>CAJNDT010004713.1:0-85000 GCA_905221615.1 Symbiodinium sp. CCMP2592
GAGCTGCGCCCACGGCGTTCTCAGTAAGAATACTGTGAGTTTGCTGAGCAATGCAGAACAGAGTAAGAAGGCGCTCACCTCTTTTTACTCGCGAAGGATGCTTGAAGTCGGTGCGAGGCAATGCGATGCCCAGTAACGGGAGGAGCGGGGCAATGCGTTGCCGAGCTCTTTTCCCCCAGGGTTGTGGAGGGTGGGTGAAAAAGCTAAAATCGGAAGCGATCCGGGTCAACAGCTTGAGCTAGCAGTGCGGCGCAAGGCGAAGCAATGCAAGCTCACGTACTTACCGAAAACACTGTCGACCAAAAACAACAAACTCACGACAAGCGTTCTCAGTAAGAATACTGTGAGTTTGCTGAGCAATGCAGAACAGAGTAAGAAGGCGCTCACCTCTTTTTACTCGCGAAGGATGCTTGAAGTCGGTGCGAGGCAATGCGATGCCCAGTAACGGGAGGAGCGGGGCAATGCGTTGCCGAGCTCTTTTCCCCCTCTTTAGTTCGACTTCAGCATCCTTTGCCTCGCGGGCTCAGAAACCCCCCTCGCATGAGGATGTAGAAGGAGACCTGTCGAGGCGGACAAGGAGAAGCAGTAAAAAAGTGCCAGAGCACAGGGCGTGCGAGTGGCGGAGCTCTGATGCAGAGTTTTTTTCCCCGGTTCACGAGCGGTGAGCAAATCAACGCAGTAGGCTGCGCTGTGCCTCGCAGAGGCGAGGGGGGAAGGTGTTCTCCTCCCCTCGAAGTGAAACTGTGTGCGAAGCAGATGCGAGCTGTGCTAGGCTGATGCGAACGCGTTCGGCACTGCGGTGCTTAATGAATGCCAGGCGTCCGCGGCTGAGGGCGTCAGCCCACGAGTTCTTTTCGCCGGCCAAGTGCTCGACTTGGAACTGTACACGGTGCAGGTGCGCCCAGGTGGCGGCAAGGCGCAAGAAGGTGCTGAGCGGTTCTGTTGTCGTAAAAAGGCGGTTGACGCCACTCTCAGCAGAGGTGTTGTCGCTGGCGCTGGGAAGGACAAAGCGCGTGTGTTTGTGCCGAAGGAGAGCCCATGAGCAATGGGCGAGTGCGAGCTGTGCCAAAGCCTCAAAGCAGGCTATGTAGCTTTGCATGGAGCCGTGCAGTTGAGGCCACTCGGCTCGGACTTCGTCGGCAGTAAAGATTTCGCTGTACCAAACAAAGTGCGAGGAAGTGCTGAGCCAGCCGCCGATGCCCATTCGGTCAGTGTCGGCAAAGGCATCTGCGGCGCTCATGCAGGGCGCGACGGGAGGAGTGCGGAGGCTGCGTGGTTGCTCGTGTTTAAAGCAAAGCTCGAGCCAGGCGAGGCAGAATTTACTGTCTTGTTTGAGGTGGATCTCTGTGCGATTAGGGTCAGCAAGGCGGACCCACTGGTGCTTGTGGGAGGGCGGAACGCGGGGCACGTCAGACTTAGAGTGAATCTTAAGAGAGCCAACCTCAAGAAGCTGTGCATTGCGGGGCAGCCAGGAGCCAAGAGGCGTGGAAGAAAGCTTGGCGGTGTTATCAAGGCACTCGTAGAAGGGCGCCCAAGCCTGCGGGGCGATGCTGTGGAGGGTTCCGGCACTGCTATGCAAGTCTTTATAAAGGCATGACATGAAGGAGCGCATGTGCGGGCTAAGAGTGGTAGCCCAGTTGAGCAGTCCAAGGCACGCTTCCAGGTCCTTCTTTAGGATTTTGGAGGCAGTGCGAAGCTTGCGGAGCTGTTGGCGGAGTTTTTCCAGTTTGCTCTGGACTAAGGCGACGGTTTCTGTGCGGAAACAAAAGGTCCAGCCGCACCAAGTGATGTGATCGCCGAGCTGTGCCTTTTTCCAGCTGATGGGTGCGTGGAGCGCGGCGAGCAGTGCAACGATAAGGGCGACCGGCTGGTCTAGCTTGTCACGCAGGAGCGTGGCGAGGATGTCGTCAACATAGAGCCAGGCTTTGTGCGGGTATTTGCAGAGCAGTGAATGCAGGATGCGCAGGATAAGGGATCCTGTCCGTTGCCACCAGTATGCAGAAAAGCGGGCGCCGAAATGGCACACGGTGTAGTGATAAAGCTTGTCAGCAATGCGAAAAAGCAGAGTGCCCTGCTCTGCGGGGCGAACTTTTTGTGCCTTATGTGCCGCTTTAAAGTCTAAGGAGAGGCCTTGCAGACGAGCAAAAGGATCGGAGGCGAAGAAAGTGCGTTGCACATCGAGGGCGCTTGGCATGGATACGCGTTCCGGTAAGTGCACAGAAGGGTTTAACCCGCAAACCGAACTATCTAGTACTAGGCGGGGATCTTTGCCGTCTGCGTGAACTATATTAAGTTTGCCGATAGCGGTGCCTAGCGGCCAGTGCTTTGCGGCATCTTCTGCGGAGCCGTGGAAAGGCGCGACGTGTCCCGCCGAAATTTCCTGGTCCACCAGCTGCTGAAGCAAGGTGGGATCGCGTTCAGCGGCAGTCCAATTTCCCGCGCAGTGCTCAAGGCGGTGCGGGTCAAGATCAGACGACGTATCAATGTTTTGCGGTGCGGAAGGCCAGAGGCCGCTGGGCGGCAGCGGTGAGAAAGCGCCTGTGGGCACGCCTTCTTTGAGAATTGGCACGAGGCCGGTGTCAGGATCGTCAATGGCGCGCGCGAGCATTTCGAGGATCTCGAGGCGAAAAGGCTGGCCTGGTTCAATGCGTAGAGCTTCGGATGCGGGCATGTGCCGGGCAAGGTGGAGTCTGATGATTTCTGCAAGCACGGAACCATGTTGTTCCGAGAGGGGCGGCTCTGGCAGACCCGCGTGCAGGTGAGCAAGGATGGGCTTAAGAAGTTGTTCTTGACGCAGGTATTCCAGCATGGATTGCGCAACCGAAGCTAGAGGGGTGCTGGGCTTATTGGTGCAATGCATGTGGTCAGCGGAGCTGACATTGCCCGCACCGTCGCAAACAGGAGAGCGTTTGCAGTGGAAAGTGGATGCTCCTAGGCTGTGCAGAGCGTGCAGGGGCAATGGCGCCGAAGGCGACTGTGACGTCACATCTGTGGTGCAGAGGGAAGCCAAGGAATGCAAGTCTGGGATGCCGTCCGATTGCAGTTTGCTGTGCAGGGAACAGCTAACCCCGAGGAGCATGCGATGAGGCGAGCGCGTCCATGTGCACGTGGCTGCGAGTTCTTGGGCAAGTTGAAGGTACATGTCGAAAATGTCTTCCGTAGAGGGCTGCGGAAATGCAAAGATGACATGTGCACCTTGAAGGTGGGCAGCGCGATGCAGGGCGCAGAGACTGCGATGGAAAGATGCTGTATAGGAACTGGTGTCGCCAAGAATGCATAGCACTGCGAGGATGCCAGACCAAGCCGCTCCCTGCATGGAGGCTAAGATGTCCGGATGCCAATGACCTTCCGTGGTTTGCAAAGCAGGTGGAGAAGCGAATCGGTGCAGGGACTGATTGATTGGCTTGGCATCCTGGAAAAGGTCCGGCGGCCAATAGAGGAGATAGCGGGCTGGGGGGGTGCAAGTGGAGGCAGCTGAGGTTGGAGCGGGGCCACCGGATTCACTGTCAGCAGATTCTGAAGCCTCACTGGCCGAGGAGTTGCTGTGCTGTGGGGTTGGTGAGCGAGGGCAGGCGAGGCCGGGCAGGGTGGCTTAGAAACCTGAGCCTTAGGGGGGCTGCGGGACCTAGAACCACTAGGTGAGGTGCAGGGGGAGGCTGAGCAGGATGCGCAGGAGCGCGAGAGAGGCGAGAGGCTGCGCTTGTTCCGGGCTGCGGGCAAGAGATTGCTCCCGGATGCGATCTCCTGCGGTTCTCAAGACGGACTGGGCTTTTCTACTTTGTGGTTGCAGGCTGCGTGATTTTTTCCGCAAGGCTGGCCGGAGGGCAATTTAAATGCGCACTTGTGTTCAAACTTGCAGTTCTTGTTTGTGCAATTTCCCTTGTTGAAGCGGATGCAGAGAGTCTTATCGCCAAGTTTGGTGGCGAGCGGTGCGGTTTGCTGGTTGCCTGAGTTGGGAGTGCGGGGCTGTTTGCCGGGCTGACGCACTCCCTTGCCGTTTGCTTTGCCGCCTTTACCGCGGATGCGGTCTTCCCTGGTGGGGCGGAGGGGCGGTGCGGGTGGCATGGGCTTGGCACGAAGTTGCAGAAGGGAACTGATGTCCGAGCGGACACTAGTGATTTCATGCAGGGCATCATCCAGGGACCACCCGGAGCTGTGCAGTGCGGCAATCTCTTGCCAGATCTTCCGATCGGCGACGAGAAGCTCTTGCGTGGTAACGGTGCGTAAATGCAAGTCGGGAGCAACGGTTTGCGTTGCAAGGTCAAGAACCTTTTTGTCAAACGCCTTCAAGCGCTGCAGGTGCGCTCCGTTGCATATTGCGATAGCGTTGCGAAAGACTGTTTGCACGCGTTGCAACCAGGCGGAGCTGAGGCGAAGGTGATCGACAGCCATTTCGGGCGTGTCGTCGAAAAAAGCAGTGCTGATGAGATGTGCTTCAGTGCGGATTTGCTTGGTGGCTTTGCTCTGTATGATTTCGTCATACTGCTTTGCGGACAGGCGGAGCTGCCATGGGATCCAGGTGATGGTGTGTCCCGGTTGGAACCACCGATGGACCAGGCTGAGCAGACGAATGCTTGGCATAGCGTCGCTGTCGAGGTGTTCGCCGGGAAAGGCGTCCTTAAAGGCTTGCACAAGACGTTGCACGGCAGATTGATCAAGGCGGGGCGGGGCGTGTTCTGCCCAAGAATTTGCAGGACTAGGGGCAACTGGTGCAAGGGCTTGCTGTGCTGGTTGCGATTGTGGCGGCGTTGGTGCTGAAGCGGCTTTGGCCTGCTGCAGGGCCTTGCGGAGGCGAGCCATGGCAGGAGAGATGCGGGGCACAGGTGCATCTAGCTCCAGCCAGATATGCGCGTAGTCGTCGCCGCAGAAATGGTCCAGATCGGCTGTTTCTGAGAAGGCATATGCGAAATCCGACACGGATTCAATGCCGGTGCTGTGCAGGGCTGTGGACAGCGAGTCCGGAACTTGGCATGATTGAAGCAATTGGGCAAGGGCGCTTGCCGGCACAGGCGGTGCATCTTCGAAAGAGAGATCCGCTGCCATCGTGGAGCGGGAGTGCTGAAGGCGGGCGAAGTAGATTTGAGCCGAAAGACTCGAAGGTGCAGGGAAACGTAGCTGCGAGCTAAGCCGAAGTGCAAAAAAAAGAGAGGCGAGGCAGGCAGCGAGCCGCGTAGGCCTTGAACAGCATGATGTCGACGAGCAGCCCGTACCTGACAGGGGGCAAAGGGAAGAGGCAACCCGAACAAGAAAAGGAAGAGGGGTAGGGAAGAAGGTTTGGGGCAAAGGGCAAGAGCACAGGCACTTTTGGCAGCATGCGGCTGAGATCAGGTGTGTGAGGCTGCAAGTCGCAGGGCGACGCATGCTTTGCGTCTGCAGAAAGGGCCCTGAGGGGCTGCACTGGTGAGAGACCCCAGACCCAAACGGGTGCCGCAGGCCGGCCGCAGTGTGCCGTCTCCGGTGTCGTTGTTGAGAAGGCTGTGCCAGCAGGCCCACGGGCCATTGCATGCGAAGAGCGCGTTTTCGGAGCAGAGAGGCAAGGGAGGCGGGAGCGCAGCGGCGTCGTCTGAGTCCATCTCTGATGCGCTGGCGGAATCGGGGCTGGGCGGGGGATTGCGGGCAGCGCGTTCCACCAGCATGGCTTCCTCGTCGTCCGAGAAGCCGGAGATAGGATCATCCTCTGAAAAATGCTCGATTGGATCGTCCAGCAGAGAGTCAAGATGTTGTTGCAGGGCGTCAGGGCTGGAGGTATTTGCTGGAGCAGGTGACGGAGGCGACTGCATTGCGTGCAGGTGCTCATGCCGAGTGGCGAAGCGGGACCACGGGCCGTTAAGGATGTCTTCGGGCCGGACCGAGTGAAGCACAGGGCCCGGAGCGATGCTGAACGGCGGTTCAGGAACAGGAGCTTGGCCGCCACGTGCAATGCTGCGTTGCGGGCGCCAGCCGGTGCTGACGGCCGTGGCGAGGTCTTCTTGCACGTCAAGACTGGCAAAAGTGTCGTTAGCGCAGCGCTGTCACGGTGTGGTGGCCTTGTGCGAGGCGGGAGTCTTTGGGGGCACGGCGTTGTGCCGCGGCCGCTAAAAGTGTTGATTTGAGGCTATGCAAGGTGAGAGACCTGGCCTCAGAAGGGAGCAGCCCGGCACCAGAAGGCCAGTTGCAAGTGCAGGCCCAACGAAAAGAGAGCAGAGCTGAGCAGTAGCTAGCGCTGTTCAAGGCAAAGGCGGCTGGGTGGCGTATGGAACCAAAGGAAATCGATTTGCGCGAAAGAGTTATAGAAGCGGTGCGTGGCTTGCAGGATGGCGTCTAGCCAATGCAGCACCCAGGCGGTGCCGACATCACGCCCAGAGAGTCCCCCTAGGCGGCAGGCCCAAGGCTGACCTTGGGAGGTAGTCTTTGTGGCGTAGCAGGTGCCGTGCAGGGCCTGGCACGTGAGCGAAAGGCTGGAAAGGTCTATGCGGTGCAGGTCAGCAAAGCGCAGGCTGCAGTGTAGTGCGAGGAGCGCTGCTCCAAGGATAAGGCGCGTAGTAAGCGGTGCCTGGTGGTCGCAGACGCGACGCTCCCAACTGACAACAAGCGACAGAGGGATGGGTAGGGCCTCTTTCCGATCCCTGGCTGAGCTAGAGAACGTGTAGGCTGTGATGACAGGGCTGCAAAGGGCGGTGCCCAGGGCTTGCCATTGAGCATGCTTGGCGAGCCATCGAAGAGCTTTAATGCAGGAAGGCACGGTCATCTGATGGATTTCGCGATCTTGCTTGGCTGAGGCGCGGGCCGCAGAGATGAAGTCCAAGATGACGTGAAGTGCCAGAGCAGCTGGCAGGATGCAGGAGCTATGCAGGAAGGCGAAGAAATTAAAGGTAACCCGGAAGTAGCGTTCCAAGGTGCCTGGGGAGAAAGGCCGAAGCACTGCAAGCATGTGCTGTTGTGCTTGGGAGCTTTGCTGCAAGGATTGCCAAAGAGAGGAAGCCCCGGCCAGGATCCCCAGAATTTGCGTCCAGGCAGTGTGGCAGGCCTGGCGGCGCATGTCGTGCTGGCGGCGGCTGAAAGACATGGGTACCCCCTGGACGCGAGGGACCGGGATAGGCGGTTGGGCTGCCGGAGGAGGCGAAGGCGCGATGGCGATGGAGCCAGAGGGTGAGCTGTGCCGGGGCATCCGGCTGGGTTTTATGAAAGTTAAGGCTGCGTGGCATGGCTCGGGCCGGCGGCGGGGGGCGGCCCCCACGGGGAAGGGGCGGTGCAGAACCTGACTTAGGGAGAGGCTTATCAGGACTAGGGCAACCCAAGGCGGGGGCTGGGTACTTGACCACGCGACGGGGAGGGCGCGAAAGGCCTTGGGTGATGCTATGCGGCAGTCGTGGCAGGTTACCTGAGAAGTCCACACGTATGGCGATTGCTGGCCGCTGTGGGGCTTTACTGGTTAGCGGCATAACCTGGGGCGAGGCAGGGGTATCCGGCAAAGTAGGTTCGGGCAGAGGGCTTAGGGTCCTAGCGAGACAAAAGGGCAGAGCTGATTGCGATGCCGGTGTGCCTGGCGAGCTAAAGTCGTCTTCTGAGGCTGAGTCGCCAACTTCAAAGAAACCTAAGAACACAGGCAGGTGCGACGGTTCATCGTCTGACCCCGAGTCGAGGCGTGTGGAGTTATTGCCATGCTTGGCTGAGACTGCGTTGCCGAGGGCGGTGGTGCAGTGCAAGGTGCAGGGTCCTCGAAGGAGCCGAATTTTCGTTTCCATCGCTGGCGCATATGGTGCAAGCGGAACCGGGGCAAGGCAAAAGGACACAGAGGCCCCGAGCAAGATACGAGCGGGACCTGCCTTGAGCAAGAGCCGGCTGATGCAACCTGAACGCAGGCTAAGCAGAAAAGGCACGAAAGAAAAGCGGCTGAAAGAAGCGGCGTGCAAGTGCAGCAAGGCGGGGCACTGGAAGCCGAGGCAAATCCTGACAAGCCAGAACAAGCGGGAGCGTAGCGAGCGTCCAAAAAACTGTGCTGAGCAGAGCGCTGCAAGAACGTGCCTGGAACAGCTTGAAGATGGACCTGAGCAAGCGCAGAGAGCAATGGAAAAACCCAAAAGGCGGCAAAAACTGCAGGAAGAAGGCGAGGCGGGCTGCGGCCGTACTTTTTTGCAGTGCGGTGCTGTGCGGGTGCGGGAGGGGAGCTCACTGCTCTTCCCTCTCCTCCTTGCTCTTGCAAATCGAGCAGCGGTGCTTATTATGCATCTCTGTTGCCAGAGGCTGTGCAAGGCGGAACGGTTTGCCACAAGGCAAGCAATCTCCGGAGCTGTGCGTGGAGTCGCATTGAATTGCGCAGCAGGCCCGACCGTGGCGATCACGATACCACGGTCGGGCCTGGCGGGTCCAGCGTACGTCTGCTGGTGTGCGGTGCGAAGCTTGGCTCCAGGTGCCGATCTGCGGTGCTTGGGTCAAATCGTCTTCTGCAGGAACATCGCTAGCAGCGATAAAGTCTTCGTTGCGGGGCGGGGGGCGGCTCTCTCGCCGTTCTTTGGCAGTGCTGGGGCGGGGCTGAGGGTGCGGGGCGGGGGGAGCCGGTGTGGGATCGGCGCAGCGTTTTTCTTGCTGCGTGAATTGCTTGGGCCACACTGGCGCTGGTGGCGGTGCGGGGTTGACGAAGTCAAGCGGTGGTTGCTGTGCAGGATCCGACATATCGGCCCAAGACTGGGTAGCGGGGCCGGCGCATGGTGCAGGGTGCGGGGCTGCGAGAAACTGGTCTCCCACTGGTGTCAGGTAGAATGCACCAGGCGGGTATGCAGGCATTGCTTTCACAGGCACTGAGCTCTTGGCCTGCGGTGGCGGTGCTGGGATAGGCGGGTATGTGCCGCGGGGATCATGAAAGGCGGCGGGTGCGGGGGAGGGCTGAGCAACGGCAGGCTCAGGTGTGGCAGTGGCCGCAGGAGGAACCTGCGGTGCTGGAGCGGAAACAGGCGTTGGCTGTGCGGGGGGGTCGGAAGGTGCAGAGCTGGCCGGGGGTTCCGGAATAGGTTGCAGGGGCTCACGGGGCGTCTTGTTGCCCTTGCAGTGCGTTTCGATCTCGGCCAGGTAGGCGCCGTGCGTGAGGCAGGCGCTGAGCCTGAGGCTTTGCAGGGGCCCAAGGCGCTGTGCAGATTCGACCAATTCCTCATTGGTCGCAGAGGCGAGTGCGACCCAGGCAGCGCCCAGGCCGGACATGATGCAGGAGCGGTGCAGGGCAAGAAGAGTGAAAAAGTCAGTCTCTTAATGATCGGATGTGAGCTTAAGTATGCTAAGCTGAGGTGAAGCAGAGCTGTCTGTAGTGCTGTGCCTTAGGAGGCTGGGCCACTAGCGGGGCTGAAAGACGAAATGAGTCCTTGGCCGAGAAGCTGTGCGACGAGCCTTGCGTAGCCCGCTGAGCCGAAGCGCGGAGGGAAACCAACAAGGTTGGCAAGCCAATGCTGAAAAAGAGCGAGGCAGAGCAAGGCGTGCAAAGAGCTGAGGCCAAGACCGTCGGGGCGCAAAGAAGAAGAGGTGCAGACCTGAGCAGAAAAACGGCAAAGCAAAGGAGGCAGGAGCAGCCAGGGCAGCTTGCCGAACACAGTGCTAGGCGAAGCGATCGCGAAGCAGAAGACGAAGAAGGACCTGAGTCCAGGCGAGCTAAGCGCAGCCAGAAACGAGAGCAGGGCAGGCGGCTCCTGAAAGCAGCCAGCGGTGCCGAAAAAAGAGGGATGTCGCCCAAAGATTGGTTGACCTGAGGCAGGACATAGCGGTGCAGCCGCGACCCAAGCGAGGGTTTGCAAGACTGAGGCGGGGCGGCCCCGACCGAAAAGCAGCAGGCCCGCGAGCCAAAAGTAGATGTCGAAGTCGAAGAAGAAGTGCCTGGCAGACGCGAAGAACACTAAGGCAAAGCTGAACAAAAGGCTGAAAACCGACATGCAACAAGAATGCTGGCAAGAATGCTTTTGCGGTGCAGTGTAGAGAAGCCACAAAAAACGGTGCTGCGCTAATGTGCTGTGCGTGAAACAGGGCTTGCGGCACAGCAGTTGCGGCGCGGTGCGATTGCATATGGGTGGAAAAAACCACCTGGTAGAAAATCTACCATGACGTCAGCGTTGCTGGGCTGTGCCTCGCGCAAAGAATAAATAGGCACAGAAGAAATGCCGAGCTGAAGCAGAGGCCTGCGGTACCACAGGGCAGCGCAGGGCGGTGCGTTGCTGGAAAAATCGCAGAACAAAAAGAGATGCTCGCGTTGCCGTATCTCCGACCACTGCTCCCAGAGTGCCTGGGAGCAGCAGTGCAGTGCCCGGATCTCTTCCGGCAGCGATGCAGAGCAGATGCGGTGCAGAATGCGGCGATCCAGTAGTGTGTCCTCCTCCAAGGCGAGATCCACAAAACTGGAGCTGTGCGATGCAGGAGATGCTGCGGCATGGGCGGTGCGTTGCGAGGCAAGCCAAGCTTCAGCTCGGCGCGAGGCGGATGCTTCGGCTCTGGCACATGCCGCGGCCACCACGCTGCTGCGGAGACTGCTGGGCGTGCTAGACCAAACTGATGCAGTGCTGGGCGGGCTGTCATCGGCGCGCCACACAGGAGCCGGTGCGTTGCGGAGCAGTTCCTGAGCGGAGTAGCGGAGCCATTCGGACCCTGAAGACATGACAACAGGGGCGGGGCGGGACTTAAGCTAAGGTTGCAATCTCGGCTGGGGTGAAATGGTAAAGCTGGCTAAGAGCAGTGCGTGCTTCTCTGCTTGCTGAAGATAAGCTGCGGAAAGAAGCCGTGCAGAAGCAACTAAAGAAGTGACCCGCGACTCTGAGTTGAAACCAGCAAACGCTCAGAGTCGAATCCGCCTGAAAGCAAACGCGGGGCGATGAAGACCAGAGTGCCAGGCGGCGCCTGACGAGAATCAAGCGAGGCGGGGTATTGTTAAAGGGGCAGGGCCTAGCTTGTTGATAGCGCCAACAAAAATCCTCAGGCTGGGTGCGATCGCGGAAGGCCACGCTGAGCAGAATGCGTCTGCAAGAAGGAGAGACGTCCCAAGAAGTGCAAAGATGCCGGTGCGAAGCGACGCAAAGCTGAGCAAGGCACTGGCAGTCAAAGAAGCAGAGGAAGCTGAGCAAGAAACCTGCTGAGCATGCCGACTCAAGACATGCAAACCAGGAAGCAGTGCTGGGCATGGCAAAGGACCCTGGAGAACGGCGCCAGAGGGCCCAGCGAGCCACAACAAGCTGAGCATGTGTGGGCGGGTGCACGGCGGTGCTGGCAGAAGCGACTGCAGGCTCGGTGCGCGGCCGTTGGATCTGCCCTTGGCGACCCATGGCGCGGAGCAGAGCGGAGCAAAAGAAGCCTAGCTCAGAAAAAAGTATGAATGCAAGCAAACTCAAGCTGTGTAGGAAGCGCATGTAAGCTGCTAGTAGAACTGCAAGCAAGCTAGGTAAATGCAATGCGTGAAAAAGCTAAAATCGGAAGCGATCCGGGTCGACAGCTTGAGCTAGCAGTGCGGCGCAAGGCGAAGCAATGCAAGCTCACGTACTTACCGAAAACACTGTCGACCAAAAACAACAAACTCACGACAAGCGTGTTGCTCACCCCAGTTGAGACGCATACGTACGGCAGCAGGCGCGTCTTGGCCTCCACTGTGGTAGACGTCTTCGATCCAAGGGCCTCCGCAATTAGCAATTGGCCTTCTCCCTCAGAGGTGAGAGTCAAGGACAGAACGTTCTGAGAATCGCTCCAACGACAAGATGTGTGTACACAAAAGAGAAATTGCCCGACTACACATCGGGTCCAATCAGAGCATCTCTCCATCAGAAGCTCCAATGCCTCCACTCGTCGACGACTGAGAGAATCCCTCTGTCTCAGAGGAGCCAGGAGCCTTCTTGAGCTTCAAGTCCTGTGCGACGCCACGCACCCTCGAAGATAAGATGGCCTCCAAGTCCATATACTTGAAACGGGCAATGGCATGAAAGAACCTCAAAGCTTCCAGGATATGAGAAGCCGTAGAAGCTTTAGCACCATGCTCCCGAAATCCTGAAAAGATCGCGTAGACTTGAGCCTCGTTAAGCCGCCATGGTGAATCCAGCGAAGCATCATAGGACCTCACCACAAACACTTGCATCGATAGGGATCTCTTCTGCAAAGTCAAGGACGCCTTTCCTCGGAAAGCGTCTGCCAGGCTCTGCATTATGACTTGCTCATCCTCCATGGCTTTTCCTTGATCAACCAGGCTGCTGCCCAAGGCTGTGGCCTCGGGGTCAATCAAGATCAGCATCTTGAACCTCCTCAAAGAAGAATCCCTTATGTCCGCATCAGATTTCGGCAGCCTTGCTTTGGCCAACCTTCTGGTCACCGTCCAAGGGACGTGGGCAAAAATATCAGGTTCAGGATCCCTCTCCTTTGTCATAGACAGAGTTTCGCTCACCCCAACAGAAGTCGAAAGTCTCAAGAAAAATTCCGGGCATTGCTCAAGATGTGAAGGCTTTGACTCCCAGGGCTGACGTGGCAACTCAAACCTCCTTCTCTTGTGAACTGCTGCAGCCACCATTTGAGAAGCGTCCAGCTCAGCCATAGGTCCCTCAAGCCATGACAGCTTATTGGATTGCGGTCCTGGCAGATGTGGCGGAGCAGCAGAAGAGGAAGCAGATATCTCTTCTTCCACGCACTCAAAGCTTCCCAGTTCATTGTCTTGAACTTGAGAATACCACTCTCTCTCATCCGCAGAAAAATCCAAATTCTCGCCTTCAGCATACTCTGCGCATCCCTCAAAACTCAAGATGTCCGACTGCTGGACCTCTGCTAGGTCATCCCGAAGCAGCCCCTCAAGGTGTTCTTCGAATGGGTCCCCGGCGGCGTCAGGACCATCCTGTATCAGCCCCCACACGTTGTAAGGAGCTTCTGCCGAATCACCCCCTTCCATATCAGAAGCTTCGAAAGGCAACCGACGGTCCATTGTTTAAGGCTGCGCACAGAAGCAGCAGACGCGAAGGCTCCAGCTCACACGAAGGAAATAAAAGCGATCGGCTGGAGACATGTGGATCCAAACAAGCTGCACAACATCGGAATGTTCGGCGCAGTGTAAAAAGCGGCCAAAAGCGGCACGGCCTTCCATGGCTGGACCCACCGAAAAGTTTTAAAAGCTCAGCTCGAGCAGTCACTTCGTCGCAAACAAGAGCGTCATCAGAGATGCACACAAGGATGGACATGCGACTAAAAATCTGTAAAGCATGCCAAATACTTCTCTTGAAAAATCCACCCAAAAAGGGGGGGGATGAAATAAGTCTCATGAAGTACCGTTGTCAATGTCAAACACGGCCTGCGGCCTGTCACCGATTTCAAAGAAAGAAAAGTCTGCAGGCAGAAAAGTTTCTTCATATTATGTCTGTTGATCGGCTAGCAGGATATTGAGTTGGGGGGGATTGGCAGGGCTCAGAACGTTAAATTGAAGCATGTGGGTACCCTAGATATTAGGTTGTTGCCGCCACGTGCACACCCATATGGCCTTAATTCGCTCCACACCAAGGATCGATTATATATATATATATGTATATATAGCATGGTTGGGGTACCCTAGCTAGTCCCCCTGATTGGGCCCCGTACACATTAAGTATAGTCCGAACCCCTATAGGGGATGGGGAACCGGATTGGGTTCTGGTACTCGGACTTTACCTTATAAGGTTTTATGCTTGGAGCTTCGAAGGATCTATGGTTTAGGATATCGGGTTGAGGGTTTGGGGATGCGGGTTGAGGATTTAGAATTAGGGTTTGAGGTTCATGGTTGTAGGGTTCCAGGCTTGGTTAAGGGGCTTAGGATTCAGGGTTTAAGTTTTAAGGTTTTCGGGGTGTGAGAATCCAGGGTTCGAGGTTTAGGGACTCCGGGGTTTAGGTTTAGGATTTTGTGTTTGTGTTTAGGTTTAGGGTCTAAGCTCTAAGGTATCGGGCTGAGGAGTTTAGTGTTTGGGGCTTTAGGATCAGGGTTTGAGGTTTAGGGCTAATTGGGGTTTGGGATTTAGGATTTAGGGTTTCAAGTGGATCGTTTGGGATTCTGTGTTGAAAGGTGCTTATAGGGTTCTGGATCAGGGGTTTTTGGCTTACTTTGCTGGGTTTAGGATGAGGGCTTTGGTTTCTTTGTAGTGTGGTTGATCCCAAGACAGCCCAAAACATAAGCCTCATGTTATCCCAGGCATATGGTATAATATATGCCGATCTGGATCGATGCCGTGGCATTGGTGGTTCGATCCCGTGACTTCCTTGACTGCATCCTTATCGAATGGTGTGATCCTTCTGTGACTGTCGTGCGGGGATATCCCAGGTATGTATGTCGATGTGGAATCGATATTGGAAATCATGTGGATCGATGTCTATCGTTTGGTGGTTCCCTGGGCTTAAATCGTGACTTGGTGGACTGCAGCCTCCTGGCCTCTTATCGAACCAAGATTCTTGCGGACAGGACTGTCGTGCTGTAATGTCATAATGCATCAAAATCTCGACCGATGTCTCAGGTATATCGATAAATATCCTATGGTGGTTCTCTGATCAACAACGTATATCGCGACTTGGTGGACACCAATTATGTACAGCCCCCTGGTCTATCGAATCAAGATCCTTCTGCACATGGCTGTCGTGCTGCAATGTCATGAAGCACTAAATCTCCCTATCCCAGGTATATCGATGTGGGTTGTATACAAATCAGCATGGAACTGGATTCAATTTCGTGACTTGGTACCTGGTTCCTTCGGCTGCAGTGTGTTTCGTGACCTGCATGCATGGTTAATAATAGCACATAGCATAAACATCTCCCGGAAGGCTGATCATATGTGGAGCTCTGCTGGTTCATTATCTCCTGGCTTCTTGGACGAATGTATCGGCATCTTGTTGTGACCATACCCAATCCCCATTCGAGCCGAACACTTGCTGCCTCAGGAGCGAGATGAGATTGCGATGCATCGATCAATGGAGCTTGGCAGCTCGCAGGGGAACCTTGGAATCAAAAGCGCTCCATATTGAGCGAGTATGGCAGGTGCATGTGCAGTGCCATATACACATGTGCATGCTTTCTCGACTGGGTCCAAGTGCAGGGTGATGAAATAGACATGCAGTTGGGAATAACCTATAGGTTAATGCTTGTGTGCATGTGCATGCACCTCAGGCCTCACATATACAACTACAGATGTCTTAATCCCATATACATTGTAATTGTCTAAACCACTTGTTCTGTGCAGCTCAGTCCTCACTGCAGGCTATGTGTTCTAAACCTTATGATCCCTAGACCCTATACAATATAATATCCTACTGTCTATATATATATATATACATACATATATATATATATATAGTGAACTGATCGGTATATCCCCTGCAATAATTGTTTGTCGATCCCGCTGGATGGGATTCACGGTGATCGTGCTGATCACGAATTATATTATTTGATCGGTAACCTCTCTGCAACTTTGCTGCAATCAGATGACTCCAAACCCGCATCCCCATGCCCTAGAGCACCAGATCCCGAACCCAGACCCCAAATTGCTTTCAGGCAAGCATGCCAAAGGCCAAACCGGGTGAGAGTGTTGCTGAGTCCTTTCTTCGCATTTCAGTATAAGCGATTTTGCATGCTGTGGGACGGGCAAGGGTGGGGTTCGGGTTTAGGGCTTAGGGTCTAGGGCTTAAGGGGCTTTGGGTTTAGGGCTTCGGGTATAGGGCTTAGGGCCTAAAGGGTTTAGGGCTGTAGGGATTAGTGGGTTTCTGGTTTAGGGCTTAGGTTCTTGGGCTTAAGGTTAGGGCTTAGGGTTTAGGGCTTCGGGTTTAGGGCTGTAGGGATTATAACATAGGTCATGGTTCCTGTGCATAATCCAAGGCGCTTCGAAGAGGTGCTGCTCAAGCACATGGATTTGAAAGCCGTTCAGAAGAACGGCGAACTGGTGGTAGGCCGATTACCATGCATGCACTGCGCACTTTCTAAAATATTCTCTCTTATTACGGCAGGAGGAGATTTGCGAAAAAAGAAGAATGCTTGGTTTCGAAAGGCTTATGATGAGCTGCCACTCGTATTGCAACTTCATCTCTTGAAGCCAGGGATTTGTGTGCTTGCAACATGTTAACAGGTTATACGTGCACTACCCAAGGTCGCTGAAGAGAAGACCCTCCCGAGGAAAGCTTTTGACCATGCTGGAGAACATGAACAGCCGGCACCGCTTGTGCAGGGGGCTTACATCATATAGTATCGATAGTAATAGATCGAGGGCCAATCCCGAAACATCCAAATCTGGAAGCCAATGCACTTGCTGCCGAAGGTCCGACCTCCATGGACAGCTCAAGCTGGGCATCGGTGCAGGCAGACAAGATGTCGAAGTTGCTGGACAAGTGTGTGAGAAGTGGCCAAGCTCTCAGAAGAAAGGACTCTGGGGAGGAGGCAAAGAAGAAAAAGAAAGAGGGGAGTTCCATGGACGAGATGGAAACCCAGATTGAAGGTCGGGTCCGAGGTTAATTGTCGGCAGTTTAAGCCAATAGGTGCTATGACCCTATTATTGAGGAGATCTGGAAGCACTGCTACGCGAGTTTGACGATGCCATCCCTGAGGCACGATGCTATCACAGCATATATATATAATATAGGATTATAGCTATGCAAGATGTAGGGTTTTGGGCAGACCCACTCCTGTATAGTTTGGATACGAAACTAGCCAGTCGCATATCCCTCTCCTGTAGCTTTCTAGACTACCTGCAAATGTCCCTTCTGCTATGCTAATAGTAGGGTATGGGCCAGTCCCACTCCTGTATAGTTTGGACACAGATCGTATACCCCAAGAAACCCTAAACCCTATTAACAAACCCTAAACCCTAACAAATCCCTAAACCCTCAAACCCTAAACCCTAGCAAACCCTAAACCCCAACAAGCCCTAAACCTTAATTATAAGAAGCACTAAACCCTAATAAACCTTAAACCCGGCCTGCTGCAGGAAAAGCTCGGAAAAGGCAGCCCAGACGAGGAGGTGCGTGGTGCTACTCCTGGGCTTAGGCTACGGGATATGTCTTTGTGGGTTTACTTGGCTTAGGGCTTGGGGTTTTGGGGTTGAGGGGTTTAGGGTACAGGGTTACGGGGGTTACCGTGTTATGCAGCCCAAGTGTACACCCAATGCTCTGCAGGACCAGAACGACGATATCGACGGCGAAGAGCTGAACTCAGAAGAGGCCTGGCTGAAGACCCAAAGTCCAAGCCCCGAACCCTGCTAAGTTTCAGAATTCGGTACTCCCAGCTCAGTCTGAATGCTCGACAGGATGCAATGGCAGAAGAGAGCGCAGAAGAAGCGGCTTCAGAAGCCGAAGTGGCAGAGGAGACTACCTCGGAGCATTAAGGGCTTTAGGGTTTAGGGTTTAGGGGTTTAGGGTTATATATATATATGCAATATACATCCCCTATTTAAGACGGACCCATCTCTTAAACAATTTCAGGATCAAGCTGAAGGAAGTGAAGAGGAGATGCAAGAAGCCGAAATGGCACAGGAGACCGTTGGCCGTGCATACCCAATATAATAATATATATATATATATATACATGTATAATTTGTGCTTTATCCTCCGGCGCCAAAACCTCACTGCCCTGAACAGGATGAAGCAAGCCACCATGAAGAAGCGGAAGAAGACGAAGTGCCAGAGGACACTCAGAATTAATCGACCTAGGTCGAACCAATAATTAATACACAAATCAATTCTTAATAACCCCTTGCTCGGATCAGGATCAAGGAGCGGAAGCAGCAGAAGAAGGATCGGAAGTTGGCGCTCTGGAAGAGGAGACTACGTCGGATGAAATGTGAGTTTAAGGCAATTACTGTATGTATAACCCAAAACCCAGAAACGCACAGGATCCAAGAAGTGAAGAGGAAGCCGCAGCTTCCGAAGTGGCAGAGGAGGTCAGAGCTTGTTTCTGTATACATACATATATAATATATATATATATATATAGTCTACACATGCAGTTAAACCTCAAAGCCTTAAAGCCCCAGACCCGCAATTCCTCTCTTTATCAGGACGCAGGAAGCGAAGAAGAACGCCAAGAATCCGAAGTGTTAGAGGACACATGTACTTAAGTTCATTTGAATGCCCGAGACACACAATCTCCCCAACAGGATCCCGGAAGTGAAGAAGCAGCCGAAGACTCCGAAGTGGCAGAGGAGATGTCTAGTATGGATTCTTAAACATGCAAGCCCCACACCCACAATCCTCCCCCATAACAGGATCCCAGAAGTCATGAAGAAGCAGCCGAAGAATCCGAAGCGGCAGAGGAGACGTCGAGTATGGATTGTTAAACCTGCAAGCCCCACGCCCACAATGCTTTCCCATAACAGGATCCCAGAAGTGAGGAAGCAGCCGAAGAATCCGAAGCGGCAGAGGATCTCGAGACGTCGAGTATGGATTGTTAAACCTGCAAGCCCCACACCCACAATGCTCCCCCAAGACAGGATCCCAGAACTGAAGAAGCGGCCGAAGAATCCGAACCGGCAGAGGAGACGTCTAGCACAATCCTCACCCATTACAGGATGCCAGAAGTGAAGAAGCAGCCGAAGAATCCGAACCGGCAGAGGAGACGTCTAGTATGGATTGTGAAGCCTGCAAGCCCCCACACACACACAATCCTCACCCATTACAGGATGCCAAAAGTGAAGAAGCAGCCGACGAATCCGAAGCGGCAGAGGAGACGTCTAGTATGGATTGTGAAGCCTGCAAGCCCCCCCACATACAATCCTCACCCATAACAGGATGCCAGAAGTGAAGAAGCAGCCGACGAATCCGAAGCGGCAGAGGAGACGTCTAGTATGGATTGTCAAGCCTGCAAGCCCCAGACCCTAAATCCTCCCCCATATATAGAACAGGATCCACGAAGTGAAGAAGCAGGCGAAGACTCCGATGTGGCAGAGGACCTTAGATCCCGAGACCCGCAACTTCCCTGGTTTGTATTTTGTATATATATATATAAATATATATACATACACCTAGCCCTAGAATACACATATATATATATATATATATATATATATATATTCATATATATATATATACATGTATATAATCGATTAAAATTCTAATCCACCTATAAAAAAATCCAAGAACTGAAGAAGCTGCCTCTGAATTCGAAGTTTGGGAGGACTCCTGTATTTGGGTTAAACCCTAAAGTCCCAGACACGCAATCCCCCCTGTATCAGGATCCAAGAAGCGAAGAAGGAGACCAAGAATCCGAAGTGGCAGAGGACCAGATAAACCGGAGGAATAGGCCCTAATTAGCCTAGCTTCCCCTCGACCCTAAATGCTAAAGCCCCAGAGTCCTCGACAGGATTCGGCTGGACACTTGAAGCAGATCGACCTACAGCTAACTCCCAAGCAAACCCTAAACACTAAACCCTATACCGAAACCCTCAACACTAAACCCTGCACCAGGAAACCCAGATCGTGGTTGCAAGCGACGAAGGTCACGAGGCCGATGCATCCCAGAGCCTATCAACCAGCGATAGATAGATAGATAGATATAGATAGATATATATATATATATAACTTATATTAAAGTCGATCAGGACGATGATCCGCCGTTTGACGGCGAAGGACAGGTCAAGGCCGTGACTATCGTCATCAACTGTAGGCGGCTTATGCTGGATCACTATACCACTATACTCGTATGCAGGCTGAAGCCCCGACACCGAAGAAGAAAAGGCGAGGCACCCAGGAGGCGCTGCAGAGCGACGAGGCAGGGGCATCCGAAGCCTCGGGTGTGAAGCAGATCTCAATTCCGTCTATCTGCATGCATGCATGTGCACATATGCATGTGTATATAAATAAACGCATGCATGTATATCGGACACGTTATATTATATGGACACATACTATATACAGGTGGTGTCTCCGGCTCCTGGACGTGCCCTGAAGAGATCCACTTCTTCGTCCGTTCGTTACGAGAAGAAGGAGGGCCGGGCGCCGGCTGCGCATCTGATGGAATTGAAGGAGGTCCATCGGGCGGCTGTTGAGGCATACGCTGTGCCTGTGCCCAGCCCAGCTGAGCAATTAGCTCTTCATCGGGCAGAGGCCGCTTCGAAGAAACGAAAGCCTCCTCAGGCTGCTGTGCGCACAAAGCAGCTTGCAAACGGATGGTACCGGGAGACGCGAAGGAGGATGAAAGGCAAGAACGAGGGCGACTTGTATAATGTATATACCCACAGCAGTGGGAAAAGCTACCCATCGCGTGTTCTATTCGAGAAAGCAGGAGGCATCGATGACAGCCCGCCGAAGCGCAAAGGGCCAGCACCCGCACCCAAGGATGATGTGGTGAAAGCCTCAGCCAAGAAAGCCGCGAAAGCCAAAGCGAAGAAAGCCCCGAAAGCCAAAGCGAAGAAAGCCCCGAAAGCCGCTGCGAAGAAAGCCTCGAGATCGGCAGCCGCTGCGGAGGACGTTGAGGAGGAGTCCGTGGGCAGTGATGCTCAAGATGAGGAGGTATCCGCGCCGGAGAGCGAGCAGGCCTGATCCTTTATCTTTACAAGGGGCATCAAGGACATCATCTTCTTCAAGTGCGATGGTGTGGAATTGTCCACACGTTCTTTAGGGGGCATTTTGTCCCTGAAGGCTTGTGTGCCCGATGCATCGAAAAGGATCTTCTTGTCCACGCATGCACTGGAAAGCATGCAGCATCATGTTTTGTAGTGTTCCTTTGCAATTACTTCGAAGCTACAAGTGTGCATCAGCCATTCTAAACGTTGCAGGATCAGTGCCATTCAACATGCTAGCTGGCACGACAGGCCTCTTGGTGAGGGTCTGCTTTCAACTTATTGGAGTGCTTTCTTTGCAAATGAAGCTGAGCAAGCTCGCTCGGATCTTATGGTTGGCACAACAAGTGCCAATGCCGGATGAGGACCACAGGAATGATTTCGTTGCTTGTATGCAACCATGCACGTGCATGCATGCACATAGATATTATATATATACATATTATAATATTATAGATATATACTAATATGTATAGAGCATGTCATACATAACCCCTATAGCGCTCCGGCTCGGGTTCTAAACCCTGTCGCCTGTGCTCCAGGTTGAATTCTGTGCGGGCGATGGGAAATTCACGGAAGGCATGGTTCAACGTGGCTTTGCTGGAAAACGTTTCGACGAGCCTATGCTGCATGGTGGGTAGCTGCTGGGTAGCTATACAACAATTGTTCAATTATCCTGTCATCATCTCGAGATCTGCATGGGTGCCTTAGGTGAAATACTCCAGAAATCATGACTTCTTTCGAAACGTGGGGTTCCTGGCCCTGCTCTGTGCCGTGGCTTGTCTGCCGTATGCTTCCGAAAACTCCCCTAAACCCTCAACCCTAAACTTTAAACCCTACACCCTTAAACACTAAACCGTAGCAATGCACGGCTTACTTCCTTTCAGATGGCTGTCTTGCAGGTGCGGAATATATGTTACAATGGATTGCTGATGGGTGCCCCGCCTTGCTCTTCCTTCGTGTTTATGCTCCTTAAATGCATTGGCTGCTGTGCTCCGAGCACATGTCTTGCCCAAGCCCAGGAGCAAAGGCACGACGAAGCGATCCTGGAGAAATCCCCAGGGAGAAACCCGTTACGAAAAAGTGAGGAAGGCAAACTTGCTTGCCAAAAGGTTGGCCTACATCTTGTGCCTGTGTACGAAGCTTGGGATCTTTTGGATTCTAGAGCAGCCCTCCAGCTCCGTGCCTGGGTTGTCATGGGTAGTTGGCATGTGCATGTATTGTATACATGGGCTCTGCTAAAATTGTTGCCTCGTGACTGTAGGTGCTGTGGGCACTGCCGTGCATGCGAAGAACTTTGCGCAAATGCCGTGCTCAACGAGTGGCTTTCTATATGTACTCATATGGTGCATCCACCCCGAAGCCGACGGTGTGCCTTTGATGCGCTCTTAAGGTCTAGACATATATCCTTGTAAATTATAGTCAGGAGCCACTGCACACAGGTGTTGGGGTACTTTGCCGAAGCTCTATACCCTGAAGAAGCCCTACAGCTTCAAGAACGCAAAAGCCGCTCTATTCCAGAGGTGCCCGGTTTAAGTTGCTCGACCAGACAATATATCTGTATATTATAGTATATATATATATATATATAGAACCAGGAACTAAGATTGTAGAAGTATATATATATATATATATATATACATCTATATATATATATATATATATAGCTTGCCCTGAAGGAAGAGATCCATGTCCAATGCCAATCTTCAAACTGTCTTTCGAAACAAGGCTAAAGGGACAGTCGCTGCTTGTATGCATTCATCCTCTCTCTCTCTATCTATCTATCTCTCTATATATATATAGATAGATAGACTATACAAGCATACTCGTGATACATCAACCAAGACCGGTGGCCCCGGGCTACAAAAGACAGCTCGATATCCGATGGGATTTGGCTTGGCGGTCGCCGATCTGCTGCTCGTATATATTTTTGCTTTATGGATTTCCTAAACCCGAGTCCCAAGGCCTAAACCCTGTTCCTCCTCGATCGACTAGACCCCCGCATATTAGAACCCCAAACCCAAGACCTGTTGCCCATCCTCACACCCCCGAAACCCTCGACCCTACACCCAGAACCCTCCAGGTTGCGAGATGCGATGCCTTCTCCACGACAGCAGCCAGTGCCACTTTCAGCAGTAGAGATGGATGACGATGCTTCCGATTCCTCGGATTACAAGGGCGAGCTTGATGATATGATTGGCTAGAAGCCTCGACCTGTGCTCCTGGGACCCATCAGTCGACTTGAAGAAATGTTGCTTGGTGCGTGTGCCTTGCAATAGCATGCTTGCATCATACCTTACTCACCTTGTCATGTGCTCTTACAGCTTCAGTTTTTTAGTGCTCGATTGCTGGTAGATAGTGTGTGCTGACCATGGTCAAGTCGTCGTCTATGCAGAGCCCCAACAAGAAGTCGGTGATCAAATCATACCTCAAGATGATCGAGGATGAGCCTGACAAGGGACCTCAGCCTCAGTCGGTCGACGACATATTGGAGCTCGTTAAATTGCGCAGATACAACCTCAGACGTCTGGTTCGCATCAGGAACTACTTGAAGCAATCAGAATCTTGGCTATGCTTCCATGCAAATATTATAAATGAATATAATCCCTGCATGTTGTACACACATCGACCCCAGCAGTGTGTGTATCATATATATATATATATATGCACAATATTCTAGGACCTCGGAACATGTCAGCCCAGGAGCACGGAGCAGCTCACACTTTGGCTGAGACCATCGAAGAGTCCGTTTATCAGTACATGGAAAGCAACTCTGTCAACCAGAGGAATGGTGCGTGAAGGCGATGGGCCCTGTGACTCCGGATTCTAGTGTGGGTCTGCAAGAAATTAAATCTATGCAGGCTGTTGATTATAGTTTTTTGCTGCATGTTAATATAGCTTGCATGGGCTACAATGCTCGGTCAATGCGTGCTCGAGAAGACTCAGGAGTGAAAACTGTTCGAGGGCTTCCTCTGGGCCTTTTGTGTTCCCGGAACCAACCCAAAGCGCAAGCCCCAAAATGCGCAGGTTTGGAATTAAAGGGAAACGACCTGACACGAGTATGCGTGTCACCCCGTTGTCATACACTTAGGACTAGAGGTATGGGGTGCACCAAAGCTAAGTGTATGAGAGCGGGTGCGTGTCACTGCGTGTCACCCTTAGAGCTAACTGTATGGGAGCGGAGCGTGTCACCGCGTGTCACCCTATGAGCTAACTGTATGACAGTGGGACGGGTTTGGCGTGTCACCCCCAAAGAGCTAACTGTATGACAGTGGGACGGCTACCGTGTCACCCCGTGTCACCCCGTTGTCATACACTTAGGACTAGAGGTGTGGGGTTCAACAAAGCTAAGTGTATGAGAGCGGGTGCGCGTCACCCTTAGAGCTAAGTGTATGACAGCGGTGCGTGTCACCCCGTGTCACCCCGATCCTCTATCCGTAACACCTCTAGTACGCCAAGGATCCACCGGGTCCACCGCGTGTCCAATCTCTTTTCCTCGGCTGTATCGGTCTGTCATATCCATTCTGCGGGTTGGGTTTCGGGTCTGATTCAGGTTAATTCACGATATTATATATATATGACCTTAAGCCACTGCAAACGCTCAGCCCGTAAAGTTTGAACGGTTTAGGGTTTTAAGGCTTAGGGTTTTAGGGTTTAGGGTTTTAGGGTTTAGGATTTAGGGCTTAGGGTCTAGTTTTTTTAGTTCGGAGGCAGACAATATCGATGGTGTTAGGGGCAAGTCCCGGCTTGTACGGTCGTAGGTTTGCAGTAGAGGGCTTTGCGCCTATATCCCATGTCCAAAAAGCGGAATATATATATATATATATATATATATATATAAATATATATATATATATATAAATATATATATATATATATATGGTCACCCCCCCCCAAGATCCACACCCTCTCTGTTCCTCTCTCTCACGCATAACCAAGCGTTTCGAACCTACCTTCTCCATGTGCAGAACGTGCTGTAAATACCAGCGGAACGGCTTCTCTGTAGAACAGCTACTTTGCTCATAGCATGTCTACAAACTCTTGACATCGAACATTTTGCACACCAGGATCTGGTTCCGAAATCAATGGCTTAGTGGGAGGCAGAGTGCCAACACCAAAATACCGCCAAGGAACCAAAGGCATGACATAACTTGTATTTTTGGAAAAGATTGTTGATATACCACTACGCACAATAGTATGCTGTCACTATCAATCTGATTTTACAAGCATTAGTGTTGAAAATTGCTGTGCAGTCCTTTTCATTTGGGCTTGGGAAAGCCAAATTTTAGGGCCAGCACAGCACTTTTGAAGCCCAGGTGCCCTAAAGTGCTGTACTGTCCCTAAAAGTTGGATTTGGCAGAGGCCAAATTTAGGGACAGTACAGCACTTTTGAAGCTCCAGTGCCCCAAAGTGCTGTACTGTCCCTAAAATTTGGCTTTCCCAAGCCAAAAGTGCTGCACTGTCCCTAAAAAACCTAAAATCCCTATCCCCCAACAACCTGCAGGCGTTCCCAGCCGATAGTCTCTGGAGGATAGGATTTTTAGGTTTTTTAGGGACAGTACAGCAATTTTGGCTTGGGAAAGCCAAATTTTAGGGACAGCACAGCACTTTTGAAGCTGAGGTGCCCTAAAGTGCTGTACTGTCCCTAAAAGTTGGGTTTGGCAGAGGCCAAGTTTAGGGACAGCACAGCACTTTTGAAGCTCCAGTGCCCTAAAGTGCTGTACTGTCCCTAAAATTGGCTTTCCCAAGCCAAAAGTGCTGCACTGTCCCTAAAAAACCTAAAAAACCTATCCCCCAGCAACCTTCAGTTCTCCTAACTGTTCTCAACGCTAAGTGCAGTGCGAACTGCAGACGCTCTATTTTTCCGCAGAGGTTGCTCGAGAGTGCAGTGCAGCGCGAGGCATTGCTCGCAAGGGAAAGCGGCAAGCGATGCCGAGCAGACCCCCAAGCGCGTGGAGGGTGGGTGAAAAATTTCTTACGCATGCGATGCGAGAAAAGCGAACACTAGTTGTGAGTGCTTGTGCCGAAACAGTGCGGAGCGTTTAAGGGTTTCGACACAGAACAGAAAACACAGTTGAATCAAAAACACAAACTCACAACTAGCGTTCTCCTAACTGTTCTCAACGCTAAGTGCAGTGCGAACTGCAGACGCTCTATTTTTCCGCAGAGGTTGCTCGAGAGTGCAGTGCAGCGCGAGGCATTGCTCGCAAGGGAAAGCGGCAAGCGATGCCGAGCAGACCCCCACTTTAGGTGCACTTCGACAACCTCTGCTACAAAAGCCCCTCACCGCGCGAGTTGGTGAATGTACCTGGCGAGGCAGGGCGTAAGACATGCAGAGCGTGGAAAGCAAGGCTGTGCTCACCGGAAGAGAGAGAGAGAGAGAGAGGCGTCACTCCACTCTTTTTTAAACATCATTTAAGCATTGCGTGCTGTGCGTCAAGTAGCCGTTGCGGCCACGCGAGTGAGTGATCATGTAATGTGACGCAATGCGATGCGGATGCTAGTTGCGCTAGCGTGACTTCAACTTTGTCAGCAGTGCGATGCTGAAGAAAGGCAGTGGAGCCCCTGCTGAGCTTGTCGGCCCAAACGTTCTTTTCGCCGGCGAGGTGCTCCACCTCAAACTGCACGCGGTGCAGATGCGCCCAGGTGGCCGCCAGGCGAAGAAAAGTCCCTAGAGGCTCTGCCGTGCTGAAGAGCTTATTAAGGCCAGACTCTGCGCTGGTATTGTCGGATGCTGTGGGCAGAACAAAGCGGATCTGTTTGCTGCGTAGCAGTTGCCAAGAGCACTGTGCCAGTGCGAGCTGTGCGAGAGATTCAAAACAGCCAATGTAAGGCTGCAGGCTGCCTTGCAGTTGCGGCCATTGCTTGCGCACTTCCTCTGCAGAAAAGATGGCGCTGAACCACAGGAAGGCGTCGGCAGTGCTGATCCAGCCTCCAATGCCCATGCGGTGCGTATCTGCGAATGCATCCGCCGCACTGTAGCAGTGCATGCGTGGTGCTGTGCGCAGCGAGCGAGGCTGCTCATGTGCAAAACAATGCTGCAGCCATGCCAGGACGAATTTGCTTTCGTGCCGAAGGTGAACTTCAGAGCGATGCGGGTCTGCAAGCCTGAGCCACTGGTGTTTGTGCGAGGGCGGCACAAGAGGCACATCTGCTTTGCTTGCTATTTTGAGGCTGCCGACCTCAAGTAGTTGGGCATTGCGTGGCAGCCAAGAGCCTGCTGGCGTGCGGGTGAGTTTTGCGTTGTTGTCAAGGCAATCTAGGAAGGTGCCCCACATGTTCGGTGAAATGCTGTGCAGCGTGCCTTTGCAGCTGTGTAGGTCTTTGTAGAGCGGTGCCATGAAGGGGCGCATATGTTTACTTAGGGAGGTGGCCCAATTAAGTAGGCCTAGTACACCTTCCAGCTCCTTGCGTTGCACTTTGCTTTTGCGTTGCAGTGCAATTAGCTGCTCGCGGAGCTTGTGCAATTTTAGTTCGCGGAGCTCAATGGTCTCTGCGTCCGTGCGAATGGTCCACCCGCACCAGGTGACTTCCTGTGCAAACTGAGCCTTCTTCCAGCTGATGGGTGCGTTCAGGGCTGAAAGCAGTGCAACTATCAGTGCGGTGGCCATGTCTTTGTCGGCTGTGCGGAGCAGGGCCAGGAGGTCGTCGACATAAAGCCAGGCTCTATGCGGATAGTCACACAGCAGCGCATGTATGCAGCGCAGTAGAAGGCTACCTGTGCGTTGCCACCAATATGCCGAGAAGCGTGCCCCGAAGTGGCAAACCTTGTAGTAGTACAGGGAATTGCCAACTCGGAACAGCAAGGTGCCTTGGTCTGCGGGGCTGACTTTGCAACATTTATGCGCTGCCTTAAAGTCTAGCGACAGTGCGTGAAGCTGTGCATAGCAGTCATCTGACAAAAATGTGCGCTGCACGTCCGAGGCGTTGGGCAGTGACACCCGTTCTGGAAGATGCACGGCCGGATTAAGTCCGCACACGGTGCTGTCAAGGACCAGGCGTGGGTCGCGTCCTTCGGCCATGACAATGTTTAATTTGCCGATTGCAGTGCCCTGCGGCCAGTGGCGCTTTGCGTCGTCTTCGGTGCCTTCAAACTTTGCGACAAAGCCTTTGCGCACCTCCTCCTCCACTAGCTCTTGCAGCAGTGCGGGGTTGCTTTCCGCTAGGAACCAATTTCCCCTGCAGTGCTCGAGGGATGCAGGGCTAAAATCGTCTGCAAAGTCTAAGGAGCTTTGCGTTGTGGGCCACTGCCCGCTGCTTGGCAGGGCTCCAAAAGCACCTGTCGGTACTCCCTCATCAAGGATGATGGGTAGCTGTGCATCTTTATCGTGAATGGCTTGTGCAAGGTATTGCAGTGCTGTGAGCCGGAAGGGCTGTCCGTCCGAGATTCGGAGAAACTGATTTTTGTCTATGTTAGGTGCCATGGTCTGATGCGCAATGTCTGCCAAGGCGTTGCGATGATCTTCGCTAAGCGGGTGCGAGTCTTGCCCGGACTGTAGATGCTTAGCAATATGCGAAACGAGGCCGTGTTTGGTAAGGTATTGCTTAAAGGCAGAGGCTAGCTTTGCTAGGGGCTTGGGCTTACTGCTTACATTATTGGCAGAGTGATCTGCCGTGCTGAACATGCCTGCTCCATCGCAAACCGCGGGCCTGCGTGGCAGAAAGCAGCGCGGCAGATGCTTTTGCAGCGTTGATGGCTGGATAGGGGCATTGAGGTGCGATGTGCACTCCTGCGCTGCAAGAGAGAGCATGTGCTGGTATGGATCAGCTTGCTGTGTTGCGCCTGCCAGTGCTGTATGAGTGGAACAAATGATATGCGAGGCGTCGCTCTGGGGCAGCTTCATTTGTATGCAGTGCACTGCTAACTCTTGGCACAGCTGTGTGTACAGATCTGCAATCTTGTCATCGCAGTGCCTGGGGTACTCGAAAAAGACCTGACTGCCTTGAAGGTGCGCTGCCCGAAGAAGCGCACATAGTCGGGTGTGCGATGCCAAGTCAAACGATTGTGCAGGAAAAAGGAGCAGTGTGGCTCCAACCGCTCCGGACCAGACTAGGCTATGCCAGGCAGAGTAAAGTTCATCTTCTATAGTGTTATGCTGTGCCATGGCCTGGTAGCAGAAGCGGTCACAGCTGAAAGGGTCCTCCGCTATGCTGTGCAGCAAAAATCTGTGCTTGGATGTTTTAGGCTCGGCATCTTCTGCTTCTGATGAGCTGGATGCGGAGCTGTGCGTAAGGCTGTCTTCTTGCATTTGTGCTGGACTATGCTTACAAGGAGTTGCTTCGGGTTGCTGTGTTTTTGGGCAATGCTGTCCTGACGGTGCCGCGGGCACGTGTGCCGGTGCTGTGGGTGTGCCAGGCGTGGCGGCTGAAGTCTGTGCAGCCGGGAGAGTAGGCAAGGGCAACTGGGCCTGCCCGGCCAGTTCCAGCTGCGGTTTTCAGGAGCTGGGCGGCTCCTGGGGGTTGCGGTGCTGACAGGCGGGATGACTTTTGCCGCAAGGCTCACCGTTGGGCATTTTGTATGCGCATGCGTGAAGATATTTGCACTGCGCGTTCTTGCAGTGCCCTTTATTGTACCGAATACAGAAGGTCTTGTTGCCGTGCTGTTGCACGAGGTCCGCTGTTTTGACCTCCTGTGCTGTGCCTTCGCCGGGAGTGCGCCTCTTGCCTGGCTGTGTGCCTTGCTTGCCTTTGCCCCCTTTCTCCTTGCCTTTGCCTTTGCCGTTGCCTTTGTTCGGTAGGCGAGGCGGTGGCTTTTGCGGTGGGGGAGGCGGCCGGGCGCGTAGCTGGAGGAGGTTGCCAATATCAGAGCGGATGCTTGTCATTTCATGCAAGGCGTCATCCAATGTCCAACCGGCGCTGTGCAAAAGCGAGATTTCGCGCCACAGTTTGCGGTCAGCCGCGACAAGCTCTTGCGTGGTGACTGTGCGGAGCGATGCGTCGCTTGGCGATTGCGTCGCCAGATCAAGAATCTTTTTGTCATATGCCTTCAGGCGCTGCAGGTGCGCTCCTTTGCACAGTGCTATGGCGTTGCGGAATACTGTTTGAACTCTGCCAAGCCATGCGGCGCTCAGCCTGAGATGATCAACCGGCATTTCCGGTGTGTCATCAAACAGTGCAGTGCTGAGGAAGGCTGCTTCGGTGCGGATAGTGCGCGATGCTTTGCTCTCTATGAGCTCTTGATATTGCTTCTCCGAAAGTCGGAGTTGCCAGGGCACCCAGCTAATGGTGTTCCCTGGGGAAAACCAGCGATGGATTATGCTAAGCAAGCGCACGCTGGGCATAGCGTCGCTGTCAAGGTGTTCGCCAGGGTAGTTAGTGCGAAAATCCTTGACGAGCTGTGCAATGCTGGATGCGTCCAGTCTGGGCGGGGCGTGTTCAGCCCATACGTTGAGCGACGCTTGGGCGGTGCTGGCAATGCTGTGAGAGGCAGGAGTGTCTGCCACTTCTGTCATGGACTGTGCACGGCGGAGTGCTCGGCGAAGGCGCGCCATTGCTGGGCAGTGCACTGGGTCTGAGACGCCCAATTCATCCCAGAGCTCATCGTATTTGTCAGAGCAGAACACATCAAGGTCTGCAGTGCTGTTATATGCAAATGCGAAATCTGGCACCGACTCAATGCCGGTTCTGTGCAGTGCGTTGCAGAGGGCTTCGGGCACCTGCATCTGTGAGAGGAGATCCGAAAGTGCGTCCGGGGACTCCATTCTGCAGGCTAGAAGCGAAAGAGAGGTCTAAGTTCGAGCAAGAAAACGGCTGCGGATGTAAGGATGGCGGTGACAATGCGTCTGGTGCAGGGCAGATGCAGGGCGGCGCACCCGAAGAGCGACCTGAGTAAGCAAAAGCTGAAGGATATGCGGCGAGTGAAACCAACAGCAAGAGAGCGGATCCTTTTTTATTCAAGCGCCATTGCGGAGTGCGACGCAAGCCGAGCGACGGCAGTGAGGCTGTGGCGGTGCGTTGGAAGTGAAGGCAGCTGTGCCTAGCTTGATCCCACATGCTGTGCGCAGCACGCCGGATTCGTCAGGTGGGCAGAGCGAGTGCCAACAGCCCCAAGGGCCTGTGCATGCAAAAAGCGGTGTTGGACCTTCCAAGTCGATTTGCAAGGGTTCTTTAGAGGATACTGACGATGCTTCGCTGGAGGATTCGGAGCTTTGGCGTTGCAACGCCGCGTTTTCCACCATCCAGGCTTCTTCATCTGAGAAGGGTGCGATGGGGTCCGGCGATTCTGGCGAGAATTGCTCAATGATGTCTGGCGAGCTCTGCGTAGCCTGTTGCGATGCCGGGTCCAGCTGTGTGGGTGCCGGATGATGTTGCGATGCGGCGTGCATTTCTTCGTGCCTGGATGCAAAAGCCTTCCAAGGACCTGCCAGGACTTCCTGGGCGGTGATGCTTTGCAGTGGCTCCCCCGCTGGGAGGTGAAAAGGGGGCTCTGGAATGGGTGCTTGGCCTCCTCTGGCAACACTGCGGTTTGGCCGCCAGCCTGTGCTGAATGCTTGTGCGAGGCGGTGCTGGAGGTCAAGGCTGTCGAAAGTGTCATTCCGGCTATAAAGCCTTGCGCTGTCCCTGTGGTGTCCTTGAGCCAGGCGTAGCTCTTTGTAGACGCGGAGCTGTGCGGCCGCTGCCAACAGGGTGCTTTTCATGCTGTGCAGTGTGAGTTGTCGCGCTTCGCTGGGCAAGAGACCACTGCCGCTGGCCTTCCATGGCAGTGTGGCCAGGTATCTAAGGCTGAGCAGGGCAGTGCAGTATGATGCTGGGGCAAGCTCTTCGACCAAGCTTTGGTCTAGTGCCGTGCTGAACCACAAAAAATCCGGCGGATCTCCCGATGAGGAGTCCACGATGCGGTGCAATGCTGAGAGCCAGTGCAGTGTCCAGCAGGTGGCCTTGCACCGGCCAGTGATACCCGCGAGGGTAACTGCGAATGGCTGGCCTTGCGTTGTAGTTTTCGTCGCCCAGCAGGTGCCGTGCAATGCAGAAGTGGAGAGCGATAGGCTGGAGAAGTCAATGCGTTGCAGGTCGCCAAAACGCAGACTAGCGTGGATGGCGAGCAGTGCAGCCCCCAGGACGGCGACAGTTGTGACGGGGGCGTTTGGGTCACAAACTCGCTGCTCCCAGGCAGCGATCAGTGCCCAGGGGATGGGCAGTGCTTCGCGACGGTCTTGAGCAGTGCCTTTGAGGGAATAGGCCCTTATAATCGGGCTGTCTAGTGCGTTGCTAAGGCATGACCACTGCGTTTGCCTTACGAACCAGCGAAGGGCTTTGATGGAAGAGGCGGCGCTGATGCGATGAATTTCCAGGTCTTGGCTGTGCGATGCCCTGGCCAGGGCGAGGAAATCGAGTAGGCAGTGCAGGCTGACGTCGAAGAAGCTGACTGCGGAGCTGCAAAGAAAGTCCATGAATAGCGATGCAATGCGGAGATATCGCTCCAGTGTGCCTGGTGTGTTGTTGCGGATTACCGCCATAATATGGTCCGATGCTTGTTTGGCTGCTTCCACCGATTGCAAAAGATGCGAGGCTTTGCCGAGCTTGTACACTAGCTGCAGCCAAAGCGTACCGCATATGTTCATACGCGATGCTAGGGAGCTGCGCATGGTCCTGAATTTGACTATGCGAGGCTTGGGAGGTGCAAGGGGAATCTGAGATGCCGGCGGCGGTCGTGGCGTTGCCGGAGAGCTTTGAAGAGAGCTGTGCGGGATGATTTGCGTGGCCGTGGATCCTGCAAGGCTGCGCGGCAGCGATGGAGGGGGCGGTGGTGGCAGGCCGCCAAACTGCAGTGCCGGCTCGGGCCTATATCTTTTCGGCGGCGGTGCTATGTGCAGTGCTCTATCCGCCTGCGGGACAGGCAGGTAAAATGTGTTCCGCCGGGGCGTTGCCCGGGCTGTGGCAGGGCCCACTATCAAGTCAGCGACTGTTGGAAGGTCGCCGTGGCTGTGCTTGGCGTGGGGCGGATTTTTTGGGTGTGCCTGCAACAGGCGCTGCCGTTGGAAGACCTGTGCAATAGAAGGCTGTATAGGTGCAGGGTCTTCGATGAAGTCGGAGCAAGGCAGTGCGGGTTCTGCAGCAAGCGCGGCCAGGTGTGCCTCAAAATCTTCGGCTATGCTTCTGGGAGGCGATGCTGGTTGAGACTCCACTTCGATTGGAGTGGAAGGTGCGGTGGTGGTGCGATCTTGGCTTTGCAGGGCCCAACGACGTCTCATGGTTTGAACCGTTTGAGCAGAAAAAGGCTGCGGGAAATGCTGTGCGTTGCTTGCGGGTTGTGTGAGACAAGCAGTGCTGTGCAGTGCAGAAATGTCAACCAAGCTCAAGCGACAGAGCTGACCTGTGCATTCAGGGCCGGGCCAACCTGAGAGTCCAGGCATTGCCTGGCCTGGAACGACGGGATGTGCTCGTACCGGTGGTCCTGACAGGTTCGCTGCATGGCGAGTGGCACACCGGTGAGTGCAACCATGGGGCCTTGCCAGGCAGTGCAGGGCTTCTGTCCTGACAGAATAGGCATAGCTGCGTAGCGACGGCTTGCTATGTATGAAGTGCAGTGCCGTGGCGGTGCTTTTTGCAGGCTGCCAGGCGCGGCAGTCGGGGCAGTTCGATGCTGCCGTGCATTTCAAAAACCACTGCAAGTGCGATGCGATGCTATGCTAAAGTATAATGGTGCTCGCCATTATCCTTAAGGCTAGGCTAGGCTAAGGTCGGATATGATGCATTGCGGGGCGGTGCAGGGATGGCAGGATCTCAATCAGAGTCCTGCTCATCCCTTTCTTTGCACTTGCTGCAGCGGTGCGGTGCATGGCCATCGCTTGGGGGGGGGTACCGCAACTTTTTGTTGCAGGCCGCCCCCCCAAACTTGCAATTCGTCTCGCACATTGCTGCGCAGAGCCAGTCGCCTTTGGCGCTCTTGTAGGCAGGGCGCTCATCCCCTAAGGGTGAGGTATACCACCTCACGTCGCAGTGGATGTGCGGGGACACTGCCACGCGGCGCGTGGCTGGGCGTTGCGTTGCGTGTGGCGGTGGCGGGGGAGGGTATCCCCAGTCAGCGGGGCAGGGCTGGGCAGGAGGCCATTGCTGCGGTGCGGGTTGCTGTGTCCAGGGCGGTGGTGCTGCTGTGAGAGGGGCGTATGCCATATGCTGTGCAAAAGGCGGTGCATGTTGGGGGGGGCCCCATTCTTGCTTCCCCCAGCCTTTGCCAAACTCCGGGGCCCCCCCCATTTGCCCGAAGTGCGGTGACGAGGGCATTGCAGTGCTGGGGACAGAAGACCCCCAGTCGTCTTCCACATCGCTCCACCTGGGGCGAGGCGGTGTGCGGTTGCGGCGCGGCGTGTGCTCCCGCTCTCTGCGAGGCGTAGTGCGGGGCGATGCCGGCGGTGTGGGCTGAGGTGGCGGTGCGGGTTGAGCTTGCTGTGCTGGGGGGGGTGGCTGTGCTTGTTGCTTTGCTGGTGGCCCTGTCCCGGGAGGTGCCTTGGCTGGGATGGTGGCCGTGGGGGGCGATGCGGATGCTGCTGCTGCTGCTGCGCTTTGCGGTGCGGTGCTTTGCTCTGCTGGACCAAAAATGGTCAGGCGAGCTTCGCTGAGCTCGCTTTGCAGTGCGTCGATTCTGCTGTAGCCGAGCTGCCGAAAAGCGCCGATGCGTTGCTCGCGGGACGCCTGCAAAAGTGCTTGCAGTGCTGTGCTCGTTCCGGCCATGCCTTGCGATGCGATGCGAGGCGAAGCGAATGCGAAGGCGATGCAGTGCAGTGCAAAAGCGAGGATGCTTGATCAGAAGGCTGTGCAACATCATGTGCAGTTAAGACAGTGCGAGGCAACACACAGGCAATGAAAGCAGTGCAACACGATGCAGATGCAGGGCTTGAGCAGTCCTCGCAGGTCGATGTAGTAGAAGTCCAGGACCTGGGCAGAGAGTGTTAGGGCAAGGCGGGGGTTTAGGGGTTGCAAACAGAGAAGGCTTGGCGCAGGCGACTGAGAGGTTCGAGTCGATGTTGTGGTCGTGACCTTGGCGAGGCAGCGACTATATTAAAGTAGCAAGTGAGGCCTTGCTAAAGCGTTGCTGAGCTGGGCACTGCGTGGCCAGGCAAAGAAAAGGGCCTTCAGTGCAAAAGGCCGCGCAATGAAAACAGAGAAGAGGCTTCTCTGGGGCCCATGCTGGGCTGATGCTGTCATGCGGCCTGCCAGGCGCGGCAAGTGCCGAAGAAAAGACCAGCTGGACTGGCCTGAGGGTGCAGCGCGGCTGACCTGACAAAGCTGTGCGAGGCTATGCGAGCCCAGCACGAAACAGCAAGTTGAGGGCAAGCTTGCAAAGAAATATAAGAAAGCAAGGCGTTCTTTCCCATGCGTGGCTATGCAATGCGTTGCAAAAATCATCAATCAATGAACTCAACTACGCAGAGCGTGCTGCGTTGCGGGTTGAAAGAGAATGGTGGCAAAACCTGTGCAAAAACGTCGTGATCATGGTGTCGGAGCCAAACCATTGCAGTGCGTCCATCCAAAACCATGGTGCCTGTGCGTTGCATGACGCTCTGGATTGTGCGGTGCAATGTCGATGCCGTTGCTCGCAATGCTCGAGTTTCTGCGTATGCGAAGTGCCTGAGTAAATAAAATACAATATGGCTATCCAGCAATGTCCATGTCTTGCGCCATGAGCTGTGCTCTGCAGTGCTAGGGCTTGGTGTTGCGGTGCCTTGCGGGGCACTGCGGTGCATAGCATCCAATGCAAAAGCGCCGAAATGCATTGCATTCCACTGCAGTGCGGTGAAGGAAAAGCGCAAAAGCCGATACCTGAAAACGTCAAAACGCCGCTGTGCACTGCGTGCGGTGCGTTGCAACCTGCGTTGCAATTGCTGGCGCCATGCGACGAAGATGGATGCAATGGTAAGCCAGGCCCAGGCTGAGCGGGGCGTCGCAAGCATTGCGGTGCAGGGCTATGAGCTGTGTCTAGTGCAGAGCTGCGCTGGCAATGTGTCGATCATGATTCGATAAAAACCACAAGTTGATGGCGGTGCAGTGCACTGCATTGCAAAGATGGCTTATGATTTTGCGTTCGTGCGATGCAAGGCTGCTCAGAATAAAACATGCAATGCGTTGGGAAAACAGAATCTCCTTGAGCTCAGCGATAGAGAGCGTTGAAGGGACAGATCTGCTTGGCTGTGCGATGTAGATGCTCATCAGGGCCTCCACCTGCTGGGCGTGGCTGTGAAGGCTTGGCATCGGTAAAGAGACCCAAAGCTCCTCAAGGCTGAGCGATGTCAGTTTAGGTTCCAGAGTAGTGCAGCTCGGCGGTTTGCTGATAGATTACAAATGCTAAATGCGTTGCGATCATTCCAATCAAGGCTGCTGAAGACAAAGCTGGCTGTGCGAGGCGATATAAATAATTCCACAAGGTTGGGGAACACAGGTGGGGTGCTAACCTCACTGGCCGGCATTGCCATGCACTCTGCGAGCCATTCTTCGACTCTTGCTCTATGGCTGTGCGAGGGCTCTGGCGATCGTTCTATCGCCTTGGCGGTGCGTTGCTTCTTGTTCCCCACACGCTGTGACATGGCAGGGACAGGAAATGCAAGCGAAAGACTGTAATGCTGCTGATGTACACCGACATCGATCGAATTTGGGGATGCCATGATAAAGCGCACTGGTGTTTTTCTTCGCACTACACAAGTAACAACGGTTGGAAGTCTGAGCACTGCTTGAATGTACAAATGTGCTGTGCTACTGTATCCTTCCACACAGCGCTTACTGGCTGCAACTGCAAAAGACTCTTCGTGGCCCAAGGGGATTTACGTAGCCTTCCCTGTGGACCAAAACATAACGTGTATTCGCGGATCAGAATGCTGCTCCCTTAGCACGCCACAACAATCTGGATCTGGCTGCAACAACACTCCTCCTCTGGGCTGCCGAAAGGAATGTCCAGCACCTTTTTTCTCATAGTCGATCCCAGTTGTTGATGGTTCTGGATGCTGCCTGGCGATCCGCTATGTTGCTCCACGAAAGCAAAGTCCGACCTTGTAGGTTTCGATGGCGCCAAAGCCACAACAGGTATTTGTATTGCCTGACCGTAGGAAGATTTGCCTGGCCATACGTAGATGCCATTGCTCCTCCAAGTCGTGCTGCAAGGTCTCCCTTCAGCCCTGAAGTCTGAAGTCCGTTAACACGCAAAGCTTCCCGGAGCTCCTCGCATCTCATCAGTCCAGCTACGTCAACGCTGACCCTCAGGACCTCGGTAGGATCGTCACCTCCTTGGCTTGGTGTAGGGGAAAGCAGCATCGGCCGGTGATTCTCGCCGGACTGCTCTCTTCCCCTTGAGGGCTGTGTTCTTGGGGGTGTTGTAACCCTCATGGTGGACGGTTGCGATATAGGCGACCTCCTCGGACTCGTAGGCGTACTCGGTGTCGTGATGGGGTTGTTCCCCACCGTAGGTTCGACAGCAGCCTCGGCGCGTATGCGCTCTAGCTCTCGTTCGATCGCCTGCGTCGTAGCATCCCTCAATTTGCGAAGCTTCCTCAACTTCCGCTTGGAAGCTCCTGGGAGCCACTCTTGCGAGAGCTCTGCCACAATCCACTTCAGTCCCTCCCATATAACCAGTCCACCCAACACCATTAGGAGAACCATGAATATTCCCGCCATGTCCCAGTCGATGGAGATGCGTCGCTCTCGGTCAGGTTCCCCCGATGCCATTGTCACCATCAAACAGCATATAGTGGCAACCAACATTTTTTCCGAAACTGCGGCTGTGCTTTTGACTCCATGACCATGAACCGGAACTCCATCGCCAATCATGTTCCATCGTTGTAGTAGATCTCGTATTCGTTGTCCCGCCAATGCCTTGGTTAACAGGTCAGCTGGCTGGACCAGCCCCGGAACGTGGAACCCCTCGATCGCGCCTGCGGTGATCATCTCCTGCAGCCATGCTGACTTTAGTCTGAGGTGACGTGTCCTCCATGAGCCGTTCCCTGCGCTGGTGGTCAGCGCAGAGATACTGTCGGATCCAACCCTCTTCGTCTCAATCTCCTCCGAGAGGTCCACCAAAAGAGTTTCTATCCCCAGCAAAGCTACGGCCCCTTCCAATATAGCTGTCAGCTCCGCCTCCGCCGTTGACAGCGCTATAGTTGACTGGCGCGACGATCGCCATGCAATGGGGTTCTTTCCCCATACCACCAACCATCCTGTATGGCTTCTTTCACTCTCCGGCGCGAAGGCGGCGTCGGGAAACATGGTGAGGCTGTTGTCTCCCCCGCGGAAGGACATACGCCACGCTTTGGTTCCATATAGGTACCTGATCATCTTTGTTCCCACCTCCATCGCTCGGTACGGGGCCTTAAGGGTAAGCGAAGACAGTAACGAGCATCCATACGACAGGTCTGGCCGGGTCTTCTGGGATATCCACAACAACTCTCCTGTGACCCGCTGAGCCTGAGCAACGCCACCCTCATCTGCTTCCATATCCCCGTCTATCACGCTGAAGCTGGCGGTCTCCTTGCTTACAGGGATCTTGTCGGACCTCTGGATACCGTAGTTGCGACACAACTCCTCGATGTAGGCCTGCTGTCCCACCAGAATCATTGACTCATCATCGGTCATAGACAGCTCCATACCAAGGAACCTGAGTGGATTATCTCGCCGCAAAAAGGTCAACGGACTTGTGGCCCATACACTCTGCACCAAGCTGGCCACTTCCTTCACAGCGTGCTCCAACCCAATGATTAACATGTCATCAACATATATGATGATCAACGCCTTCATCTCCCCCGACTCGTCTGTAACCACCCACCAACATGTTACAGTTCTGCCCTGCTTGAAGCGCCACCCAGACGGCGTAACCATGCTAGCCATCGTCCTGTCGCGGTAGGCCGACCAGAGCATTGGTGCCTCCCTTAAGCCGTATAGGGCCCTAATCAAACCCCACAGCTCTTGAGGCAAAGTCAATGATAGCCTCTCCAACACCTTTGGCGGGCAAACCACAATAATTGGATCTCGCACTGACTCGCCGATCGGGGTGAGGATAAAGGCAGCGACCACATCAATTAGTGCCACCTGCCAACATCGGGAGCGTGACATAGCCAATCCTGCCCGCACAGCCTCCGTAGGAGCCGTTTCACAGTAGTAGTCGGACATTGAGCTCGTCGCCATGTTTCCACAAACCACTAGTCGAGCCTTCCTTCGGAACCATGTTTTCTTGTCGGCTGGGTCAGCTGCATCGTTCGGCTTGATGGTATAGACCAGCTTGGTTGGTAGACGTTGAACACCCTTCTTCTGAAGCCACAGCGCCCTCTCTGGTGTCCCGGGCATTAGTCTCCGGATTGCTACTTCAATCCCCTTGACCTCCTTGGCGATGGCTTCCTTCCACTCATCCAGGTGCAATAGTGCCTCACGTGGATCCACTGTGTAGGTCACCTGGAGGGGCTCCGTGAGGTTGGTCAGGATCTGCTCCACGTCCTTCGTGTAGGTCACCTCCGTTTTGTTCACTCTGGGAAAATCCTGACGCAGGCTCCCCTTTGACGAGCTCCCCACTTTGACGCGTCCCTTTTCTGCTTCGACAAACATTTCCCAATCATCGTCGCTCAAGCCGCCGTCCTCATCGGTGTTTGTGACCTGCTCCTCCTGGACCTCTACCCTGTCCAACCGGGGGCCTGACTCTTGAATCTTCACAAAGTACTCTGGCAACTGTGACAACGGTGTTGGGTAGCCGTAGGAGTCCAGGGCCTTCACATCTTCATAGGAGAGTTTCCCCAGGCTGTCCGGGGTATAGGCTATGAGATTGATGCGAGTTCCCTCCCATGGCAGAACTTCGTGTGCTCGCCTTGGATCTAGCTCCACGGTCCTTCCCTCTTTCATCTCGTGGACCTGTCCATAGTGAACTCGCCCTTGCGGGTCGGCCCGCTGTAGAATATCGCCCACCAGAAGATCACCAGGCCGTAGCTCTACCCACAACGCTCCACCTCGCTCCGGGGTCCTGATTGGGACTATATAGTTCTTGGTGTTGCTGTCGTTGTTCGTGTCCTTGTGGTAGCCCCGATCACAGTTCTTCGAAACCATAATAGAGGTAAAGGTCGCTTCCGGGGAGAACTCCAATATGATCCTGGACAACAGCGTTCCCAGTTCAGGATGGTCGGGTAGGCCCTTCATCCATCCCACACTCCCACCATGCCTATAGACTCCGAACTTCTTGTCCTCAAAGAAGCCAGCTTCACCAAGTTCTCCAACGAGTTCCGTTGCCTTGGTCACGTCCCAGTCCTCGAGGATAAGCTTTGCCTTGGTTTTAGCATATGCTCCCAGCTCACTTTCATTGAGGGCCAGAACCTTCATCTCGACGTTGCTAGTTGGAGTTTTGGCCACAACTCTCCTCCTGGGTTTAGGTGGGTCTACCACTTCCAACTCTTCTTCGGGAGGTCCTGGGTCATATAGTCTAGGTCTCACATGGAAAGTATGTAGGAAATGGCCCTTCTTTGCTTCCGACTCCGGAACATGTACAACATGGCCTCCTTCAAGTAGATTGCTGAGTCCAACATAACGTCCTCGGATCCACTTGGTCTCGAACGCCTTGTCACGTCGACGGGGTCCTTGAGCATCAAAGGCCTTCTCCTTCACTAGGACCGCCGCTCCATAGGGGGCAATAAGTTTGGACTTCCATCCCAATACTCGTGCCCTCTGCTGTGCCACCGCTGTTTCCGCCGCCGTGGGCCACAAAGTCGTAGGCAATGAACTCCCCAACAACAGCGTCCTCGTCCGGTCCTTGACCCATCGCACTGCCGCCTCTGCGCGCCCATTTCCTTGAGGCACGCCTGCCTCCGACCACGAAGCCCTTATGTGTCGATCTCGTAGCCATCCACGGATGCTGTGACTGAAGCATTCTCCACGATCGGCATGAAACCGATAAGTAGGAAGCCCGTGAGCATCGAGGTAAAGAACAATGTCCTGAATCGCACTTTTCACTTCTGCACCTGCGTTGGTCTTCAGGGCCTTGGCGAACATGAGTACCGTACTCTCAGGAGGTTCGCAGTCTGGACGCAATCCTCCTTCACGATCGTGCCCGCCATGGTCTGGTTGGTCCTCCTCATGTGGAACGTCTTCATCATCGCCTGGAAGTGATGGCTCGTATTCCGAGCACTCGTAGTCTTTCAGGATCTCCTTCTGCTTCTCGGTAGCTCCGATAAGGCTAGGTTGTTCCACGACTTGATCACCGTCACCTTCACGACCTTGCTCACCTGGCACATCTTCTTTGCTATCACGACCTTGCTCACCTGGCACATCTTCATCAAAAAACGGATCCCACTCTTCACGTGGTAGTAGTCGAGAAGGTGCTTCTGTCCCTCTGCTTTGCTCTGGTCCTTCGTCCAGCTTGTGGCTATTGTCCCTCTCTTCACGCAGTGGTAGTGGAGAAGGTGCTTCTGACCCTTTGCTTTGCTCTGGTCCTTCGTCTGGCTTGTGGCTATTGTCCCTCTCTTCACGTGGTAGTAGTTGAGAAGGTGCTTCTGGCCCTTTGCTTGTGTCTTCAACATCCAAGGGATCTTGAAGACCATCATCCTCAGGTGGTTTCCGGCCACTATAGGACTTCACGAACTCCTTCGGCAGAGTGTACTTGCCCACCATCAAGTAGCGGAGCCCCTTACCCTGAGTGCCCTTCGAAGTACAGTCCAAGCCCGGCTTCACTGGCCCAGCGATGTCAATCGTGAGGGTGAACATATCCGGATGACGAACTCGAGCGTGCCGACGCCCTGTTCCTCGGGCCAAAACACAGGTTAGGCATTCCCGATTGTAGTCGAGGTGGTTGCTATCGACATGCCTTTTCCACTGCGCTGCCGTCATAGGACATAATCGCGGGGTAGTAGCGGGATGTCTTCTCCAAAACGTCATCGCCATCACCACGGCCTTTGTAAGACCCTCCGACCAAGTCCCGCTCGTATCGCTTCCTCCTTCTTCCACCGGACACTCCAAGCCTTCACCCTGGAGCCCCTGTAGGTAGTAGACGTTGGTCCCCAATGTTGTAGGCAACGACCCATCTGATCCCATCGCCCGTTGGTCAAAGGTGACCTTTGTCATCTCGTACTCCTCCTGGAATGACTTCCACATCGAGGTATCCCACAACGCTCTTCTCCGCGGCGCTGTTCCCAACGAAACATCACCTGGGACTCCAGGCGGATGTTCCAACATGAAGGCGACAGGTCTTCCTCGATCCGCCCCTCGGGCGTTGAGGGCCCGTCCCTCTTCTGCCACTGCATACAACCACAACATCCGAGTGATCGCTGCCAGGGACTTGTTGTCCCACACCACTTCGTCATTGACTTGGCGTCCCAGGCTCGACCGCCCCGGGGGCCCTCCTATCAAGGCCTCTATTCTCCCATGCATTGCGCCCCACAACAACAACTTCCACGTAGAAGCTCTCATCACATCATGGGCGCGGTTCCTTTGGACATCCAGTTCTACCACAACGGTGTCGCCCTCATCGAGTTGATACACCTGAAAGTGCCCCGGGCAGCCGGCGTAAAGGTGGATTATCCACCGTCTTGAGGTCCACAATCTCCTCCTCTGGGGTCTGCTGAGGTACTCGATGTCCTTGAAGACCTTCCACTCGTCGTTCATCAGGTTCTCCTGCACCAGGCCTCCCACACACTCCCCGGGTAACTCTGACAACATCGGCGAGTCCCTTATCGCCCGTAGTCCTGCCTCCATAGACCCATTGCTCACATACGACCTCAAATGGCTCCTCCACGAATCTTCCATCATGAGCTCAGACGCGTCCACCACATCCTGCGTGACCGCCGTGGCGTTCTCCAGCATCTCTCTTTTTCGGTCCTCCAACCTTGAAATCATTGCCAAGGCTTCTGCCTCCTGTATCAGAGGACACCCTCCACAAACACCAAGTGACCGCGACACTCCATCAGGATCGATAAGGAAACATCCCCTTTGAGACCAGTCCAAAGAGTAGCCAAGGGTCTTCACCAGTTCTCCTAAGGGGACTATCGTTTGTCCTTGAGTCACCGTCGTGGTAGTGGATGAAGTTCTGCTCCTGGGTGGCATTAACAAAGAACCTCCGGATCCCAGCTTCATTGTCAGAGAGTTGTTGCCGGCGAGCTGAACTATGACCTCCTCCGATTGCAACCACTCCTCCTCGTCGTGCGCATTCCGAAGGCAGTGGGTAGCACCCGAGTCGAGAAGAGCCGTAGTCGACTTGTCCATTGCAGACACCCGAACATCACAAAGGCTCAGGACCCGAACTTCCGCCTTGGTCTTCTCAGGGGAGCTTTCGCCATCAGCCGGGGCCTGCGAGTGGATCACCTGCTGCGCCGCCTGAATCAGTGTCTCAAGGGTCCATGGAGTTCCTTGCACCGTGCCCTGGCTTCCTGAGGATAGCGATGGTGCCGTAGACATAGTCGCCAAGCTGGGGGTAGTAGAGGAAGAAGTGGTAGCGGAGCCCTTTTCCCCGGTGGGATTTTGTCGTGATGATGGTTTACCAACACCACAATCTCGAGCTCGATGACTTTCACTCCCACACTTCAGGCATTTTCTCGCTCGCACCTCCTTTTCCATACCACTCATTGAGTGGCTGTAGGCACACTTGTCCCCTCTTTTACATCCATTCGGCTTTGCGAAGTACCTGCACAACTCCTGGCTCTTCTCCCGGCCCTTTGGTCCCTTGGGCGATGCCGTAGGCGAAGACGCGTCCATTGCTTTCAAAGCCACCCCCGTACTCTGGGATGGTGTAGCTCGCTGGGACCCAGCGATCGCCTCCAACTCCGCCTGTAGGTGTCTTTGGTAACCCTGAACTTGTTCCAGTGTTGGTTGTCCATCCAACCTGTAGGTCGACCTCAGCATGCTTGTTCGGAACGATGCATCGGCCGAAGAGTTGATCGACTTCGCGGTTAGGGCCTGTAGCCCCCTGCTCATGACCAATGGGTCCGGTGGACTCATTCCCATTGTCCGGCACCGACTCAACCACCTCGGCCAACTCCTGACCTCTGCTAGAACCGCCTCCACGCTGTCGCCTGCAAGATACTCCTGCGGAGACTGCAGCCTCTTCAGCACTTCTTGTCTCTCCGCTGATCCGCCCGGCTGGAACCAAATGAACAGCCGAAACAACATCGCGGGAGCCCTCTGAGTCAACTGCTGCGCCACCATGTCACCCTTGATCTCCTGTGGCATTGATCCCAGAAGCATTGTACAGGCTCTCGCATTCATCCGGCTCCACGGGTCCTGACACAGCTCGTCCATGCCTTCCAGGGTGATTGCTAACCTCTCCAAATGAGAGGCCGCAAGCCATCGGCTGTAAGCGGCTCGGACCACCATCAAGGCTGCTCCCCACCACTGGCCCGACTTCTCGCTGACATCCGTCATCGCAGTGGTAGTGATTTCCAACCAGTCGCTGAATCTAAGAGATGCCTCGGCGCCTCCCTTGTGATCTGGTAATTGTGCCAAACTCGTGGTCCCGGCCTTCAGGGATTCTGCTGGCCCAGATGCCGAGGTTTTTGTAAGGGCCTGCGCCTGTAGTTGCTGAAGTTGCTGCATTCCTCGAGCTATGGCTTCCAGCATAGGAGTCTCTGCCCTTTGCCCCTGACTCTGGGGCGGTGGCGACGGCGTGCGTTGTCGAGGACCTCCCAGTAATGATCGCAACAAACCTCGGGGCTCAGGAGGATGCTCAGGACTTGGAGGCATAGCGCTGCTTGAGGCTGGTTCCATTGGTGTAGGGACTCCGGTATAACCCCCTTGTTGGTTCCCGAAACTTGAAGAAGCTATTCGTGGATCACCCAATAGCCCGCCATGACCTGATCGTCCGCAAGGGCCTGATGCAACGGTAGGGGGATCACTCAATAGACCGCTGTGACCTGATTGTCCGCAAGGGCCTGATGGAACTGTAACTAGATTGCCCAACAGACCGCCGTGACCTGAGCGCTCACAAGGGCCTAATGCAGCTGTAGGAGGATCACTCAATAGACCGCTGTGACCTGATTGTCCGCAAGGGCCTAATGCAGCTGTAGCGGGATCGCTCAATAGACCACCGTGACCTGATTGTCCACAAGGGCCTAATGCAGCTGTAGCGGGATCACTCAATAGACCGCCGTGACCTGATCGTCCACAAGGGCCTAATGCAGTTGTAACTGGATCACCCAATAGACCGCCGTGACCTGATCGTCCGCAGGGGCCTACCGGAGCTGTAGTTGCAGACTGCAGCGCATCCCGACTTCTTCTCACTTCATCCAACTCCCGCTGTAGCTGCTGATTTCGAGACTCTGAGTCTTCCAGAAGCAACCTTATCCCAGACAGCTGTCTCTGAACCTCCTGTTGTATAGCCTCTGCAGGTACTGAGCTCGATGGCGGAGTGCTTGGTCGTGGAAGTGGTAACCGCCGCGACCTCTGCGGGGACCTCAGAACGAAAGGTCGTCCTCCCGGCGGTGTCTCGCCGGTCAGCGGGCTGGGAGCCAGCTGATCATGTCCCACTGCCAGGTACGAACCCAACCGGCTCACCCATCGTGGTAGTCCTTCCATGACGCCCATCCAATTATTTTGACCCACATTCCCCACTCCTCTTGACCGCGGGGTAAAAAACTCATATGTAGCCGCCGTCTCCTCGCCTGCCGCCGCTATTCCAGCTCCAGGTCTGCCACCCAGGTCAGGGATCGTTGGTGGCATCGTTGCCTCCACCTGGCCCTGCATGGCTGTGGCCTCCAGCGAGGCTGGTGGTCGACTGGTAGAAGACGCCGGAGCATCCAGGAGCCGCGATGCCTCCATGGAACTCAAAGGTTCCTGCGCGGCTTGCATTCCCTCCGCTCTCGGGGCTACGGAACCAGTGGCCCCATTGCCACCATTGAGACCGCTTGATTGCGGTCCGTCTGTGCCGTTCAGTTGCGCAGTCGGCTGAGCTTGGGCGCTCATAACCTGCTGATGTACACCGACATCGATCGAATTTGGGGATGCCATGATAAAGCGCACTGGTGTTTTTCTTCGCACTACACAAGTAACAACGGTTGGAAGTCTGAGCACTGCTTGAATGTACAAATGTGCTGTGCTACTGTATCCTTCCACACAGCGCTTACTGGCTGCAACTGCAAAAGACTCTTCGTGGCCCAAGGGGATTTACGTAGCCTTCCCTGTGGACCAAAACATAACGTGTATTCGCGGATCAGAATGCTGCTCCCTTAGCACGCCACAACAATCTGGATCTGGCTGCAACAACAAATGCTGAAAGGCTGCGAGTATGCAGTGCGTGCTAGTCCATCTCTTCTAGCGGAGAATCAACAGTGTCTGTGCATTGCGGTGCGCCTTCAAGGATTGCAATGCGGCGTTCCAGGCTGCCGAGCTTTGCAATGACCGCCTGAATGCGGTCAGAGAGTGCGTCTATGCGCTCATGAATCGTTGCGCCCATGTCAATGCAATCTTCTGCAAGGCTTTGCAGTGCGCGGACCAATTGGTCCGGGGTGGCTGCCTCGGGCGGATCCATGGCGTCGATATGGCGGAAGACTGCCATGCAATGCGTAGCCAAAATGAAAGCGTGAATGTGTTGCAACATGTTGAAAAATTTCTTACGCATGCGATGCGAGAAAAGCGAACACTAGTTGTGAGTGCTTGTGCCGAAACAGTGCGGAGCGTTTAAGGGTTTCGACACAGAACAGAAAACACAGTTGAATCAAAAACACAAACTCACAACTAGCGGCGTTCCCAGCCGATAGTCTCGGGAGGATAGGTTTTTTAGGGACAGTACAGCGCTTTCGGCTGAGAGAGGGTCTTATGTCCGACAAGCTTTCGGCTTGGGAAAGCCAAGTTTTAGGGACGGCACAGCACTTTTGAAGCTCAGGTGCCCTAAAGTGCTGTACTGTCCCTAAAAGTTGGGTTTGGCAGAGTCGAAATTTAGGGACAGTACAGCACTTTTGAAGCTCCAGTGCCCTAAAGTGCTGTACTGTCCCTAAAATTTGGCTTTCCCAAGCCATAAGTGCTGTACTGTCCCTAAAAAACCTAAAAAACCTATCCCCCAGCAACCTTCAGGCGTTCCCAGCCGATAGTCTCTGGAGGATAGGTTTTTTAGGTTTTTTAGGGACAGTACAGCGCTTTCGGCTTGGGAAAGCCAAATCTTAGGGACAGTACAGCACTTTTGAAACCCAGGTGCCTTAAAGTGCTGTACTGTCCCTAAAAGTTGGGTTTGGCAGAGGCCAAATTTAGGGACAGTGCAGCACTTTTGAAGCTCCAGTGCCCTAAAGTGCTGTACGGTCCCTAAAATTTGGGTTTGGAGAAGCAGAATTCAGGGACCATTCTACTCTAAGTTTCTTGCTAGAACCGTGAATGCTGCGGCAAAGATTGTTGGATGTGGACGATCTAATTATTTTCAGTACGAACATGAGTCCGACGTCTCGGCAAACCATGTGGAGCAGGACTGATGCAAGATTGCTTCGGGCCGATGTTTTGTGCGCGAGGAGTGTGTCCTATAGGGTATGTGTAATATAATGCGTGCGGTGTTATATGTGTTCAAGGTATATATGCTGTATACATCGACTGTCATACATAGGGCCATAGGGGCATTCTGTGAGGTCTTCTTTGGAGTATTCCAGACGGTCTTCCATGAGGAGTACGATATATAGAGGGTACTATGTGTTCCATAAGGTATTCTGTAGGGTATTCTATGCCGTATTCTGTAAGGTACTTTGGATATTCAAAAGATATACGGGCTATGACTGAAAGTATATGATAAGGTATTCCAGAAGCTCTAGGGTATTCAATAAGGCATGAGGGTATTCTATATCAGTGCATCCATATGAAAGGTTTCAAGATACATAGAGAAAGTATTCTACAGGACATCCTATAAGATATTCTATATAGTGTCTTGTATAGAGTGTCCTATAGGGTATGTGTAATATAATGCGTGCGGGGTTATATAGGTGGTCTTGTATACGGTGTGCGACAGGATATTCAAATGGATTTGTACAAGGTATAAAAGTTATGAGAGTGGAATTTTGCAAAGTATTCTAAAATGTAATCTAAAGGGTACTATGTTGGTGAAATACAAGGTGTTGAGCCCTGAAAGTATCGATAGATTTCGTGTTCACGGACATGATCTATAATCTCGATGCGTCTTATATATGGGAGGTGTAGAAATAGGGCCGTCTTTTCATATCGATACTTGTCGTGATACTATGTGATATGGGATGATATATCTTTGCTTTCCTGTTGCGTGTTACCTTCAGAGCCCATACTGCTGCATGCAAAAACCTATACACACACAGAACATGCATGCAAGCTTGCGTTCTTTTGCAACACGAGAAGAAGCCGTACGCGAATGTATGTCGCTTGGAAAACTCAAGGTGTATATGAAGGAAATGCAGAATGTAGGATCTGCGAAATCTTTGGTGCAGTCGCAGCGTATTTAGGCCAGTACCTGGGCAGGGCAGGCGTGGATCTTGGGGGGGGGGTGAGCTTATATATATATATATATATATATATATATATATATATATATATATATATATATATATATAGCCGCATCAGTTGTTTCTGGATCGTAGATCGACCCTATTTGAGATGTTGGGTGCCTGAATATCCAGGATGTTCTCCATGGAGCAGGAGAATTATAACCTTAAGTGCATGAAATCTTATTATGGGGTTCGGCACAGATCATCCCATTACTCCTGAATACATATATATAAGATATATAAAATATATGGGTACCCCCCTATATGGGGTCCCCTGGGTTTTTGCACACCTAAACCATTAAACCATTAAACCAATCCTTTCCCCCAATGGACCCAAACCAATAAACCATTAAACCAATCCTTTCCCCCAGTGGACCCAAACCAATAAACCATTAAACCATTAAACCAATCCCTTCCCCCAATGGACCCAAACCAATAAACCATTAAACCATTAAACCAATCCTTTTGCCCCATACCACTAAACCATTAAACCATTAAACCAATCATTTCCCTATAGAGAGAGACACATCCCTGTATGGGCCGAAAGCATTGGTTTAATGGTTTAATGGTTTAATGGTTTAGTGGTTTAGGGGCATTGGGGGGAAAGGATTGGTTTAATGGTTTAATGGTTTAGTGGTTTAGTGGTATGGGGTAAAGGATTGGTTTAATGGTTTAATGGTATGGGGCAAAAGGATTAATGGTTTAATGGTTTATTGGTATGGGTCCATTGGGGGAAAGGATTGGTTTAACGGTGTACTAATTTGATGGTTTGTTGATGGTTTAATGGTTTAGTGATGGGTCTAGGGCTGTCTACTACGCAGGTGTCCTGGTTTTCTCCGGGGACAGAGGTTATAACCAGGCCTGTGCCACCGCTACTTCATCAACACCTAAATCCAAACGTTCGAAAGTTTCGGTGTTTCAGTGAATGTAACCGCAATGACATTAAACAAGGACTAGAAGAATAGAGGGTCCGAGGTAATTGGCATGTATTCGGTTGCTGAGGCATGATGCAGTGCTCTGTAACAAACATAATTCCGGGGACCATGTGCGCATTCCCCAACTTTAGCGGAAAGGCTATATGGCGGACTTTACATAATGGTCTGTCCGTTCCAGTACATCGGGTTTATGAGATCAGTGTACACATTGAGAGAATAGCCGTTAACATGTCACTCACCCAGGAATCAAAATGCGGAATATGAAGGGGCTCTATCGGGATTACAGTAGGTCAGTAAGTGTTGTCAACATTGGAATATCACGGTACACAGAAAGTTGAGATACGACTGATACGACGTCATTGTAGGGGAGAGACAGTATTTCAAAGTTTACAGCGTGGTCAGGTTTCATCATTTCGCACATAGGCAAACTGGTTGCAGCGTTATGTTCAAACATCGTTCCAAGGAAGCCGGATTTCAACGAGACAAAACTGATAAGAAGATGTGTGGTGAGCGAAACAAAATTTGCAACTTGCAAATTGTTAGGTTTCCTCGCTCGGTACGTAGAAAATTCCTAGCGCTGCTATTTCCAACTACATGGATGAACCTCTTTCGAGGAGTGATTCGGTGTGTGGTTACCACTCTTTCTAACACGAGGATCACGTTCGGACTGGGAATAATGGCTTCTATTCGACCTTCAGTGAATATTCACAAGAACACAAACAGAAATTCGGACAAGCTAGATGTAGCCTTATGGTTTTCAGTCGGCTTTACGTGATGGTTAAAGTATGCTGATACAAAAAACACAGGCTTCATCACTCAGCATATAGAGACAGTGCGCGTCCTAAGAAGCGACGCTTCATGTCGTCCCCCAGGAAAAACACTATACAACGTTTGCTAAGCTTGTAGTATGCAAGTTTTGAATTTTGGCTTGGGGCAGCCGTCATACAGAATTAAGGAATGCACAATTAAAATACACCTACCGGATATACCAGTGTTTAAAAGCAATCACATAGGGGCACAGGGATATGTCATTGAAAGCTATCAGTTTGCCAAAACGTCAGAGCAATGCGTCCAACAACAGAGACTTTGGTGGGATTGCGGCATTACAGTACAAAGATGGAGAACTTTTCGTTCCAAAATCTAGTTCGCGATAAGGAATGACTGAAGCAGACTCATGACTACAGCGCGCTTGTTGGAAAAAACTGAAATACAGCGGTTTAGATACAGTCACACAAAGATGAACTACGAAGATATATCGACGGCTTCAAGGCAAGGATTTTAGCACATTGTAACAGGGTTTCGACGAGGGTGTCATAGAATTCTTAGCGTTGTGCGGGTTTCAGCATTCTGAAAGCATGGGTTGTTGCAACTTCCCGGGTTAGTTTTCAAACCGGATATAATACTGTAGTCGATGACGTACACCTGATTATAACCTATTCGGCTGGTTATAACCTAGTCTGGTGGTTATAACCGAGTCAGTTGGTATAGCGAAAAACGTAGGGGACCCCAAATAGGGGTGCGCCCAAATATATATATATATATGTAGATATGATAGAACTACGGTTGCAAGGGATCGATCGCTAGTCTGTTGGAATTGAAGCCAATTAAAAAGCTCTAACCCAGTAAACCCTAAACCCTTCCGAGTGGCCAAAGCCCCCAACATGAGGACAAGCCCCCAGTAGCGCTGCCACATCATACTCCCACGAATCAAGCTGCGGATGCCTGCTTCGACCTCGGCCGGAGCTTTGTTTTGTGCCGTTTACTGTAGTGCGACCGAACGAAGTTCGGAGCTTCGAGGCGGGGTGGGGATGGTTCCTGTGGGCTCCAGCTTTGTGGTTGGGTTCGTGAAAGGTCCAATGGGTTCCTAAGCTTTCCCGAATAAGACATGCATCAGAATTATTGAACCCTCGAGCTTTGGACGATCTAGGTCCTCATCTATCAGATTTTATCATAAATGTCAGGATCGAGATGGTTGCTCCTTCAAAGCCGGCTGTGGAAAGAGTGAAGACGATGTCATCTATCAGGAGCCTTGCCTGCGTGAATCTCACATGATTTAGGATAACTTGCCAAAACCCCTCCTGGGATGTTTCCCTGCCCAACAGACCGCTTTCTGGTACTCAGTATACACGTTTTGTCTCCTATAATACATATATATATATATATATAACGAGCTCTGCTGAGTTAATATCTGATATATATATATATATATATATATATATATATACACCTGCATATATCGATAGACCTGTGTCTGGAATCCCGTCCTTTCTACCCTGAAACCCTGGACCCTAAGTTTTTAAGGCTTCTATAGACCACATCGTGTCAGAGTAAAGACATGGCGCTCCCAGATTCACGCCAGCAGCGTTTGCCAAAGCCCCGGAGCCGGAGGTGTTTCCGATCCACTCTGACGGTGAAGAGGACGAGGCCCAAACCGTTTAGGGATGACGAGCCACGCCAGGCGGAGCGGAACCCGCTTCGGGATCCGCCCAGCCAGGAGGCGAAGAGGCACAGCGTGCAAAGCCACTTCGAGCACCGCCTGTGCTTTCTGGCTGTTGGTGTTTTTCAGCTTGCACAGGCAGCTCAAGCAGGCCAGCTCAGCGCAGCCCAGCTCAGCTAGTCCAGCCCCACCCGGTCCAAGCTCAGTCCAGCCCAGCCCAGCCAGCCCAGCCCAGCAGGCCAGGCCAAGTCCATCCCAGCCCAGCCTTGCCCAGCTTGCTTGGAGGGGTCGGAGCCTCAAATGGTTGCAGAGCACAAGGTGACACATATCCCTTACAGGTCGTGGTGCCCAGTATGTGTGGCTGGAAGAGGGCGAGCCTACTCGCAACACCACGAGGGCCGTGCCTCAAAGGCCATCTTCTACAAGCGCTTGATCTTGAAGACTGACCAAGAAAAACGCGATCAAGGCATTGGGGGCAGCTGTGAAGGCTGGTTTTCCAGAGGAGCTGACTCTGGAAGAGTCACCCAAGGGAGACTCTCACGGGCAGAGTAACGGCACAGCTGGGAATGCGGTGCAGCGCGTGCAGGGACAGGTGCGCACGATGAAGTATGCCCGGGAGCAGAGTGCTGGAGGAGAACTGTCCAAGGATTCGGTCATCTTCCCTTGGATGATCGAGTACGCAGGGGTGCTCCACAACCTGTTCTCAGGAAGACAGCGAGGGCATGACACCGTTTCAGAAGCTGAAGGGCTTGGCAAGTGGCTCTTCCAAGCTTTGGAGAAATCGTGGACTACCGCCGAAGAGCGAAAAGCAAGCTTGATGCCAGATGGCAGGAAGGAGTCCACCTGGGACTGCGGCTTACAAGTTCGGAGAAGATTATCGGGACACCCTCGGGTATCCTGGTGGTTCAGTCTATCCGGAGAAAGCCTGCAGACAAGCAGCACAATCTTGAGATGCTGAAGGCTGTGAAAGGGACCCCTTGGCAGCCCAAATCCCGAGAAAAGTACGAACGCTGACGCAGACAGACTCCCGGAGCCTATCGCGATAGATCCCGTGGTCGAGCAAGCAGAGCTTCCGCCGAAACCTGGAGAAGCAGTTACCGCTTCGGAAACTGCTTCGGCGAGCAAAAGGAAGAGCGAAAACCCTGGAGAGGTTCGAGGGGACCGAGCGGAAGCTCTAAGAGGAAGGCTGAAAACGTCGAGAGAGTGACTGAAACGCTTATCGCTGAAGAGCGGAAGGTTGGATTGAAACCCTGGAGGGAGTCGAACAGCCTACCTGCGACCTGGTTGATGGTCTAGTGGAAGAGGTTCTTGCGGAGACCTTCTACGTCGACCTCACTGGGAAAGAGCTTCCAGCTGAAGGTGTCAAGGCAGTCCGGGCAGAGGAAGTGAGCGTCATCAGGCAGATGGGAGTGTGGGAAAGTCATACCCCGTCCTGCGAATGAGAAAGTGATTGGTTTAAAGGGGGTGGACGTCAACAAGGGGACGCCTGTCGCTCAGGAACTCAAAAGAGCCCGCGGGCCGCAGCAACCAGACGACCAGTCCACTTGGAGTTTTTTCTGCAATGCCGCGACTCAGTTCTCTTCGGGCGCTGTTCACCTTGGCGACGACACAGCGTATACTCAACACTCGGGGAAAGCTGTCACCCGTAGGGTCTGGTGGAGAAGTTTGCCTCATGTTTCTGGATGTGAAGAAAGCTCATTTTTGGAGCTCCGTGCCACCGTGCGCCGAAGATTGCTTGTTGAACTTCCGCCAGAAGCTGGAGAGGGGCGAGACAAGGTCAGACTTCTGAAGCGTTCCTTGTATGGGACCAGAGATGCACCTTCCAATTGGGAGCAAAGCCATCAAAGATGCTCTGGAAGCCTTTGGGCTTCAAGCAAGGGAGAAGCAACCCATGCCTGTACTTCCACGAGGAGAAGTCTTTGCGACTCAACGTCCATGGCGACTTCACAGTGGTTGGAAGTTACAACGAGCTCAAATGGCTGGCAACTGAGTCAGCAAAGTTTGGACTGTAGAGACAAGAGGCATCCTGGCAAGACCCGGCTCGGAGCTGCCAGGCCTGATTTATCAGATCTCTGTCTTAAATCGCCTAGTAACGTGGACCCATGAGGGCATCGAGATGGAGGCCCAAGGCATGTGGACTTAGTTTTGGAGCAGCTGGGTCTGGAGAGAGGAGTTTCTGTGACCACTCCACTGGTCAAGGTGAAAGAAGAGGACATGGACAAGACTCCACTTGGTACTGCTGAAGCAGCTTTGTACCGTTCTATCGCTATGCGGATAGGTTATCTGTCCATGGACAGGCCAGACTTGCTAAGAGCCGTCCGCGAGTTGGCGAAAGGACTGAAGGAGCCTCAACAACACCATTGGGGTCTCCTGAAGAGAGCTGCAAGATATCTCCGAGGAGCTCCTAGGCTGGTGCAATTGATTCCGTATCAAGAGCACTTCACGAGCATCAATGCTTGGTCCGACCATGCTGGGTGCATTATAAGACTAGGAAAAGCACGACTGGAACTGTGATCCAGCTCGGAGAAGCAACAGTGAAGACAGCAGCCAAGGGGCAAGCTGTGATTGCCCTGTCCACTGGTGAAGCAGAGTACTATGGCTTGATTTCAACAGCATCGACCGCTTTGGGCGAGCAAGCAATGATGGCAGATTGGGGTGTAAAGCTGTCTGTCAACATAGCTATGGATGCCAGCGCAGGCATATCCATTGGTGGCGAGGGCTAGGAAAGGTCAAGCACATTGATACCTGCTATCTATGGGTGCAAGAGATAGTGGACCAAGGAAGGATACGCCTGAAGAAGGTCAACACGCAAGACATGCTGGCGGACCTCATGACGAAGCCTCCGGACGGCCAAACTGCTACGAAGTTGCTGGGTCGAATGGGCTACACCGTCAGGTCTGGAAAGCATGAGCTGGCCTTAGGGAAGGCGTGAAGGAATACCCCAAAGGACTCGCAGGAACAGCAAAGCGTGATCCCTACTCGGGAGTTGGGTATGGGTCTCATGTACAGTTGTTTCACACTGACGTTATCTTTTGGCTCAAGTGCGCGGTTGCTAAAATAGCGTTTCATGTAAAATACAATGTCATATCAAAGCCCAGCTACCGCAGTGCAAAGGTGTACAAGGCGGGGAAGGTTTCCGAGCAAGGCGGCTTTGAGCTTAAAGCCAACTTTTTCACACCCTGAAAATCAGGGGGGTTCTCCCGGCTGCATAAGCTGAAGGCCCGCCTCAGCAATTGAAGCTCGCTTTCGGATTTCTGCAAGGTGGCGTTCTGGCTTGCTTGTACGAGGTGCAGGATCTGTGGATGGGCAACTGCCACTTCTTTGGCGATCACGTTCCACGTCAGACCATGCTCGACGTGCTGTGCAAGCACTGGATCACGAAGGCGAACTTGCTCCAGGCTCAAGACGCCGTTCACTGCGAGGGTGTCTGACTCGTGTGGAGCTCCAGAGGCCACGAGTCTTAAAGCAAAGTTGGTGTGCGATGCACCGAGACTCAGGATCTTCAGTGCGGCACCATCCATGCTTCCCAGTTTCCCGGCTGCAGCTGTGCAAAGCTGGACGTTGTACTCCCTCTCAGCTTCGCTGCACAACTCCATTCCGATGGCTTCCACTCGCGAGGGTATGAGACCAGCACGACGAAGCACCCCGAAGAGCTGCTGCACGGACTGAACGAGGAAGTCGCCGCCTTTGCTGCGATCCAAGATCGCCCGGATCTCGTCCGTGACTTCGGGTGTCAGCGGCATCGGGAAGTGTCGGTTCCAAAACAAACAAAGTCTTCAGCCAGAAGCTGCAAAAAACAGTCCATGGGTTTCTATACAAAAATAAGCCCTGCCAGTCTAAAAATGCCGGCGAGCTGCTACAATCATGAAGAAATGTTTGATGCAATCATCAAAAAAATGATTCTGAAGTCTGCAAACACAGCAATGTCCGTGGCATTCAAAAAATATTGTGTTGTCTGGACATGATAAGATGCTGTTCTTATACATGCATATATTCCACACATAAATGCACTTAGCACAAGTACACATGTGACATAGAATGTTTATCCTATCTCCACTATCTGTGCTGGTTTGGACTTAGCTAACTCACGGAAGTCCTAGCATAACCATGCTATCCAGATAGCCTACATTGTATTCAAATAGTATCTGCTTCAACACAAGTACTAACTACTATAATGCAACTACTATAGATGTAGGTCTTATTAACTCCACTAAATATGACTTAGCGAACTTGCTAACCATGACTATCGCATTTGCATAATTCCCTCAACCCTGCTACTCAAGTACTAAACAACCGATCGTCGAAGTAGGACACACCGTATACATGCAGCTTCGGACCCAAGGGCCCCGCCTTTTTCTTCGAAAAAGTCGTAACCGGCAAGCAGAGCACTCATTGCTTCGAGGCCTGCCTGCAGCCAGGCAGAACAGCGTCGCTCCGCCGGAGATGGAAATCTGCAGCAAGACAAACCCCTGTGTGTGGCTTATGACTTATGAGTCTGATACGAATGCCCAAAACCCTGAAGTTCCAGGCACTAAACCCCCTGACATCATCCACTTCTGTGATTGGGATGCCTAAACCCCAGCATTATGCATTGAGAAGCATCACGCTCACAGGTGATTGGTGGCCCAGGATGTTACAGAGTTTCTGGCAAGGGAAGTACGGTAGCGGCTGACAAAGATCGCTTGAGCCTTGATTGGCTCTGCATTGTAATCTGCTGCGCTGAGCACAGCGCGGCTTGACCAAGTACGAGTCCTTGGCAGCAGCAGGGCCGTACCCGCCATGCAAGACTGGCTTTCGGAGCTGTTGCTGGAAACGAAGACGGCTCAAAGCCAGATGCATGGAAAGTTTCTCCTCTTAGGCAAAAATGGATGTGAATGACGCCAGCCCAGCAGGTGCCAATCTCTATGCAGCTGTTCCAACAGGTACCTTGCGAGTTCTGCGCAGCCGTCTTTAGCAAACCCTCATGTCGTGCAAGCCGAAAGTTTCGAAACGTGTTTGACTTAAACGAGTCAGCCAGTAACCAGTGAGGTGACAGCGACACCCTGCCCTTACATTAGATGATCAGATACATTTGATGTGCTTGCCTGGTCCGGTGCAATGGATTCAGTTTCGCGGATATGAAAGGTGCAGAAAGTCTTTGTGTTCTGTGCCATGTCACGACAAGAGCTTTCCCTCGTGTGGCTGCCAGGCATTGATGAGAGCGTGACGGAGTTGCAGCGCTTGCAGGGGGAGTTTGCATCATGCTTGCAGGCCACCAGCAAAGCATAGCTCTGACTTGTATCTCGAGTCTCAGCTCCTCGATGCTCGAGGCCTTGAACGGCACCTATGAGGGCATGCAGGCTGCTCTCCGAAGCATGAACCAGGAGCACTTGGCGCAGGTGCATTTGCTCCCACATGTTTTGTTTTTGTGATTCCACCGAGCACTGCACGTTTAGCTGGTTAGCTTGAGGACCAGCTGAAAGTGCAGGGGCATCCGGAAGCACAGGCTTCTTCGGATTGTGCTGTGATGTTGTGCGCCTCAATTTTGCTGCTTTGAACACGCCTGCGCGAGGTCTCGCCGAAGCGAGAGCATGCAGCTTGATGTGCAAGCTTTCCATGGAGGGATTAGCTTGTGAGGGCTACTTTTGCTCCACTCTGTACAAACATAGAATTTACGCAGTAGGTGATATATAGTTAGATCAGAGATTATAAAGCATGACATACAGTACATGATCTGAGGCCAAGGAGAAGTTCGAGCTCTTGGATGGGGTGCCCACCATGACAACAAAGGCTCCGAAGAGCCAGAACACGGCACTCTCGAAGAAGAACTCTCAAGGGAACCTGGCCCTCGCAGCGCAGAAGAGTAGGGGCCCCGGGGGTCGCTATTTTGGGGAAAAGGAAAGCATAAAGACCGTGGTTTTAAGGCTGTAGGGTTTAGGGTTGCAAGGGTTTAAGATTTCAAGGGTTCGGGTGATCGGGTTTAGCATTTCGTTTCAGTTCATCTGTCGCCGAGGCGGCCTACGGCTGCTGGACGCCCGGCCTGTCGGAACCCGGAGCTGTCGCAAGCAGCCCATATACTCTATCTACAAAAACAACACACACATACATATATATATATATATGTGTATATATATATATATATACATATATATATATATAGTACAAAAAGTGGGATATGCCATGAAATATGTAACATGTGCCCATTACAAGTCCGGGGCCCTCGAATCGCCCGTCTTCCTCCCCGCAACCAACAGCGACTTGCGCTCATTCTGGAAGTCACTTCGAATCGCAGCAAAGGACGACTGGAGCGAGAGCTTCGTCGTATCTGAGGAGGATGCTATTGCCATGTACAACCACCTGTACAGCACTGGCCTAAGATCATCCCGATAGGGGCTGTCTTGAGATCAGCAAGCCGACATGTCTATCGCGCCCGGGCAAGGCAGCAAGGACAGCAAGAGGTTCAGCAGCGTACGCTACGAAGGGCTTGAACTCTCGCACAGCTGCCAGAATCTTACGGAGGGGAACCTCGCGTCCAGAAATACCATATCTAACTTGATCGTGAGGACTTGCCCTGCATACACGGTGTGGGCCTTCAGTTTGAGTCGCGAGGTTCGGCGTGGGTCAACAGCCTGCACTACTTCTGGCAGATCTGCACATTGGTCTTGGTCAGCCTCGACACAGTGCTGATTCCGCTGACGCTGGCGTGGCCTCACGTTTCAGAGGGGTCAAGCCCGGCTGGCCTCTACTTCCAGGAGCCACCAAGAAAATCCACAGAATCTCAAGGGTCTTTTTGCAGCTAGAGTGGGAGCTCCGATCGGTTTCCAGGTGGGCCCCTACCTCTGGAGTTTTGACATTTGCATGGCTTTCGTCCCGAGCATCATGTGGCTCGTCCATGAAGAGCCACGTTTTACCCTGCAAGCCGGACGTCTGTCTTTCTGGTTGCCCCGGCTAAGGCAGCACTCCGTGTGGAGCGCGGTCATCTACTTATGCCCGATGCTTACCTCGCTCATACCGGCGGCAAGCCCCGTCGTGGAGTGAACCCCTGGCCTGCAGCGTGTGTTGCCGAGGCACGAGATTTCCTCTGGATGCCCAGATCCCAGCGCAGCACGAAAGCGGCAGCGGTGCTAGGGCCGCGAGAAGCTTTTTTTGAGGTCGGGCTGGTGACCTTGGACATGGTCCTCCTCCTGGAGCTCATCGAGAAGAGGTTCCGCGTCTTCTCTTTGGTGCGCCTGATGCGGATCCTGAAGTTCCGGGGAGTCTGCGCCTCGTGTGCCCCCGTCCTCCCCGCTCGGGGCATCAAGCCGATGGCAATATGTCTCGGATGCCTAGGTGATGGTGTCCTTGGAGAATCGCCTTGCTGCAAAGGCAGGTTTCAAGCTGTCATTGTGAAGCCATGCCATGCCTCAGTTATTTTTGGCTTCGTTCTCCTGCTTCTCCTGCTAAGGGGAACATGAAGTTCGTCTTGTACCTGACGATTTTCCAATGCATCGCGCAAGTGCTCGCTGTAAACCACGTCCTTGCGTGCCTCCTCTTCTACGTGGGGGTCTTCTCCCGGGATGATCGGAAGCTGACAAACTGGATCGAGACCTACGGAGTTGACAACCACGACTTCAGCCTCCAGTACATGCCATCCCCTCAGAGGTCGTAAGCTCCCGCTCTTCTGTGCTGTGCCCCCGTCAAGGCAGTGCTTCAACTGGGCCATTGCCCAGCAACCCGGACCGCCATGTCGCCATGAATAGTCGATTTGTACATGATCTCTCTGCGCTGGGGCGCATGTGCATGTGGGCCGGGGGGTGTGAGTGTGTTTACACATGCGTGACGCGGCGTCACATGAGGTACACTCCAGCTCCTTACCCATACCAACCTCAGAACGAGTTTGAGCAAGCCGTCATCATTGTCTCATGGCATGCACTAGTAAGTCCCGCTTCAGGACTTAGGCTGTTGCACTTCAGACTGGAGCTGCTCTGCCGAAAGCCCAGGTGATCATTCTCACCTGCCTACCTCTGCTGGGCGCGCAGATAGGAAAGATTGGTGGTACCCTGAACTTGCTGAAAGAAAAAGCCAAGGCGGGGAGGGGAGTAGCGGAGGGGCAGCAGCAGCGGACAGTTTGTGTTCGACTCGTTCCAGGAGAGGGATACTGTGCGAAGAGCCGTGGCCCCAGACGAGCGTCGCCCATATTATCCTCACGCTCTTCTAACTGCATTCAGGACCTCCAGCGCTGGCTCTTCAAGACCAACGCCCCGGAGAAGCTCACCCGGCCGCTCTTCAGAACGTTAAAGCGAACGCAGGGAAGGGAAGTGGATAAAGGGAAGTTTCAGAATTTTTTGCAAAGAAGGGAAGTTTCAGGGGGCCTGTTTGCCTCCCCCCCGAGCCCTTGCGCTTGTCAGACGAGGAAGCTGCTGGACTCCTTGACGGATGTGCTGGAATCCAAAGATTCTCCGATGGATCTCAAGGAGCCCATCGCCCTGAAGTTCCTTCCGAGCACTCTTCTGGAAGAGCTCCACATCGTGAAGATCGGCCAGAAGCTGGAGAAGCACCAGTTCTTCCATCTGCTCATGGATGCATCTTGGCTGACCTTTTCTTTTGGCCTTATGAATCTGCTTAGGCTTAGGAGGCGTCGTGACTTTTTAAGGAGCGCGTGGGCATCTCGGGGCGGCTGAGCGCAGCCTTCCGGACGGTGAATTGCGTGCAGGGCGAAGACATCTTCCATCAGGGAAAGCGGGCCGCAGGCGGTCGCCGGGTGGCCCCCGTCGCGTCAACTTGAAAACTCTGCGATCTTCCGCGAGCGCGAGGCCTCTTCATCACCTTGGGGGGGCAGTTCCTCATGCATCTGCAGAAATCGGCCCCTTGCTTGCAGCTTAGCCGACATAGCCTTTCCCAACCACCTCTCCTCGTGCCGCAGGATGTCTCCATGGGGCACCGCCAAAGCTACAACAGCCTGGATGGAGGCAGAGCGGGGGGCCCGCTGGGCTTTCAAACTTCTTGAAGTCCAAACACCTTTCCTCCCTGCAGGGCTCGGCATCTTCCCGGACGAGTGGATCGCCGCAACCGGGGCTCAAAAATTCCCCCGCGTGAACTAAAACAGATATACGCGCATATTCGCATACGCATAAGGGTCCATTTTTTGCGTAATCGGCACACCGTTGCCGGCCCAGGAGCTTTGCCTCTATTCCAACATGAGCCTTAGCTCTGCAGCTTCTTATTTTACAGTTTTTAAAGTGCTTTTTTTTCTTTTTTCAAATCCTCCCCAAAAAATTGCTCTCTGCGTTTGCGACTCCGCTACTCTCCGGCTCTCAGGACCCATTCGGTTTTCTTGACGGCGAAAACCTATTCCAAGGCCGGGACCACGGAGCTGTGAGGCCGTAAAGGCAACTGTGGCAAGTGCGGCTGCTGTGAGCAGTTTGGAGGTGCTCTTGGCGCCGGCTGCTGAGTTTGTTAAGGCCCTCCTGCTCCGCCATGAGCTCCGTGTAGGGCTGCTTGTTCTTTTTCTCCGTCTGCAGGCCATCCAAGAGTCGCCTGGATCTGTGGTCGCGGTGCATGAGTGCCCCCCGTGAGAGCAGACTTCTTCAGGGTTTCTCGCCGATAGACACCCTTTCCGAGAGCGGAGCGGCGGCACTGGCGCCAGGTATGCGCTGAAAATGCTTAGCTCCTATTCGCCTCGAGTCTGCAAAAGTGGAGCTTAGTGGCTTAGTGCAATGCCGCTGCAGTGTGTGAAGGGAAGTGAGCGGGGATATGATGGCAGATGGGAGATGATGGGATATGCCCCCTCTCAGGCAGAATCGAGAAGCTGTCTCGACGTGGGAGATGCTGCGACCAGAGCTCACCGAAGACAGCGTCCAACACACACAGCTGGCAGAGACTTGACTAACCTAGCGCCCTGATATTGGAATCGATCTGGATCGACACTGTTAAACACATGGTTGTTTCGTGTTGGCAGCGACTTGTGCCAGAGGATTTATGTGAATGGCTTTGACTACCCTTGAATCCTACAGGTCCATGTGCGGAAATTCCGAGGCCAAAAAAAGCATCTGAAAGAGGCGGATCCCCAAATGCTTAGGATCATTGCGCCAAGCGCACTTGTCAAGATCCATCTAGAAGTTCCTAAGTAGCATTGCTTGCTACAAGCTGCTGCTGCTGCTGCTGCTTACCCCTCGATGTTTGCAACTCCTTCTGTCACTGTCCACCAACACCACGGCTTGCTGGGAGCCTCAGCAGGATGCTATCCCAAGCTGGCCGGCATGCGCATCACAAGCAATATTGAACAGGATCAAAACCTGAATCAGGGTCATAAATAGACAGGTTCCTGCCGTAACTGTCGCTACCTTTAGGACTGCTAACTAATATTCGCATTACGCTTACTGCTGCTACTATTCTTGTCTTTTATGTGAGCCTTACTGTTCTTCATCCTGTGTTAAAAAATGACACGAGGACCTAATATGCAGAATCTGCTGCAAATACTAGGACGTGCGTAGCTTCTTTTTGATTCCCGAAGTGGGACGTGATGTCTCGTTGATCCTGTTTAATGGTTCTTCTTCGTTCCTGTGGCATAATTTATCTTGATCCCTGGTTAAGTTTTTTTGATGTCCGTCATCCGAGCTGGACAGTGCTGAATGTTAGGCGTTGCAGGCGTCTATGTTAAGTTAAATGGCGATGAGATGCACCGGTGGTGTCGTGGAGTGGTGGAATCGCATGTCATGTTATGCCCGGAAAGGATCTGCTGAATCCGGGAATGGGCCGCATGAACGGCTTCAAGTCTTCAGAGGCCCGGTCTGTTTCTTTGCCTTCTGCGAATGCGAAACACGCGCAACATGGCAGAAAGCTGGACAGCCATTCTTTGCTTGGGAGGTGACAAGCTTCGCAAACTTGGTGGAGGACTTTCTCCAGCCGGGTCTGGACAACACCGCGCCGCTCCTACTCTTCCAAGCTCTGGGCCCCTTCTCACAGGGCTGCTTTGAGCTCAGGAGCTGGTCCAGCTCATCAAAACAAAGTTCCCAGAGCTGCGCGATGAGAGCGGCATTTATGCTCTTCTGCACTTGGAGGAGTGTTGATTGCGAGGGACCCGGGTTGTGGCTCTGCTTGGCTCTGCAGCAGAGCCACCCAATGCAGGATGAGATCGAGAGGGCCGTGCTGTCCATGCTCAGCGTCATCTGGCTTCTGAAGGACCACCCCTGAGCGTCCTAGAGCCGCTTGGTGCATGGGCGGGCTTGTTGGAGTGTCCAAGCTGCCCTGATTGAGGACGATTACAAGAGCATGGTCGACTGTCAGAAGCCACAGGCTCGCCTCACCGAGAAGACCTTCGGATCCATCCAGGACCTCCGAGGAATTCGCAGCAACGGTCACAGCGACGGTTTGCCAGCCAAGTCTCTTAGATTATGATCAGCGCCAAACAACAAAAAAGCAGGTAAAATCCTCTGCATCTTGAGGGGCTTTTAATGGAAACCGTCTATGAACCCTTAAGAATCATTCTTTTTCCCTTGGAGGAGTTTCTGGGGGCCAAGCGCATGACCAGCCATCAGCTCACGGCGGCCTTCATCATCCTCGCCCTCCGCCGCTTGGGCCTAGTAGGGAGAGGGCTCTCCTGCCTGGGGAATGTTGATAGGGAGCTTATCCTATAATAGTACAAAAAGGAATATAGTTTCATATGATATTCCAATATTATGGTATAATATAGTATCATGACATAGCAGCAGACCCAACCATCACACGATATAGCAGGGTTTGTGTCTTTTGGGTTTAGATGAGTTTGGGTCTCGCCGAGGCGGCCTCAGCAAGAGCGAGGACTTCGCCAAGCTTTGCCCGCCCTCGGAGCGTCGCACCCTGGAGCAGGCGGGCCCCAGAAGAAGCGGTTTCGGGTTTTTGGGGTTTAGGGTTCTAGGGTTTTAGGGTTTGTTTAGGGTTTCCAGAGCTTACGGTTTAGAATTTAGGGTTTAGGGGAAAGGCTTTCTTATCACCAGATTTTGCAAGCTTTTGTGCAGGCTGGTGAGGACAGAGTGAATGGCTCCCAAAACGGGGCGGAACAACATCAAAGAGACAGCAGCAAGCGAGGAGGTGCAAGAAACACCAACCAGGAACCCTTTTGCAAAACGATTTTTTGTTGTGACCAAGTCTTTGGTACCGTTTCTTCCTAACGTTTGCTGTCCCTTCGGGCCCTTGGCAGGGTTGGCCTAGGCCCCCGGTCTTCTTTCTGGTCCTCTGGTCCTTTTGGTCCCCTCCTCCCGTGGTCCTTGGTCCTTGCCCAAATAGCTTGCGGCAAAACGTCACCCTGCACATCGCAATTCCCCAACAGCTTGCGGCAAAACGCCACCCTGCAAATTACAATTCCCCAATACCTTGCAGTCCCCTGGTCCCCTGGTCCTTGCATCCCTTGGTACGTGATGCACTGAAGACTATCGACACGTGGACCTTATCAGGCCCATATGTTACTGTTACGTGTTTGAGGTGTAGACTCCATGGTGACAGGCTTTGTGGCATGAGGCGCTTCCAGTTGCCGTAATCTTAGGGTTAAGGATTCTTGAATCTTTAATTTTATAAGTGACCTACATTTTGGACTAGAGCAGAGTTTGTTGGGAGCTTCATGATTTTTGGCCTTTAGTGTTTTTCTATCTACCCTAAACTTTGGGGTAGGAAAAAATTGGGGCTAGGGTTCCAGAGAGCCCAATACCCCTGAATTACGGAATTTACCTTAAATTATAGCGGGCGTAGTGTTACCTTTTTTCAATCACTCCTTATTCGAGGACTCATGAGCCTGCAGTGCGGAACAAGTTTAACCCCAAGGCGTAAACTTTAAGCCGGAAGCCGCGAAAAAAAAGCCGGAACCTTAAACCCTCTAAGAACTTTTGGGACTCACGCGATATTCCATGTGGGCCGTCGGAATGAGTGCATAGGATTTCAAGAGCGTGTGGGTTTACGTAAGGACTTGGTGTCGAGAAAGCCCAATCAATGTATCAAGGTCGGTGTTGACAGTTTCCTACCAGGACTCAAATTGGTCCTAAACCCTAAACCTTGAGCCGTTTTACCACACTAGGAGTTGGAGATTCCCGAATTTGGCTTTCCCCTGTATCATTTGGGAATGTTTTCGAGACCTTGTCACTTAACAAAGCCACTGGAAACTTTGCTCCTACACCTTCAAGTCTCAGACCCTGAAACACCAGCTTGACATGTGTGAATTCTTGACAGCCCCCAACTTTGGTTTTTTTGGCTCAAACTGTTGCGTTGCGGACTTCATGCTCGTGAAGCGGTGGTCTGACACTGCCGATTTCTGCAGTGTCGCCCTGATTACACATGTTCCCTTCTTTGTGATGCTTGCGTTTGTGATGCTATGGCCCATGAACTTCCCTGCACTGTGTCACTGCGGCGCCACATGTTGCCGATACTTTGCATGCTGTCGCCCGTGGGTGTGCTCCTCTGCTTTGTGCCCCTCTGGTTGTTGAGCCTGTGTGTGCTGCTCCAGTGAAGCACAACTTTTAGCGGCTTGCACTTTTGATGCAGGTTGCCGCCGATATTGTCGGAAACTGTGGCGCATGGGTGCACCCTTCTGATTTTGTTTGTATTCCCCAATAGCTTGGCGCAAAGCAGGACCCGGAAAGTTGGAATTCCCCAATAGGTTGACGCAGCATAAAACATTGTTCGACACGAAACAAGAGCCTCCAAATCGCAATCCCTCAATAGCTGGCTGGAAACAAAGCAGAACCTTGACAAGTGTAGTTTCCAAACAACGAGCGCCACACGCGGAGACGCCTCCGTGGGATGGAGGAGCGTTTGAGGGAGCATGTTTTCACGACTACCACTGAAGACTTGGGGAGCAGAGGGAGGAAGGAGGTCCAACCCTGCCGGATGGGCCACGGCGGTCAACATTGCCAAAAAGTGCACCACGGTCATGTTCATTCGCTACCTTCGCATCTATGCGACCAAGAACTGGGTCGACTTCAAGAAGGCGCCCAATCGAGGAGCTATGGCTTGGGCGGCGAAGTATGGATTGAGCTTCGTGGACACTTTCGGGTGGAAGGAGCAGCGGTCCTGTGCTGCGGCAAAGCGGCACGGAGGGCCTCTTCTTGGAGCCGCACAGAAAGCAGCTGGCCACTCGGGTGGCTTGGCTTTCCACTGAGAAAGGGGAGTCCCACGACGCCTACCTCGCCAGGGCTTTCAAAGGCAAGGGCGACTTGGGGCTTGCCACCTGTGAGGCTTCTCTTGGGCACCGGTTTGAAGTGCATGCCGGTGACAGGGTCAAAAAGGGCCTGTGTGCTTCGGGACGCCCCCCTTCAGTGGGGATTTGCTGAGGCGGAAGTCCTTCTTCTTCAAGGCCACGGCGGACGTCGATGCGGACAGAGATGCGGTCCCGGTGCCTATCATCTACGATGCTCCGAGGCTACTTCGTGGGCTGTCTGGGCCACTCCTCGCCAAAACAGCTCAAGCAGCGCACGGTGCGGCCCAACTCGGTCCCGGCTTTGGACGGTCCCGGCATTCAGGTCGCCGCTACCATTTCGGAGCCCCAGACGGTCATCGAGGACGGCAAGGAGAACCCGGTGCCAAAGAAGCCGAAAGTTCCCGAGGGCCGCCGCACCTACCCTAAAGAGATGATCTTGCGCACGCAGCCCAAGGACGGGAGCTGCGTCTTTCACACCATGGCGTCGGGCCTGTCCTGGCTGACCTGCAAGAGCAAGAGCCCGATGGGGAGATGGGCCCGGATCGTGGAGCACATGCGCCGCCAGACGGAGGTCTACGAGAAAGACTACGACGGCAAGGGCCCGTGGGTGCCTACGGGTCCCAGTTGGAGCTCAACTTCTGCCGGATGTTCGACACTCGGTGCATCGTCCTGCCAGAGTTTGATTGCCTGCCGTGCGAGTCGTTCCACTCGAAGGCTCCGAATCGAGTCCTGACCTTGTGGCTCACAGGCTCGCCCTGTAGTCACATGGACTTGCTTCTCCCACCTGGTGCGGATGAGCAGGACGCCGGGCCGAAAAGTTGCCCCTACCCGAAGGAGATCTTGGCGATCCAGTCCATGCCGTCGATTCCCTACCGCGTGAGTGGCAAAACTGGGTAGTCCTCTTGTGGTCGGTTGCTGGCACGGTGTGGTCCAAGCGCACTGGCAAGTGACTACGGTGGGCACGGCTTGGACCCCTCGGACTTCGCACGCAAACGGCACGGCTTTCAGCGAGCGATCTGGCATCAGGGGCGCCGTGGCACCATTGCTTCCCAGGCGTTGCCCATCCCCGAGCTGGAGGAGCTGTCCTCTTTGGGGCCGACGACGCGAAAGGTTTGCCCGGGCTCAACGACGGCGTGGCCAAGTGCCGGCTCTGCAGCTACAGCGTCAAGTACTCGGTGAGGCGGCAGGCTGTGTGGACCCTGAACAGCCACTTTCGGCGACGGCGGGTGTGCGGCTCCCGACGCTCGTGGTGCCGGCCGTGACGGGCCAGATCCATTGGAAGTGCCCTCTGTGTCCTGCTGGCATCCCGGAGCTCTTTTCCGCACAGGGGTCCCGACATATCGTGGAGCACAAGCGATATTGGTGCACCCTAGGATCTGGTGGAAGACCTGGAAGTACAAGAAACCGGTGGCGCGGGGCCTCAAAACCACTGTCACCAAGACCAATGCGACGATTATGCGGCACCTCCAGCAACACCGGGACCTGTCAACAGGGCGGCCCAAGTTTGCTTGTGCGTGGGTGTGCCGACACTGCCACACGCCCTTCACGGCACTGGCTTGTGCGAGAAAGCATTGCACTCCCCAGGGGCGTTGTCCGATACCTGCAGATACCTGACATGCTCACACCAGGCTTAAAGAGGTTGGCTGCGCATCGAAGTACGAGGCTCAGCAGCCGGCCGGGACGCGCCGGGACCGTGAATTGGCTCTCTTTGACGCTGCCAAGGAGATCTTGACACGATCGGCGCCGTGTTTCTAGTGGAGCTTTTGGTTGGCAATGCCAACCACACTGCAATTAGTAAGGGGCTTGCTCATCGTCTTCTTGCTGAAAGCCTCGGGCAGGTGATTTGGAGCATTCCGGGAGGCGGACGTCTCCTCCTTCTCGGCGTCGGCCTACCTCCGTGAGTGGAAGTTGGCTGGTTGGCAGGCGGCGCTTAGAAAGTCGGTGTTTAAAGTATCCTACCAGAAGCACCTCGGCTCGAGTTTTGTTTGTAGTGTTTGGGGGGGGGTAGCTTGCAGTTCCTTGCGCTGGTGACTGGGCGCACCCGGCTAGCGCAAGACGGTGCTCAGGCTGACCTGCAGCACGCATAGTGGTGGGAGCGCCATAGGATACCTCAGCCATTGCTTTGCCTCTGAGGATCCTTTTTCCATATTGCAGATTTGGTGTAGCCGTGCACTTGAGAAACACAACAATTTCCGGCTCTGCATCTTCTCTGCGAGTGGTTTTTCTTTTGCTGCTGATTTGTGGTCTTCTTGGTGTTTTTTCTGCGACCAATCAGACAGCATTGCTCCTGGACGCTGCTGCTGAACCTGAGCAAGAATGGACGAAGCATACAATTTTCTGCGGGAGCCCTGGCCAGTGCTGGCAAACGGAAGAGCTGAAGAGCGGCGTTGCCGCACGCCCATTCTGGAGCGACGGCCCTCCGAGGCGCTGGATCATGGACAGCTTGCGTTTTACCTGCGTTTTCGATGCATTCCAAAGTGGGCAGTGACAGATGCTGGCATTATGGCTTATTTCAGACAGTATCCTAATCCTGACCCCAAAGCCAGAAGTGAAATCTTTACACAGCTGGAGCGTGAGACTGTTGAGCGCGACATGGTCCAGACCCTGGCCTTGTTTCATTTTCTTCTGGAGGGGGATCACAGAGAGCAATTTTATGAAGACGTCTACGAGCTTTTGGCGCGGCAGATTCGAAGCATGCAGAGACCAGTTCCGCTTGCTGACTTGTTGCGTGAGCTACCACGGGACGCAGAAACAGAAGACAGTACATCACCCACGATCCTGGATACAGATGACTCGGGCACTGATGCCGAATTTTCGTGCAGCTGACAAGCGCCGCGGCCTCACTGCCATCATGCGAACCTGTCTTGGCAAATTTTGCTTTCGTTGGATTGCTGGAATAGGTGTACTGGGTCTGCTGCCTAGGTCTCCTGCTGGCTTTGGTTGTAGGCGTAACCCTCAGTCAACGTGCTGTCCATTCACTTGTAGAACTGCAAGCGTCCCCACGGTGGAGACGCAGCAAAGGCGCTGCGCTGGACCCAAATCTAGGATGCACAGGTGCGAGCGTGAATCACACAAGCACGCACATGCAAAGAGCTGCCCTGGTCTCAAGTCCAGGGGTGGCGGAAGTACTTCGCCGAGTTATTTCAGGCGACTCCTCATGATGATGCTATTGCAGAGCAACTATCTTCCCGTCACAGGTGCGCGAGTTGACAGCGTTCCCATGGCGCTGTCTGGAGTACAGTCAGGACCTCAACACAGTAATGTACTCGAACAAAGTGCGGTTCCTGGTTGTGCGAAGCGTAGTGGGGTTTTTGATACTTCTGGCCCTTACCTTGGAGCTGTTCGTAAACGCGCATACAAGCGTGCGTGTGGCAGGGCATTGCTTCGAGGTGGAACGTACTACAGAGGCCAATGGCACACTGCTAGCTCCTTGCAGGCACAGCGCGTGCAAGCAACAGCGGAAGTCCCAGAATGTGATAGGCGACATCGTGGAGTGGTGGGCGGGCGATCTCGCCTGTCGCCACGGCTCTTCGTCCTCACATGGAATGCTGGAGGCTTGAGTCTTGCCATGTTCGATGAGTTAGTCCTGCTGCTAGACACGCCTGCCTATGAGCATGTTTCAGCTGATTCTGGCTGCGAGTCTGAGTCCTACACGGGCATCCTGGTCATGGTCAGGGGTAAGCTAGCGTCGCATGAACTTATCAGGTACGATGTGGTGGCACCGGGGAGAGTCCTACATGTGCGAGTCCCGTTCGGACCTCATGAACATGATCGCTCGCTCGACCTGATTGGCATTTACCAGTACCCGTGGGACACTCGAAAACCCAGAGCGCAACTGCTTGAGGCGCGCGCGGGCATCTGGAAGAAGCTGGATGTTGTGCTGCGGCGCTTGCCTCGCCGAAACCTCCTGTTTGTCTGTGGCGACTGCAATGTGCAACTGCCGGCTCAGGACAGGCATGTGGGCACAGGAGTCGTATTGCGAGATTCTGAACGACAGCAGGCCACTGACTCTTCAGCACTACTTAAGGTCGTCATGACTCATGATCTTTGTGCATTAAACACATGGCGGGGACCCAAGAAACAGGCTCACACCTACAGCATGGGGGATGCTCGGACCTTGATTGACTTTGTCTTTGTGCGTGTGTCGGATGCTGATAAGATTGCTAAAGGCTGCCTTCCATTACAGGAATTTCCTATTGCAGACTGGCGCTTAGATGGCAAGCATCGGGCTATCATTGGCAGCCTCTCCACCCGCTGGCAGGTCAGGGCCTGTCGAAGACGTGGGCCAAGCTACAATCAGGAGGCCCTCCTGTCGGCCTATCAGCAGGATCCCACTCTGTCGGAGGTGTTCAGTCGATTCGAGACATTGATGACGGGGACGCCGGGGGATGCTGAATCGCTTTCAAACTGTCTGCTGCAGGCGTGTCAACAGGTGTATCCGATGAAGTCCCAGGCCGAGGCAGGGCAACCAGAGGACCGCATGCAGCTTGTAAGGGGGCCCATTGCTACTATGTGGCAAACCTGGCGAGAAATGCGTGCTGTTCGAGCTGTCACGCTACGCTCCATTGTGAATGCCTGGAGACTCAGAGTCCAATTTCGGGCACAAAAGAAGGTAGTGGAGAAAGCCAGCCGGGCGCAGCGCAATCAGCGTGTGCACGGCCTGCTTGCACAGGCTGAGGAGGATGATCGGAATCACAACGCACGGGGCCTTTACTCAATTGTTCGAAAGCTTGCTCCGAAGCAGAGATACCGACCACTGCAGGTCAAAACTGAGAAAGGCATCTGCTTGTCCGGACGTGAGGAGGTTGCAGAGCTCAAGAATTTCTTTGATGGGGTTTTCTGTGGCACTCCGGAGGTCTCTGTTAACCCATGGAACAAGCCCTACTGCCCTGACGTGGAGGCCATTGCTACAGCACTCCGAAAACTGCCTGCACACAAAGCTGTGCCACAATGCTGTGCGCCGTCCCTTGTATGGAAGGCATGTGCTACTGCCCTGGCGCCATACATCCACGCTACGTTTGAGGACATGAGTGAAATGCACACACCCATGGTGCCCAACCGGTGGAAGGACGGATGGATGGTGCTGGCTCCGAAGGCTGGCAAGCCGCTTTGCCGAGCATGTGATGTCAGGCCCTTAGCACTGCAGGATCCGGGTGGCAAAGCAGCTATCCGTACTGTAAAGGATGCCATTCAGCCCTACGTCGATGAGTACATGAAGTTCATACCCCAGTATGCATATTTGCGGAATCGGGATGGACAACTTGCCATACTTCGTGCATGCGCGCATCTACGTCAGGTTCGTGACATGGTTGCGGGGCAGAAGTACACGGTACACAACTATCGTGATGGGCATCGACGGCTGGCCCTTTGTGGTGGTTTGGCCCTAAGCCTGGATCTGCGCATGGCGTTTGATGTGTTACCGCGTAGGTTGGTGGAGCGATCATTGAGAGACGCGAAAATTCCGGAAGGCCTCATTTCACTGATCATGGCTTGGCTGGTTGGTTCATCGTATCATATCACACATGCAGGGGATGCCTTCACACTCACCCCAACGAGGGGTATCAGGCAGGGGTGTGTCCTTTCACCGTTAATCTGGACATGTGTCACGGGAACCATGGTGAGGGACCTACTCTCGCGGGGTATTTCCATTGCAGACTTGGACCTTTACGCGGACGATTTCCTGCACCTGGAAACCCTTCATGACTACGAGGCCTTTGAGCATGCGCTTAGGCGGATGGGTGTTATCATCCAATACTTGCAGGACCAGGGCTTACAAGTCAGTATGGACAAAACCGTGGTACTCATGAGGATTGCGGGCACTCGATCCTCCATGGCTATGGCGAAGAATACCTACAAGCGCAAGGATCGTGAGGGCAATGAACAATTGTACATCAAAATCCCGACTGAGCATGCCACCCTCCATTTGCCGGTTGTTAAGGAGCACAAATACATGGGTATCATGGCGACTTACTACGGATTCGAGGACTGCACACTCTCGCATCGTATTTCTGCTGCTAAGAATGCGTACACGCGCCTCAAGCCGTTTCTACGCAGTCGGAAACGATTGTCGCTACCAGGGAGACTTCGGATGTGGTGGACATGTGTGTGGTCGGCGCTGCCCTATGCGCTTCCCAGTATCGGGGTCACGGCCTCGGGCGCCACTACGCTGCGGGGGCTCATTGCTACACACATGCGTGCGCTCGCGGTGTCACCCAGGCACATCACTGGAGAGAATACGGAAACTCTGTTTGCCAGGCTAGGAGTTGATGATCCAGTTCACATGCTTACAGCTCTTGCGCGCACGCAATGTGCCAGACTTCAGAAGCTTTATGGGCAGGTGGACCAAGGTGCAGTTAGCAAGGACATGGTCGCGCAGGCGGAGTGGTCTCTTGAGCAGTGGGTGCAACATGCGAACAGCGACACCAGGTCGCACATGCGATTGCAGAGATTGAGTGATGTTGGTGAGGGCGTGCCGTGCCCTCATTGTGGCCTCTACTTCATCTCAGAGCTTGCTGTCACCACTCATATTGGACACCAGCATGCGGATCTGCATCGACAGGTTCGGGAGGAAGTGAGTGAGATGCAGGCTTCGGACATGGGCGTTGATGGCATGCCTACATGTCGATTTTGTCTGAAAAAGTTCCATGGATGGCAGAATCTTAAAAGACATGTCAAACTTGGGCGGTGTCCAGTGATGCATGGTCGGACTGCAGCGGGTGCCTCAGCTGTAGCAGTGGTGGACACAGTGGAGGATGCCAAGCCGTTGCTCAAACAGCATACGCTGCTGCAGCGCCTTGTGGATCAGCAGCTGCAACACGAACTGGTAACAACAGAAGTGCGACCGCAGATATTGCAAAACTGTGGGCTGTGCGGCCAGTGGATTGCTGATACTAGACAGGTCAAGCAACACATCAGACAGAGTCACCGGGACATATGGAATCAGTTTCATGCGGAGATTGATGCACTTTGTGCTGCATTTGGTCGTTCCATCACTGTGCCGTGTGGTTACTGTGGTACGGACAAGATCAATTCCTCTAACCGGCCTAGACATGCTAAGCTTTGTGGTGTGCTCTTTCAAACCTTGCTAGTGCTTCGCGTTGCGCAGAACGAGGGCCATGTCAGCACAGGAGATGGATTTCTTTCGCCACCTCCTCCCCAACGGGGGCGGCGGGGGCACTCTACAAACGGAAGCCAGCGAGCCAGTGGGAACGGACGGAGTCCCCAAAAGGACAACACCGTTGGCGCGTCCGCAGAGACAAGCGAAGTGGCAGAAACAGGGAGCGGGCAAAGGTCAGGGGTTGGGTCGAGGCAACGGGCGTCAGCAGGGGCGAAGAGCACAACAAGCACAACGGTCGGCTCCTTCTTCCGAGCAGTCCACCGAGGACCAGGAGGACTACCCCCCCCATGTAATGGAGTTGCTACGGGCTACAGCCAGGTTGGCCCTCAGATTGGAGGATCAACAAAGCTTGGATCGTCTGGACAAAGCCTTTCTGATCCACATGCGCACGCAGGTGCCGGAGTGCATGCTGGCCGACATGTTCAAGATCAGCGAAACATGGAAGGAGGCCAGGGCTGCGGTGCCGCCCAAGGTGGAATCATCCTTGCGGGTGATCCTGTTCAAGAGCGTCATGGAGGAGTTCATGTCACGACTACAGAAAATCGAACATGCGGAGGTGATGAAAGGACTGATTGCACAGGGATGGTTCATCCAGGAGGGGTCGGAGTACAAATGGAAATACCTGAGGTGGGACACAACGCAACAGAAAGATGTGCCTCATCCCACGCTGGAGCCCATGCCACATACTCAGGTCGTGCAGGCGGTGCAGACGCTACTCGATCATGCGTCGGATCTGACGTTGCACCGCTACCATGCGACAAGGCCGCTCGTGGAAACCTTCAAGGGGCCATCGGTGTGCTTCATGTTGGAGATCAGTCTGCGAGGAGCGCACGCACAAAAGATGTACCAGGCGCTGTCGAGCATGGCGCAGTGCGCGGCGATGAAGCTCATGGGAGCCAACCTGGTGCGGGAGCGCATCAAGCGGAGCCCATTGGCGGTCTTGATTCAGAAACTGCTTCAGCAGTGATTGCAGGCCTTCAGCTGGTGAACAACGACAACTATTGCTATCAGCATGCTTTGTTGTTATCCTACATGTGGGCTTCCCATTGTGTTGCAGGCCGTACTGTATCACTTCTGGATGTCCCAATGGGTTTCCATGGCAGGCTACAGCCGGTGATTGAGTTTCTGATGAGTGGTGTGCGGCGTGTCATAATGAACAGGTGTTTGATGTGGACCTCATTGATACAGCAGTGGCGACAGCCTCAGCGACAGCATGACATTGGAGAGTTCATGACACATGTTATGCAGCAGGCTCGACCGGATTCCATGCAGGGCGCTTGGCATATGATTACGGCGGCTGGGGAGGTACGCGATGTTGGTGATTTCCATGGGCCGATGTTGGTGCACTTGGACAATACAAACAGTATGCATCCGACTACCTTGCAGGCGCTGATAGATCGCTGGTCAAATGCTGGGGAAGGCATGCGGCGACTTATTTTTGAGGCTCCGTCCCTGCTGTGCGTACAGATATTGAGATTTCATGGACATCGCCGGATTCGCAAACTCATGCATCAGGTTAAGCTGGGGAATGGCAGGGTCCACGTACCATCTCGGGAGCGACCAGGCGCAGCAAATCATACACACCATTGTTATCGTGTCGTTGCTATTTCAGTGCACTTGGGAAACACACCGTCAACAGGTCATTATCGTGCGGTACTGATGGCTCAGAGCTCATCTGAGGACGCACTAGGAACTGGCGAGCATGCGGAAGATATGACATCCATATACAACGGTGCCTTGTACACTGATGATGGTTGCGAAGCTGCTCCAGTTCTTGCGGGGGACGTGCATGCCATTTCGTGCAACATGTATCTTTTATGGTGCATCCGAATGGCGTGATACCGCATACAACTTTCTGCGAGCTTTTTACTGTGCAGTGGGAGCTATGGCAGTGCAATGCAAATTTCTTTCATGCCATTTCAACTTCTGAGTGAGTGCTGTCCTGACTGACGTGATGCATCATGTAGTGCTGCATGTGCTTACGGTGGCATGTCAGTTTTTGGATTAGCTACTTTTCACACCTCTGTAGTACGTTCCAGCCTGCTTGGCATTCGTGCCGAGGCTTGGAATCTGCTTGTGGTTCGCCACGGGATTTCTGCTAGAACCGCAACCTTGAGTTGCCGGTATGGCCACTGCGCTATACTGTAAATTATTTCGCTAGCTGTGCTCACTCACAGTGCGTCCGAAAGAAAGAAAAGTATCCTACCAGGACTCAAATTGGTCCTAAACCCTAAACCTTAAGCCGTTTTACCACACTAGGACTTGGAGATTCCCGAATTTGGCTTTCCCTATTGTATCATTTGGGAATGTCTGCGAGACCTTATTGTCACTTAACAAAGCCACTGGAAACTTTGCTCCTACACCTTCAAGTCTCAGACCCTGAAACACCAGCATGAAATTTGTTAAGTCTTGACAGCCCTCAACTTTTGGTTTTTTGTTCAAACCGTTGCGTCGCGGACTTCATGCTCGTGACGTGGTGGTCTGACACTGCCGCATTTCTGCAGTGCCGCCCTGATTACACATGTTCCCTTCTTTGTGATGCCTGCGTTTGTGATGCTATGTCCCATGAACTTCCCCGCACTGTGTCACTGCTGCGCCGCATGTTGCCGATACTTTGCATGCTGTCGCCCGTGGGTGTGCTCCTCTGCTTTGTGCTCCTCTGGTTTTTGAGCCTGTGTGTGCTGCTCCAGTGGAGCACAACTCTTCGCGGCTTGCACTTTTGATGCAGGTTTGCCGCCGATATTGTCGGAAACTGTGGCGCATGGGTGTACCCTTCTGATTTTGGTCTGTATTCCCCAATAGCTTGGCGCAAAGCAGGGCCCGGAAAGTTGGAATTCCCCAATAGGTTGACGCAGCATAAAACACTATTCGACACGAAACAAGAGCCTCCAAATCGCAATCCCTCAACAGCTTGCTTGAAAACAAAACAGAACCCTGACAAGTGTAGTTTCCAAATAGCTTGATGCAAATCCAGACCCTGCAAAATGTAATTGTTCAATACGTTGAAACAAGACAGGAGCCTCAAAATTCCAATTCCACACTAGCTTGATGCCAAACAGCAAAAAATGCTGCCATGTACAGTATTTGACAGAAGAAACAGGCCTCGAAATTACAAACCGCAAATAGCTTGCGGCAAAGCGCCACCTTGCAAATTGCAGCTCCCCAATAGCTTGCGGCGAAACGCCACCCTGCTAATTGCAATTCCCCAACCCAATAGCATGCAACAAAATGTTACCCTCCAAATGGCAATTCCCCAATGGCTGGCAACAAGACCAAATTGCAATTCCCCATTAGCTTGCGGCGGGACGCCACCACGCAAATTGCAATGCCCGAATAGCTTGCGGCAAAATGCCACCCTGTTAATTGCAATTCCGTAATGGTTTGATGCAAAGCAGTAGCAAATGCTGCAATGTACATACAGTATTTGCAATCAAAATCCAAGAGCCAACGTTAGCAAACGAGATCGATGACCGCCAGCATTAAGAAAAACGAATCTTCCGCCTAAGTTTTTTTGTGGACCTGTTTGACGAGCGGCGTACTGGGTACTCCGATGGCCCTTTCAGGTGCTTAGCTATGCGATCAGCAACTTGGATGCGTACCTTCCCTCTATGGCCTGCCTCCGCGGAGAAGCGTACGACTTCGTGGTCAGCACGGCTGCTCAACTCATGCCAGAGATCAAACTTAGAGGGAAGGGGCGGCTGAACATGCAGCAAAGGTTCGGATGCTCGACCAGTTCAACTTTGCGCAGTTGCTTCAGGTGTGCCGTAGCCTTTCAAAGCTTGCATCCTTCTGTTTTGTCGAACTTTCCAGGGCGAAAACAATCCACATTCGGTGTGGCAGCTTCAATGCAGCCTTCAAGAAGAGGGAGTCGAAGTGTTCCAGCATCTTGGCCGCAACACAGAGCGATATTTACAGACAGATATGGTCGCCTGGAGGATCTATTTGTTCATCCAAGTCAGCATCTTGTGTGGAGCCGCTTGGCCTTTTAGAGGGTACGTCTGAGAATCATGGCATCAACGGATCTGGTGTCCTCGGAATTCACCCATTGTCATGCCGGCAGGTTACCGGTGCCATCACTCTTCGTGGTTCCATGTTCCTCAGCGAGCTGAACGGGCGCTCCGTTCTCAAAGGCTTGGCTTGCTTGCAGCATGTTTCAGCTGCTTGGCTAAAACTAGCAGCAAAGCATGTCTGTTCGGGGACAGCTTTTGGCATTCTGAGTGGTGTGTGTGCGCAACCCGCGCCCCTTCAGCAGAATTTCGCCCGCAGTCGTACGTCTTGCCAGTCCCAACACGACACGAAGCACACCTCGTGTCCGTAGGGCCACGCATGGATATGCATTGTGAGTTTCTTTTCGGGCCTGAGACCTTCTTTGAACCTTCAACCGAGCAGATCCCAGCTGAGAAAGTTTTGTTCGGGGGCCCAGGAAGAGCAGCCGCAAGCCATCTACTGGCGGCCCCTTTGCCTGAAGCAGAAAGGGAGCAGCCTAGGAGCATCCGAGACGGGGGGCTCCTTCCGTTCCTTTCGTTGTGGAGGTACATCGCGAGCCGTGCGGAGGCGCTGCAGCTGGTTGTGCAAAACCCGAGCCATCTCGTGCTCGCCCGCCTCGCCTGTCTCACGCGCCCCTCGTCCTTCAACGGCGCTCTTTTGGGGTCCGGGAGGGTTTGGGTGTTTCGTTGAAAAGCGGGCGTCTCTCTCTCTCTCTCTCTCTCTCTCTCTCTCTCTCTCCCTAAAGGAACGGTGGAGCCGAAAGCCCTGCAGTCCCTGGCGGCGGACTGGGATGGCTTGACGGAGCTGGAGCAGGAGCGTAAAGCACATGGCGCGGCGCTGCCTCGCGGGGGGCTCCGTTCCCTTCTCGTCTCGATCAGGACGCGCTCTACCAGGTCTTCTTGACGGACGGCCTCTACCAGAAGGCGTGGCTCTCGAGGCAGAGGGGAAAAATCCCATTTGGGGACATGCGCAGGCCTTCATCTTCCTCTACCTGCCTTTGTTCCTGACCAATGCCGTGGCCAATCAAGACCTGGGCCTTCGACCCCTGGCTGCAACTGCCGCACGGCCGTAGCTTCTCTCACTCCGTGCAATCAATGCAATGTGTCCCCACCCAGGACGAGGATTGCAATTCCTTGTCGAGCTCTACACCAAGCTGGTGAATCATCGCTGCCTCAACCAAGAGGCCTTTACCGTCAAGGTGGACATATCTTCACTCGCATCCCTTGCGAAAGAGATAGATGATGTGCGGTTGTTGAGCGGCCTTGCTGCATGGCGCGGGGTTCCTTTGTGCAGCTGCTCTTCTCGTCCTTCTGGTTTCAAAGCGCTTTCGCTGAGGGAAATGCCTGGATTACGCGCGCATCGTGAAGCACGCCCACGGCGTGACCGTTCTCCTTACTGCTGAGAGCTACCAGATCCTCTCAGGCACGAGCAAAACGAATAGAAACAGGTCCGCTGAGCTCCGTGTTCCGTCTCCCCCGGAGGCCAGCTCGTAGCAGAAGACCGCAGCGCGGAACTTTTGGAGCGTCTCTCCGCCCAACAGCTTCCTAGCATCAAACATAAGAGGATCCTCTGCTACTGTTTTGGGTTCTGCGACGCTTTGAGGTGCTTTTTCAGTTCTGCTGAGGCGCATGCTGGCAGAGGCCCTCATGCCCGTTGCAAAGGAGCCTGCCCTGACCTTGCGAAAGAAGACCCTCGTCGCCGCGCCCTTGGCTTTCTTGGCTTTGGCTTCTTCAAAGGCTGTCTTTGTAAGTTCTGATCGCGATGTCAGGAAGAGGTGGTGACGGACTCGTTTTAGACGAATTACCTTGTCAAAGCCACCCGCTAAGAGCTTGAGCTGTTATCTCTGATGGAACCTCCCGAAGGGAGCGGCTCCGGTCAGAGTCTTCCAAGGGGACGGGAACGACTGGTCGGCATGTGCTGGCTGTCGAGGTTCCCCTTCCCTGTAGCTTCGGAGAACCCCGACTCCAGGTCAATCGGTCAGCCCTTGGAGAGAGAAAAAGCGAGAAGGGCAAATCCATGCGGGCAGGCGCCAGCCGCCAGCCTGCACTGCAGCCTGCGCTGCGGGCACACGGCACGCCTTTTCAGCCGTTCGTGGCTCTTGGAGAGAGAGATCAGAGCCGTTTCTCGGGCCTTGCCGTGCTCCGCCGTGGCCGCGAGGAGGCGACGAGTGCCGTCTGTGCTCTTTGCTCTCTGTCTCCGCGCCGCTCTGTGCCTCAGGTGTGCGGGGCCGGGCCGGGGGCCGGGGGCCGGGGGCCGGGCTCGCCATGGCGATGGCCTCGCGGCTCCGGAGGTTTGGTTTGGTCGAGTCTTCCCCCGCCTCGCGCTGCGCTTCCCCGCTCCTCGCCTCGCGCCTCGCTCCCCCCCCGCGGCCCTTGGAGGCTCTTTGGGAAGGGCGCTGCCCCCGTGGTGGTGGAGCAGGCGGAGAAGCTCATCCAGAGCAACCCGCCGCGTCTTTGGCACCCCCACCGTCACCTTTCTCTGCAGTGCATTGGTCTGCTGCCAGCGAGGTGCGTGGTCTTCTCGAAGAGCACCTGCCCTTTCTGCGACATGGCCAAGAGCGTCGGCGGCCAAGTTGGCCAAGTTGGAGGGCGTTAAAGCAGGATTGGGGCCGAAGGGCTGCGGTGTGCAGACTTTGGGTTGCAAGTTGCGCCTCGAAGGGTGCGTTGGTGTCTCGCGGTAGGGAGCCTCGCAGCTCCTTTGCCAGGTTCTGCTCAGCGACTTGAAGGCAAAGTGCCACGTGATGGAGTCAGGTTTCTCAGAGTTCTGGCTCATCAAGGAGTCAAAAAGGGGGATACTTTCCATGCCCAGGTTGGACAAGGAACTGAAGCCAGATGAGATGTCTGCACTGCAGGAGATCGGGAAACGGATTCACCACTTTCCGCTTGGGCGTTTGGTCGTGTGACGTCATCCGCGAACCTTTGGTTGGCGACATGGTTTCTCACCCGTCATGAGGTTGAGATGAACCTGCAAACAACCATATTAAGCCGATCTTTAACTGCAACTCTATAACCTCCAAACCTGTACTCGATCCTCCGGACTGCGAAAGCTTTCTATCGAGGATTGCACAAAAACCCGGTTACAAGCACGAGTAGAGACAGTACAGTGCTAGAGTGAGCCTAAAGCTCTTGGCCATCCTTGTTAGGCCCGGACCAAGAGCCTCAGAACCGAAACGGGTTCGACCACCCCTCACGTGGTATGTGGTGGCTGCGCCTCTGGCAACTTACTGCTGTTGCAGGAATACCACGAGCTGCACAATCAAGCAATGATGAGTGCGCACTGGGACAGCGTCTCAACATCTAGGTGATGCATCTGCGACAGCCGTCAACACCTGCTTTCCAAAAGCGCGCACACTGTGCAAGAAGCGCTGCCTGTTTCAAGTTCCCAGTCGCACATCGGACTGCTCCACGTCGGACCGTCGGACTGTGCTTCAGCGGCCGCGTGGCTAAAGGCTCTGGCACCTGCCACGCAAGCCAGCGCAAGCCCATTGCCTCAAGAACCGCTTGCCGGCTTCTGCTCTCTCCGACCGGAAGTTTAAGCAAAGTGGGCATCTGTCCAGGTTCGTTTTGAGATGTAAGGGGCTGTGCCGGCTTGCATGCCTTTTTCAGCGGCAGCCGAGACAGACATTGAACTGTTGCCTTCCGTGATAAACTCAGCGGCGATGCCATTGCGCTTGCCCACTCCAATATTCCCTTCCCATGGGGTCAGAAGACAGAAGTCTTTGTTGCAGGATATTTGGTTGTATGCATCAGCATGGAGCTGTTAACTGGAAGCATTGCCTGGAGACCCATCCGTGCTTTCAGGGCACAGGCGCCCGCGCATCGAAGCAAAAGCTCATTACTTCTTGCTGACCAAAGCCAGTCGTGCATCTCGTCGTCCATGGTGTCTTTTTGGACGTTGGTCTCCGAGAACTTGACCTACAAACGTTTCTCGACGTCTGTTGTCAGTTTGTCATTTTCCAGCACGAGAAACACCGAATTTGGCAATGCAACGCTCGAATTGAAGATGATGCGGGATCATGTCTTGTGATGCACAATCAGGGAAGAGGCAGTGAAAGTCCTCATTGCCGAAGTGGCACATGCACTCCACGATGGATGTGAAATCATTTTCACTTTACCCCGGCAGCGCTGATGATGTGGTGCCAGTGGGCCATGCATCGTTCTGTTTTCTTGATCGTTGCGAGGTTGTTGCGTGCAAATTGATATTTGCTATACAGTGGCTTAGCGGCCAAGAAGCTTTGGAAGCAGACTTTCTCCCAGTGCAAGATACGTAATACGTGCTGGCGGGTGCACCGAGAAGAGCAAGCATGGAACGTCGGATCAAGACCTTCTTGGTGACGAAATTTTGCTCAAGCACGGACAGGACCACTTCTTGCAGACGACCGGGGCGCGCTCCGTGAGAGTCCCAGCCAAGGATCCTTCGTTTCAAGCACCTTGGCCCCGGCCCAACGGGCGTGTTTTGGCGGCCGCTGCAGCGCTGGACTGCAAAAACTCTTATAGGAGGGCCTGGGGCCTCCCCTTTTCTGCGTTGTCTCAAGCTGCTTCAAGGTGCCGCGGGTCTTCATCAGCGCCGAGTGTGTAGGCCGGGCGGCTCCGAGGGATCCAAGCGACAACTTCCCTAAGAGCTTCAAGTTGAAGGCCTAGGCTGCGCTTCTGCACGGGCTCCTGCAGCGCCCGCGACAGGTGGCGGCTCGGAAGTGGCGGCCCTGCACGGCAAGCCTTGGCCTCGGCGTCTCTGCTGTGGCGGGCTCCTTCTGACAGTATGCCGGTTGTGCTCTCTCCCTCTCTGTGACGACGCTCTCTCTCTCGCTCTCTCTCTTCCTCTTTTCTGCGAGGGGGGAGCTGAAGCCCATGCTGGAGAAGGCTGGCTGTCCTCGCTCGCGTCGGTTGTGCAAAAGTGAGATGTGCTGACATTGCTTTGGACGTACCAGGCTGGAGCTATCGAATGAGATGCCGATCTGTACAGCGAGGTTCGGTGCAAGCCGATCTTACGACAAGAGCAAGGGTCGCAAGGTCGCAAGAGCCCTTCAGCTTGCGCGGAGCTGTTTTCCGAAGGGCACTGCGAGGAGCCCGCTGGCCCGAAAGCCTGGCGCAAGCCGTCCCAGCGAAGACGCAAACGGGGCGGTTCAAGCGATTGTGAGAGCGACTTTGAGAGCATGATATTCGGGCACGTGTCGGCGGACGCTGCTGTGGTGTCGTGCCTGGCAGCTGTTTGGCTCAGAACCTTCGCGGCCATGTGGGTGCTGCGTGCCGAGGCCACGCAAGGGGGGTCAGGATGTCAATGCTTTGTGCTTCTGCCGCTTCGAAATCGCACGTCGCAGGCTTGGCAGTCTGAAATGGAAGATGCCACGGGCCAACCGACGCAAGGAGCGGCTGAGCGGCTCTGCTGCGTGAGCTGAGCGTCGGCTCCTGCAGGCCAAGGAGGCCCAGCAGAGCGAGGAGAGGCCGAAGTGCGAAGAGACCGGAGCCTCCGCTGCGACTGCGAGCAGAGGCAGGGGCCGGCCGTGGGCAGCGGGGGCAGCGCGGTAGAAACGCTGTCGCACACGCCCAGGCCGTGAGCTCCCGGAGGTTCCCGCTGGCTGGAGCCGCTACTTCGACCCCCAGTCCGGAAGCTTCTATTTCCAGCGGAGGAAAGCTCCTGTCATCTCTGTGTTTGAGGCATGGGACCTATCTCTACCACGAGGCGAGGGTGACAAGTTTTTGGGGGACGGGGCCCCCGCCCGTTAAGCTCTGCGAGGCGACGGGGGACTGGCACCTGGAGGAAGCCGAGGAGACGGGCCACGGGTTTTTATGGAGAGCCCGTATGGCCCTGGCCCCGGCAGGTGTTGGTGGGGTCACGAAGTGAGGGAGGGGCAGTGGAGGAGGTCGCACAGTCCTGGCTTCGGACTGAGCTGCGGGGCTGCTGCTGCCTTGAGTGCCTCCCAAAAAAGAAGCTGCTTTGAGGCCAGAACTGGGACAGCTGGGAGCTTCGGAAGTCAAAGAACTTCACGGACGCCTGGGCCTGCCGGGGTCACCCGCATTAGCACTGCTTTTTCTCTGGGCAGGAGGGGCCAAAAAAGGGCCCACCGCCATTAAGGACCGTCTAGTGTCTCTAGCTCAGAAGCTCTCGAGTGCAGTTCTACAGCGTTGCAGGAATCGGCGAAACAAGCCGCAAGGTTCGGGAGATGTGGGGGTGGAGATGTGTGGAGGTGACCTGGCCTTGCAGGCCTCCAGCTCCGAAACGGCCTCCGGTGCCTCCAATTCCCTCGCAGGGGAGAGGATCTTCACAGCCTTCGGTGCCCAGCGGCGGCGAGCCGAGTGCCTCGGGAAACTTGCCGGCCAGAGAGGCGCCGCGTGCGTGCGCACCTCCCACCTCCCCAGTGGTTTCGCCCTAGCTGCCGCTCTCTGCTCACTTGCCGGCTGCCCATGTCCCATGGCTGCAGAAAAGCGGAGAAGCTGACGAGGAATGCAAGGGGAATATTCATTGAGCTGGAACTTGGGAGTACTGGTAACAATAAACTTTGCAAACAGCCCTGTTGACGGAAGCAGGAAGCAGCAGCACCTCACGAACATTGCAGCATGTTGCATATGTGCGACCACAACCCGGCCATCCGAGCTGATGGGCGCCGCCTGCTCCACAGAGTGGGGCGAGGAAAAGGCACTCGCAGAGGAGCAGCCGGGCATGCCGGGCTACCGGGGCACAGGGCCCAGAAGCGCTCGAAGCGGAGCGCTGCGCCCGCTGCTGAAGCGCTGTGCGATTCTCTGTGAGGTTCCAAGGCCTTGGCGGCACGGAAGGCTAAGGCCCACTTGACCGTGAGGCCGGCGGAGCCGGAGCCGGCAAAAAGGGTCGTCCGGCGATGCCGATGTGCGGAGCTGAGGCACTGGCACGACAAGATGATGATGTCGGCTGCATCCCAGGCGACCCAGAGAAAAGGCTTTTTCTGACCTTAGTCGGCTCGTGACTTTGCTTCAGGCGGTCTTTGAGGGGGCCCAGCGCGGGGATGCCAAGAAGGTCACGGAGGCGCCCGCTGCGCGGCGACGAGCGGCTAGCGCTGCTGTCCGTGCTGTCCGCTGTCCTTGAGGCACTGAACGCGCACGGCGATCCCAACTGCATCAACTTCGGTGGGTTCAATGCTCCTCGGACTGAAGGCTATGAAGGCTTCAGAGGCTTCGAGATTGGAAACTGCCAGAGCGCTGAGGCCCTGATGCTCGCAGTGGGCGGTGGCTACACGGAGGCTCGCAGACGCCCACACACACACACACCTGCATGGACCTCGTGATCCAGATGGCAGTCGGACTCTGTGACTCTTTGCCTTCTTTCTCATTGTCTTACTATCAGCTCTACGTGACGGGACTCCAGGCTCATCCCTACACCTCAAGGCCGATACAATCACTCACATGCTACACATCTTTTTCAAGCAGATGCAGGTACGTTTTCACGAGAGGACAGGTAGATGAGTGCGCGGTCTTCGTTGGCCAGCGCACGCACTAATCTTATCTGCCTCTCCGCTGGCCCCCCCGCTGTAACCATAGTACATGCAGTAGAAAGGGATGACACACACACACACACACACACCCTTTCCAAGGAAAGGGGGAAGTCCTGCAGTCACTCAAGCACATGACAGTGCACCGTAGCACTGTAAAATGCTTTATGCACAGCTTTGCAGACATCTTCACTCCCAAGGCAAGCACGCGACGAACCAACACTGTAGACCAAGGTGCAAAGTTGAGCTTCCATGCTGACCAAGGTGCAAGCTAAGCTCCAAACTGCACGTTCAACCAAAAAAGCACTGCATACTAACATTACTGAATTTGAAAGTCACAATTTCTGCAGAATTTCTGGTCAGACCATCTTCTGTGAAGTCACTGATGGATGTTTTAAGGCCTATTCTTCACAGGTCTTTTCAGAATTGTGTAGCCATCTTTCATGACCTGTATTTCATCCAAGGAAAATCAGACAGAGAAGAAGCCTAGTTACCAGGGACTGTGGGTCACTGTTGCACTCATCGAACGAGACAACAAAAACAAACCACAACAGAACGAAGGGAACGCGTCAGCGGAACAGAACAAGCACGAGTCTTTCATGAAAGTTTATCGTCGCTCAATTTCAAGAAAGTCACGCTCCGAGAAAGTCTTGAAAAGTCAGGATCGTGGAGGCTACCCTCCACTCCGCTCGCGCCCAAAGGCGATACTGAATCACACTAGCATGGACCTCGTGATCGAGATGGCAGTCGGACTCTGTGACTCTTTGCCTTCTTTCTCATTGTCTTACTATCAGCTCTACGTGACGGGACTCCAGGCTCATCCCTACACCTCAAGGCCGATACAATCACTCACATGCTACACATCTTTTTCAAGCAGATGCAGGTGCGTTTTCACGAGAGGACAGGTAGATGAGTGCGCGGTCTTCGTTGGCCAGCGCACGCACTAATCTTATCTGCCTCTCCGCTGGCCCCCCCGCTGTAACCATAGTACATGCAGTAGAAAGGGATGACACACACACGCACACACACCCTTTCCAAGGAAAGGGGGAAGTCCTGCAGTCACTCAAGCACATGACAGTGCACCGTAGCACTGTAAAATGCTTT
>CAJNDT010004713.1:90000-435674 GCA_905221615.1 Symbiodinium sp. CCMP2592
AAATCCACAGGCGTTTCAAATTTGAAAGCTGGGCCAGAGACTCGAGACTGTCAGAGACCTTGCCTTGGTTCCCCAGGCAACTCGGCGCTGGCGGAAGCTTCAAGAGTTGGAAGTGAGGCGAAGGGAGAGGTTCCGCAACAGCTGAGAAAGGCCTCGACAATTGCCGAGGCGATGGTCCGGAAGCTCTTGCAGTACCAAGCAAACGTGAACTTCGGCAATCTTCGGCCCAGCTCCTGGCGGCGTGTGAGCTGCCACTGCTGCACCTCGCTTCTCTTGTTTTTCAGGAAGGAGACGCCGCTGATGTTAGCTGCAGCGGCTGGTCACGAACAGGCACTGGGGCACGCCTACGTACCACAGGCTTCAGAGTTGAAGCTCTTGAAGGTGGTCCGCATGCTCCTCGTCTCCGGTGCCAACACTGCTGCAGAGGCAGGTGAGGGATGTCGCAAATGCGGCGCATCGCTTGCATATGATGCTGTTCAAGCTGTTCTCTCCATAATTGACTCTTCAGGGGCCTGGGCATGGAATGCAGCTGCATCCAAGTCCCATCATGGCATGCTCAGCAAGTCTTCTTGGGGTTCGAGGAGCACGATGCCCTCGACTCAAGCGTAGCTCAAGGTGGTCCCAAACAGACTTCCAGCATGAGCTTCCCTCTGGCAAACCTGAGCACGGCACGGGATTTGTTCTGCTCCTTCCTGGGCCCTAGACTTGAGCCCCCTCGTATCTCCAGTCTTGAGCTGCGCATTCCTGGCAGTGCTCTGTTCGTAATACGTGCTTTGTCACTTCAATATGTGGCTCGTCCGTTTGTTTGGGTACTGATGGGCAGGATTTGCCCTCTTGATCTCATACTCAAAGGACACAGCAAGAACGCATCTCCGAACTCCGCACATAGCGTATGCTTCCTCATGGAGTTCCCAGTGTTCTTGCTTCTCTTTGTTTCTCCGGTTTTGATGGGCATAAGCGTGTGCATTTAGATCATTGTATGGAATGTTGGAAACGGTGAGATCTGCACGCAGGATGTGAATGGCCATACGCCGATCATGCATGCTGGGGCCAGAGCAGGAGCCGTTGCCGGCACCTTGAAACCAAGGCAAAAGCGCAAATCGTGCCGACCAAGGCAGCTGTGAGCAACGTGGCGGTGGCTGCACCGGCTGTTGCGCGACAAGCAGGCGAAGACTCCTTGGTTGTGCAGAGCTGCACGTGCCAGGTTCAGGCACTACTGGATTTCGGTGGCAATCCCTCGGTGGTGAGTCAGGAGTGGCCGTGCGCAGCGCGTGTTTTCTTGCTTTGGGCGCTTAGACTGCATCTGCTAGAGGTGGACTGCAACACGCCCTCCACGCTTGCAGCGATGCACGGGCGGAAGCAGGTGGCATTGAACCAGGTGCAGCCTCGAACACCCTACTTGCCTGCCCTGCTGCCAGTGCTACGATCTCCTGGTCTGGGCCGGGGCTTTCGTACCAGCACTGGAGGAGAGTCAACTCAATCTGAATCTGTCAGTCGCTTCTTCCTTCTTTGTGGATTCGGATGTGCCGACTCTTCAGCAGGAAAATGGCTAGCAGCTGATTTGGTGAGATGCGATAATGCACCACCCAGCTGGGGCAATCACAAAGATTTGATTGTCGCATGCTGGCGCGACCTACGCAGTATTTCTGCAGCTCCTTTGAGAGAATTCGCACACGGCTCCAGAAAACTGAGGAGCGGTGACGTTAACGAACCTCGTTTCGAAGCCTGAAAAGCTGATGCTGCTGATATTCTCGGACCGCGGCGGACCGCGGATGCAAGCAAATCGGACGACTCAAAAGAAATGGTCTCGGGCCAGTAGGGTCATGCCCAAACTCCCCAGGCTCCCCAGACTCCACTCCGCCGAGTTCAGGGCTTGGTCTTTGCTCGCTTCTCGGAGGCGCTGGCTTCTGAGCCCTGCAGTGCGAACGGGGGCGGCTCCGTTTCCAGCGACGCGGGAAGCGCGCGGCCGAAGGCGTGTCTCCCAAAGCTTGGGGCTATGCCGGGAAACAGTACGTAGGAATGCTCGGAGGTAGTGTCCGAGCTGGCGAAGCTGGATCCTATTGTTCGTGACTTCGCGCGTGCCCGAGTGGTGCTGTGCTGGGCTTGGGGGCCCGGCCGTGGCGCCCAGAACCGAGGTCCGGGATGAGTTCAGGCGCGAGCGTAGAAAGTGCTCCGGTCGTTGACGTAAGTGTCGCAACTAAGTGATGTATATAATATGCATATTATATGGATCATCTATTGGCCCTTGAAGTTGGAGATTGGAGGCTCAAGAAGAAGCTCCGCGAGATCGAGGCCGTCGCGGCTCAACTCGGCGCTTTCAAGGCGTTTTTGCCTTGTCGGAGGCTCTCGAGGCCGCCGGCGCTTCGGGGAAGACCCTCGAAGCCGCCCAGGCCAGTCGGCCAGATTGATAGATGGGTTTGGGTTTTCGGGTCTCGGGTTTTGCGGCAGGTGGCCAAGGTGTCCAAGAAAGGTTCTGGACTCACCGAAAAGCCCGTGGCCCTCAAAAGCCCCTGCCGAGTCCTTTCAAGGACAAGTCCTCTCCGACCTTCGCCTGGTGGACCAGCACATCTCGGAGGCGCCTGCTGCGGTTCTGCCTGCCCTGCCCTGACGCTTTCTGCGCTGCCTCCAGGCGCTGGCTGACTTCCAAAAGCGCCAGCCGGTGCCGGGAGCGCAGCAGAACGAGGGTAGACCGTGCTTGCTCCTGCCATATAACCGTACAGCAGGAGCGCGAGAGGGGGCCGCAGCAAACTTTAAGCTGCAAAGCTCAAGCTGAACTGAGGCCTTTGGCACCCAGAAGCTCCGAGCAGCAAGCGGCGCCAGGTGCCTGCTTTAGAGTCGCTATAAAGGATCCAACTTGGGCGCTAGGGGGAAGGGCGCTTCACAGCAGGTAGAGCGTCGTGCGCGCGCGTCTCTCAGCCGTCACAGGTGCACGTAGCTCCGGGAGCTCGAAGGTGTGGCTGTGCTTGTCATTCTGATCTGACCAAAAGACTTCGAAGCCGAAGAGTTTTCCTGATGACGCTGGGAGCATGACACCGCCGGTGCTGAGTTGACCATGTCAGCTGATGATAGCGATGAGGATGAGGATGACGATGATTATGATGATGATGGTGAAGACTATGATGTAGATGAAGATGCAAAAGCAATCTGCTGTCTTCTTGGACGTGAACATCGCAAACGTCGTGGTGGTGGTCGTCATCGTGGTGGTTGTTGTTGTGGTTGCGGTTGTGGTTGTTGCCGTTGTTGGTTGTTGGTTATTGGTTGTGGTTGTTGTTGTTGTTGTTGTTGGCAGGTGGCGGGTATTGCACCGCACAGGGTGCAGCGATTTCGGGGCTGCAGTGTACCACAACTCGAGTTTTGGGACATGGCAGTTTGGAAGAAATGCGAGTTGCCTTCGTAGGTTTGTTTATACAGTGTGCTCCTGGAAAAAGCCGAGGTGTTTGCACATTCGCATGCCGCTGTTATCGACATTTGCGATGATCCACGCCTTCTCTGTTTCCGTTTTTTGCTTGCAAGTCGGTTTGGGTTGTCCTTTGTCTTTTTGCAGGGGCGGGAGGTGGGAGGAAAGGGGGCAGGGGCGGGTGGGGTGATAACGTCCATGGTCTCTAGTGTTTTTGTGTTTGCTTCCGTGCAAGCTAAGGGACTGATGGTAGATATTATGGTGAAGGCGATGATAATGCTGATATTGGCGGAAGAAGAGGATGATGCTACCGATGGTGGTGATGATTGCCTTCAGCACGAATCAGGATGCTGTTGTTGATGATGATGATGATGATGGCAATGGTGATTATGCTGGCGATCAAGGTGACGGTCATAAATATGATGGGTAGCAATGATGAGTAAGATGTTGATGATGATGACGGTGAGGATAGCGATGGCTATGACGATAACGATGCTCATAGCAATGGCAATGACAATGCTGCTCCGTGTTGCTGCCATTTTCATGTTATTTGTGAAACCGTCCCAATACAAGAGTCTCCAGGCCCTTGGGCTTTCCAAACAAAAAACTTTAAAACAAACTGACCCAAGCCGGAAGCAAGATAAACGACAAACATCACGGTGTTTACGACGCTTCCGTAAACACACACTGCGAAAGCGAAACAAGAACCATGGAACACACAACCGACAAAACGTCGTCTAATTCACGAAAGCCACAAAGTCGTTACAACTTATAGAAAGTCGTTCCAGGCCACAGCAACCTGAGCAAGCAGACCACGACAATCTGATCCTGGCCAACCAACGACTGTAAGTGTGGCTTGCGCCGTCTGACAACCTGGTGCACTTACAACCGTGGACCTTAAGCAGGCGCCTTAGACACCCTTGCCCCAAACAGTCTTGAACATCGCAGACCCTGCAACCCGAAACCCAACATACAACACCATAGACGACTGTAAAAAAGCGCGAACAGCTGTTGTGGCCTCCCGGTCTCAGCTTTCCAAGCTTGGTGTGCCTTTCAAAACCTTGCGTTTCCCATGAGGACACATGTGACTTGGAGACTTTTCTCTGCTTACCCAGACTGATTACTCAGCTTGCTGTGGCTAGGAAAAGCTCAGCTTACTCGGCTTGATCTGGCTTGGAAGCATTTGATCTCAGCTTGCTCAGTTTGCTGTGGAGTGGAACATCCATGCCTCAACAATCTGAGATTTGCCAAGCCCCAGCATGCTGGGAGAGCCGAGATTCTCCAAGCCCCACGAAGCTGAGCCGATCATTCAGGGATCTTACTTGTGTATTGCTTCCATCAGCCATCCCTAGACTCGGGCGAGACTTGCAAGGACGCGCGGGTCACCGGCAAAGCACACGGTGGCCGAGGCCTTTTCAAGATCTGGCTACCAGTATGGGGTTGTTAAAGCGAGAAGCTCTTTAGGTTTTGTAGAGTTTACGGGTTTAAGGCGGGATTCCTGCAAGTCACGCGAGGCAACTAGCTTGGAGCTGTTGCTGCATGAAATGTGTCTTCTAGAGTGCTAGAGCTGTGCTGCAAGGTGCTGCCACTAACATTGGTCGAGCTGGCTACACCGTCGCCGACTCAGCTTGTGAAAGCCCAGCAAATAGTCCTCTCGTAGTCTACAGCTCGCTCTCCTCTTCGAGGCTCGCGAGGACGAGTTCTGGTGAGCAGATGGCCGATGGGCACTGCAGAGCTATGCGGAAACTCGCGCACAGCCTCCCAAGCCATCTGGGAGCGAAATGAAAGTGTGGCACATGCTTGCCCAGTGCTTGTAACTTGTAGCGGGTCCACGGGTCCGTCTTCAGCCACAGTGTTGCCTCATTCCTGTGCTCTACGCCGCAGTTGTACTCTATGCTCTATAAGCGCTGACAAGAAATCCCTTAGCGTCAGCAATGCAGTTCAGGCTAACTTGCCAGAGAACCTTCATCCATGCTGAAGGCCCCGAGGATGAGGACGTGCCCACGTGCCAGAGACGAACGCAGAGCGCACCACCGGAAGATCGAAGCACCGAACGCAGCACCTACGTGAGCGCCTTGGCCAGCCGCGCAGACCAGCTCCATTTTTGGCTCCGGAAGCGGAAGCAGGGAGACAAGGACGAGAAGGAGAAGAAGGAGTCTGCAGAGTCCGAGTCCGAGGCAGAGAAGAGCGGCGATGCCTCCACCCGGGCTGACTCCAGCGCGAGCCAGAGTTGGAGCCTCCGGTCGCCTTCCGCCGCTTCGGAGTCGCAATCGGAGCCCGAGACCTTCCTCCAGGAGTTCTCCTTGGGAAGTCTCGGCCACCCCGAGGCCGAAACCTGTCTTTTTGCTCTTTCTGCGTTCTTGCTCCCTTTCGCCCCCCGCTGCTGAGGTGTGCCACAGGCCCTGCGTGAACTTTGCGAAGGGCTTCTGTGCGGCAGGCTCCTCTTGCGACTATTGCCACCTCTCTCACGTGGAGACGCCCTTGGTGACCGCGAACAAGGAACTTCGAGTCATCCTGCAGCAGGCGACGGAGTTCGACCTGCTCTCGATTGCGGTGAAGCACGCCTGGACCCGTGCAGCTGACAAGGGCTTCCTGGAGAAGGCCAAGGAGGCCAAGGTCTTGACATTGCTGGAGGAGAGACTCCAGCGCCTTTTAGAGACCAAGACCGAGACCGGCCTCAGCCAGAAGCATCAGGGCAAGCTAGATCGCTTCATGGCCAAGATGCCCTTCTCAGGACTCATGGGCCTTGCACTACGTAAGACCCAGGATGGCAGCCACACTGCCATGGTGAAAGCGGCAGTGGACAGCTTGCGAAGCAACCTGTCCCAGTAGTTACATAGTTAGGCTTAAGGGGTGCCCCCCCAAAGACGGACTTTTTCGAGGCACTTCGAATTGTTTTATCCTTCGACGAGAGAAACCACCGTCGATCCAGCGGCCCCTTTTTCGGCTCACCGTACTTCTGGGTTTCTGCTCACCCCTGCAATTCCCTGAGGGGCGGGGCCAACTCTCGGGGATCCGCCTTTAGCGTCGCACCGGAGGCGAAGACCCATGCCGATGGTGTGTGCACTGGCGAAACCACCCGCCGAACGGCGCTCTGTTCGCTGCGCAAAACGGTCTGAGTGCCCCGAGGTGTGCGGAAGCCGTGAAGCCGTGAATGCGACCTTGTCGGCATCGGTGGCAGACGGAGGACTCCGCAGCCATTGCCCAATCGAGACTTTGCACCTTGCAGCTCCGCTTCGCTCTTTTTTGCGATGATCGGAAACTTGGGGTCTTGGCGAGGCCAGGTCGCAGGCTTTCGCGGTGAGCCGCAAGACAGCCGCCACACCTTTCTGCAGCGCTTCCAGGAAAGCCGGGAAGGGGCGGAGCCACCAGCCTTCCTAGCGGTTGAGGATGCTTACGAGCGTGCTGAGCCTTACTACGAGACGATGAAGAGAAACATCATGGCAGAAGCAGTGTCCTCCTTTCGGGCTGCGGGTGCGCGAGTGCTGGATGCAAGGCCAGCGCAGGCAGGCTTGCTGGTGACCAAGCTGATCAACGGTCAAGATGGTGATCTGCAAGCATCTGGCGCAGCAGATCTTCAGCTGAAGGATAATGTGGTGGAGTTCGATGACGAGCTTTTCTGGGTGACGAAGTGCGAGGTGAGCTCTGTCCAGGTTCCTGGAGGCACTAAGTACACAGCTGAACTGGAAGGCTTCTCCTCTTCCGGACGCGAGCTTCGTTATCCGGAGGACTTTCGTTTTCACTCGGACATTATCTTGAAGCTTCGAGCGCACATCTTTGTGGGAGACTACATGAATCGTTACCGCTGCGCCCGTGAGCTCTTGAACGGCATTGGGTTGACAGACCCTCAGCTGGAGAAGGCTGTTCTGAAACCCTGGCGCCAGGTTCCTGGCACCTATACTCGGCCTGGTGCCCTTCGCGAAGACTTGATGCCCATCAACAGTGACCAGCGCTCGGCTGTTCATGGCTTGTCATCACGTCTCGAAATCATCCACGGCCCTCCAGGCACGGGCAAGAGCACAACAATCTTCCACATGCTCAGCTCGCGCTTGCCTTCGATGGATTCCGCGGCCATCGTAACTTGTGTTACCAATCAGGCGATTGACGCCGTGGTGGAGAAGTTGGCGCAAACGCACGACTCTCTTGGCGGCTTGCGCATCCTGGTCCTCGGGAATCCAGATCGAGTTGGACGGACAGCTGGGAACTACACCTTAGACAACTTGATTAAGAAGGATGAGATAGTCCTCAGCATGAAATGGGCCACAGAACTGCTATCAAAAGCTTCGAAGGCTGTAACTGAACTCCAGACCGCAAGGAGGGACCGACTGTGGAGGCCTCATCGCAGGTCCCGGCTTCAACTTTCGCTAATCGAGCGGCTTCCTTCCGTCGTTCGATATCGCGCGGAGCTCGAGGCGGAGAACCGTCAGCGCCGACACCATCAAGAGGCCCCAAAGGCGTACGACCCCCTGAACTTCTACCTGCGCCGCCTTGACGACATCAAGCGAAAGCTGGCAGCGGCTGTCACTCAGCTGAGGCCAGTCAGATTCTTGAGAAGGCGACGCTTCGGTGTTCCCTCACCTTCCCGCTTCTACGAATGGAACGTCCACAGTTTCAGCCTTCGCATTCAGAAGGCTTATCAACGCTCCGAAGAGGCCTTGAGCTTGGCCCAGAACACGGCAGCGGCGCGGAACGTCCGCAGGACGCGGGTGCTCTTGTGCACCATACCCTCGAGCTACAAGGCCGCGCAGGGCATAGCATCGAGGTGTTGTGGCTTTGTCCTAGCGCCAGTGCCGCAGGTCATGCAGCTGCAGGAAGATTATCAGGCCTGGAATCTTGCCATCCGTTGTTTACACACAGCCGCGAACTTCGTAACTTTGTTGCAAGGACGACTTCCCCAAGAGGCTTTTCATGGGCATACTGGATGAGGCTGCTGCAACTGCCGAGACCTACATTCCCTTGATCTTGCGATTGCAAGTTGAGAACCTGGTGCTCCTCATCTTTGTATTAGTGTGGATACTTGGTACCAGAAGCTGTTCTTGTTCTATATTTCGAGGTTGCTGGGCGATCACAAGCAGCTCAGCCCATTGGTCTTGGCCTCGGGCGGGGACCGCGAGATCAAGGACAAGAGCCTCGGCCGATCACACGCTGCGCTGTGCTGCGCTGTGCTGCGCTGTGCTGCGCTGTGCTGCGCTGCTACGCGGTTTTTGCCTGCATGCCGTTGCCGAGGAACGTCGACCGCAGCTTAATGGAACGGGCCATCGACAACAACCTCCGTCCCCACTCACTTCGAGTCCAATATCGCATGCCGGAAGTCCTTTGCAATCTGGTGTCAAACCTGTTTTATGGCCGGTGCCCGAGTCGAATTTTGCGAGGCGAGCGAGGGACAGGCATGGCCCATGGCATGGCCCATGGCTGCGGCTCAGCTCGCTTGAGGCGGCTCCCTTCGGACGGCAGAGACGAGTGTCACAGACCGTCTGAGTCGGCTCAGCCTCGGCGGGCCAGGGCAGCAAGGGCAGCCCAGGCACAGCATTGCTTGGCACTGCTTGGTGCACACATTTACCGCTTGATTTGTGATCTGGAGCCCGTTGTGGTGTGTGTGTGTGTATGTGTGTGATGATCTTCCTGGAAGAGGCAGCCCGAGCTGCGCTGGTTCCACGTAACCGTCCAAGAGCTGGACGTGGGCACCTCGAAAGTGAACCATGCCGAGGTGGTCCAGGTCATTGAGCTGCTGCCTGGCGCACACTGCCAGCTCTTGCTGAGACGCTGATACACTCTCGTAGGCTCGTAGGGTGCAACCGGCCGGTGGTAGTTTTGCCAAGGTTGAGATCTGATCCTGTCCTGGGCCGTACGTTCGACTCCGTGATGGTCATCACTCTCTACAAGCCGCAAGCGGCCCTGTTGCAGGAGGCGCTCGCGAAGGCTCTTGATCCCCGTCGCATGGCCTTCATCAAGGCCGGCATTGGGATCTGCGAGAGAGTGCTGTGCTGTCCGTGCTTTCTTCAGGTGGTCACCGTCGATGCTGCCCAGGGGTCCGAGGCTCCGCACATCGTCCTCTCCACTGTGCGAAGCAACTCAGCTCGGAGCATCGGCTTCGCTCACAATCCGCGACGCCTGAACGTTGCCATCAGCCGCGCCCAGAAGACCTTGACCATTGTCGGGAATAAGGACGTCTTCAACACTTCCCAACCTAACTGGAACCGCGTGGTCTCCACCTTCTGCCGGCAAGGCCAAGCCTTCGACGTATCGGTCCACACGCTCCAGAACACGGGCTCTTGGCACTTCGTACAGCAGCGGGCTCTGGAGATGATGGAGCGCAGCGCGAGCAAGGGCAAAGGCGGCAAAGGGAAGGGCAAAGGTCAGGGCAAAGGCGGAAAAGGCTTCAAGGGTTCCTCGTCAGCAACTTAACAAGGACGCTCTTTCGCGCTTGTTTTCTTTCCTTGTTTCCTGTGCAGCACCTGAGGCATGGATGTGCGGCCGCGTGAGCTCGGTGATCACTGGTCAAATCGTGGCCACTGCCGATATGGACGAGATCTCCGCTACTGATGCCACAGTTCTCAGACCCATTCCAGTGTGCACGAGAGGGGCGTGGTTGTAGAAGTGCGATTTTTGTCACAGACTGGAATCTGTGGACCACTCGCATCACATGCTTTGGTCTACAGATTCGCTTGCCATCGAGTGTATAGACTGCATAGATAATGTGGCAGTGCCGTCCTGCTTTGTCGCGTGGCTAAGTTGTAGATGCAAAGACGTCTGCAGGTGTTGCTGCCCTCCTCAATAAAGCAACGCGACAGGCACATCTTCCGTGCCACATGACACCGTCACTGCCCTGAGTTTTGCTGGTTTTCCATAGCTGATGGATTCAGCAGCCCGACATACGACATAAGCAGAAAGTGAGACGTGCCTCGGCTCACAGGAGGCTTCGCTTGGATGCTGAAAGCTTTCTCTTTTTCCCTATACTTCTTGGGTCGCAGGCACTGGTCCAGGCTAGCTTTGTTTGGATTGGAATTTCGAATTCTTGCCAGACAAAGCCAGCGAGTGCTCCGCCATGTGACAGCTGTGAGCCAAAAAGGGGAGCCCCTCACATTGTCAGCTGTCCAGGCGCTATGCTCCGAACGAGAGATTGTCCGATGTCCGACTGCCCCAAAGCCATTCTTGGCTTTGCCATCTCGATGCAACTCAGTGAATGGAACATCGTATGTGGCAGAGCAATTTTGCAGCTTGTGGTCGCAAAAGTGACACCCAGATCCAGATGTAGCTAGATTGCTCGCTAGCGATAAAGACTAGGACTTCTAGCAGGCACACATGCCAGAGCAGCGGAATGCGCGTGCACTGGAAATGGACGGCCGCGCTTGCCTTCGCAGTTGCATCTCGTGCGCCGGCCTTCTGTGGCCGGCCGCGACACTGCGCCGCGTCTGGAGTCCTCAGCTTCAGCCCTCGCTCTCACGGTGAAAGAAGCTTCCCAGCTTCCTTCCGGCTCCAGACAGCCCGAGCCGCACAACGGACGAGAGAGCGGCGGGAGCCCCGCGCCAGCCGGGTGAGCCGAGCCAAGGCGGCCACTGCAAGCAAGGCGAGGTCGACGCCGGTCGCGGTAGTATAATAATTAGGAATAGTAGTAAATAATAACAGTAGCAGCAGTAGTCACAGCAACAGCAGATATCATAATTTGTAATAGTAGTAATAGTAGTAATACTGGTAACAATACCGCCTTGTTGCAGGTGGAGGCGGTGGAGCAGTATTTGGCCCGCATCGGAGGCTCAGCCAAGATCCGCGCCTTGAAGAGTGCCCTGGCCGGCCTGGACCGCGACTTCCTGCATCTCTGACCAAAATCTCTATCCCGGTTTAGGTTCAGGGCCTGGGACTTCCTTCTCCAACGGACCTCTTCCTTCAAGGTGCCAAACCTAGCCTCACCGCCTTCGGCATGTCCCCAGGCAGAAGTATTTTGAAGTCACTTCTGACGACATTGTCAAGTCGAGGAAGGTGGGCTACTGACATTGGTGGGAATGCAGGATGTGTAGTGTAGGGAACGTAGTTCTTGACAGGGTCACCAAAGACATGAACGAAATATCAAGGAGCACCCTGGCTGCAAATGCTGCCGTCGCAGCACCTGCGCATGATCATTTTGCATCCGAGGTTCCTGAAGAGCAAGGGAAGCGCTCCTCTGACACTTGTCATGGAGACTTTCTCGGTTCCGAGAAGGTGGCTGGCCTCGCACGAAGACTTCCTTGCTCCTCGGTGAAAGACCGCCTTTAACGCTCTAGACCCTATTGGTTTGTGCTTGCAAGCCATGCCCTGCGTACGGAAGAAGGTTCAAGGCGGACGCATCCGGCTCCGTGTGCGCCAGACGGATCAACCGGAGGCATCACCCAAAAACCCTCTCCTCGAATGCTAGCTGCACCTATTCGCAGGTCGAGATCGTGGAGGATCATGTTGGTGTCTTCCAAATGCGGCCGAGCTCAGAGAGGACAGCGAAACAGGAGATCGCCCGTTTGAGGGTTTTCTTGATGAGCCAGGCCGGTGTTTTGCGTGAGTTTTTCGAAAGAATTAGCGAAAACTCCGAGTCAGCACAGGTGGCACGTCTGCCCACCTCTGTGCAGACCAACGTGTGCATCTCAAAGCGGGCACGGGTCAAGCTGCCTAAAGGGCTTGAGCCTGAGTCGCAGCTGAGGCGCTGCGCCGCCTGAAGGGCATGTGGCATCCGGATGCCGGGGTGCTCAGCAAGCCCAGCGGGGCACGGTGCAGGCGGAGCACGGGGGGAGCGGCGCAGAGGATCTGCTTCTGCCCCATTAGGCTGCCCCTGGTCAGTATCTTGGACATGACGCCGTAATTGCAGAGGCGGGGGCGCGATTCCGGCTTTGCCCCACGGGAGAGCGAAGTCGAAACGGTTGAAACAGCATGACTCGGCATGTCCCAAATGCGGAGAGGAACGCCTGCCAGCTCGTAGCTGCAAAGCGGAATAAGATGCGAAGGATTCTACTCTCGTGCAGACAGTACGGCTTTGGCGCCGTCGCAGATCCCAGCAGTCTCAAGAAAAATATTTTTTGCTGAGTTTAGGCGATGCCCCAGCTCTCGGAGCCGAAGCTGCCGACTGCAAGATGAGTCAAAACCGCCTGCAGACGTCGAGTAGTCCAGAACAGCCCCAGCTGCCATCATTTTTGCAACCCTGCGACGACGGACCTTGCAGTCAATGCGGCATGCTGTGCTTTATGTCACAGGACTGCGAGTCGGTAGCGTACGTAGGACAGCATGATCAGCATAGTATCGCACGCCATAAAGTATGAGTATGTGCGTGTGCGAACATGCACGAGATGGCAAACGCGTGCTGCAAACCTAGTGGAATGCGCAGTCTTGTAAGTTGTTGCCAAGATGACACCAACAGTCGTGCCCTGCAGCGGAGAGCTCAGAGAGAGTGAGAGAGAAAGTTTGCCAGTGGTGCCAGGTCTTTCGCTTCCTCTGCTCCGTGGAGGTCGCAGCAACCGGTCTTCACATCCCACCATCCGAGGGATAAAAGGAGCGACGCCAAGGGACTACCCGCATCCGTCTTTCGTTATGAGGAAGAGCCGCTGTGCTGCCATGCCGAAGCTTCCAAAGGGGCATTCGAATGCAGAACCCTTCGGTAGGTCCACTCCATGTCCATTCCCACAGAGCGGCAAGATCCAACGATCCAGCACATATGGCTTGGAACGCCCTTGCAGCCTCAGCCTTTTTTTAGCCATGGGCTGCGCTCAGCTGCGTGCTGGGTGCCGCAGGTGGGGCAACGGGACGAGTGCACGTTTGACCCACCTTCCTTGCCTTCCTTTGCTGCCGCAGCTCAGGTCATGGAGAGCTTCCAGGAGGACACACATGTGTGTGCTCGTGCGCTCGTCCGGCCGCATGCACGAACGCTCGCACGCTTGCTCGCAAGCACGCTCGCTCCTTCGCATGCAGACACGCTCGCACGCGCACACAAAGCGTGCATGCATTTATACGTATATATGTACATACACACACACACACACACACACACATATATATATATATATATATATATATATATATATATATACAACATACACACGCATACATATAGTTTTTCACAGCCGTCATTGAGATGGTGCTTCTGCGAAGTGGAAAAGTGTATGTATGTATACGCAATCCGGCATTGATACTGGGAAGTTCGAACGTCCGTTTCCGGGCCAGGACTTTGCGGAGTGCATCTCCAGAAAGGACTTCCGAGCTGCTACGGAGCTCTGCAAGCAGCAGCTGCAGAAGACTCCGGACAGCCGATATGTTTGGGAGCCCGGACTGCAAGTCGGACCCTTCGCAGCGCAGCACAGTGCGTGGATGTGAGGTTCTGGACTTGAGGAAGACCGTCGAAGCGTTCCTAGATGCCGCCGAGGAGTTGGAGGCTTCGAGGGAGTGCCGCGGAGAGGCACTTTGTGCCTTCGTTTCGGCAGGCTCAAGAGCAGGGAGACTTCGAGGAGGAAGGGAATTTCGTGGCGTGACGTTCGGCCCAAGAGGTTCGATGTCGTTGTGCAGGAGCTCTTGGGCTTTGATGAGCTGGCGGATAAGGTGGCCCGGGGGGCTCCGGGGCTCCGGCTCCAACTGGCTCAGCTCTGATCCTCTCTTCGTGTGGAGGCGGCTGTCGCGTGTGACAGGGCCTACGAGGCGGACGGCGGACGGTTCTGAGACCGGGGAGCTCACGCATTGCTGGAGGCAATGTTCGCCTACTTGCACGACGAAGAGCGGCTCTGGGCCGTTGGTGAGCAGGCATGCGAAAGAAGGGCAAGAGCACAAGCGAGTGCTCTCGCCTTGAAAGTGGGAGGCCGTGGGAATCTTCTGGGACACGGGGCAGCTGGAGCCGGCCGGACCTCGCCGAGCTCCTTGACAGAAGACGTGGGTCTCTTCCTATAGTCCATATAGGTTGTCTCACCTGGCTCTTCGTTGCGAGGATCGCCTGAAGTCTATGGCGGAGACCTTGACGAGGACCCTGAGCACTCGGCTGAAGCCCCTTGGCTGCGGCGTAGCCGCGTAGCTCTTCCCCCTCTCTTTGGGCATCTTGGCTGGGTCTGAGGTTGGCTAGAGCCAGCGGCATCGACAACGACGCTTGCCTCCACATTTTCCGGCAGTTTTCGACTCTGGTCGAGACTCCGAGACTGAAATGAGGAGTGGCTCTTCGAGGCCTTGGGCGAGCTCTGGTTCTTTCAGGAGAATTCGCACACTGCCAGCTTTATCTCCGCTCGCTGCTCGCTGGCCCCCTCGGGCGGCCGCAAGGAGCTCGGCCTCACCTCAGAGCCTTGGCTGGCGGAGGCCTGCGCAGAGGCACAGCCATGGCCAGTCGTCCTGCCTTGCGCAGCTCACCCTGGGTTTTTGTCCCAACTCCCAGGGGCTCAGGGGCCTGAAAGGCAAAGTCATGGAGGAGCGGAGCAGAGCGGAGCAGAGCGGAGCCTAGTGGAGGGGGGGGGAGGGCCTCTGGGAAAACGTCAGGAGCTGACCGGCTTCAGCCTGGAAGGCGCGCTCTCCATGCCCACATGCCACAGGCAGAGCGGAGGGAGTGAAGGATCCGGTTCCCATGTGCATGTGAGGCTTAAAGAGCGCCTCCTGCGGAGAGCTCTGTGACGCACTCATGCAGGCACTCCGCAACGCGAAGCCCCGCATAGCCCCGCGTCTTCTTCCTCTTTTCCCTTGTGAAGAGCAGGTGTGGACCGTCGAGCGGAGCTCTGTCTGTGGCCTTCTGGACACGTCGCTCGGAGCGAAAGTCAAAGCTCCCTTCCCGGCCCCACGGGCGCCGCGGGCTCCGAAGCTCCGAATCTCCGAATGCGAGGCCTCCATTGGAGTACGGTGTCTGCGAGGCCACTCGGCCCTCGTGGCCCTCGTGGCCCTCGCAGCGCAGAGAAAGCGCAGCGGCAGGTGCTGGCGGAAGTTCGGAGGCGGCCGCTGATCCTGCCCCCCAAGCCGGGCTTTTACCACTGCTTCTACTTGATGACGCCGCTTGTCGGAGATTTTTGGAATGCTGCTGTGAGAAGGCAGCTCCGCCCTTTGTACAGGCATGTGGTGTACACTCTGAACTGCGACTGCCCCAGACCACAGCAAAGAGAGAGGACCCGAGTGCCTCGGGTAGCGCCTGCTGCCTTCGCCTTCGCAGGTTTCAACGGTCACTTGCCAAACCGCCGCAGTGACTGCCCGTGGCCTGGGGTTCAGCGACAGCTCTGCAGACATGCTGCGTGACCTTTCGACCGTAAGCCACTCTGATGGAGCACGCTCTTAAGGCTTTACGCCTACCTCGAGTGCTGCCTCGAGTTCTGGCTGTCGGGGACCCCAGGATTCGATACAGAAGAGCCCACTGCAGAGATGCTTCACGCTTGCAGGACCGTGGCGGAGTCAGAGACGATGTCGGCCTTGCAGGGAGAGGCAGCTTGTCACCTACCAGTATAAGGCTTAGCAAGGGCAGAAGAAGTTCGTCCGTTGTCCATGCAGGCGGTGGATGCCATCGCAGCCCGGCATGATGTGTCAGGGCTCTCTTTTGTGCTCTTCAGGATTCTTCAATTCCATGCCAAGGCTGAAGCAGTCGACTGCTTGCGCGGATTGAACGAAAGCGGCTCGCAAACGACGATCAGGCGGGCAACCACCGGCTCGGCCGGCTCGGCTCTAGATTGCAGTCTGCTCTTTTTGTGCGGATGTGGCAGGGCATGCAGGTGGCTCTTGTCTCGGCAACAGGCAGGAGTCGCCCCCGGGGCGTGTTCACGGCGCCTTGCTTGCCCTCTCGATCTTCAGGCTGATGGCTTCTTCGTGTCTCCCAACTCGAGTAGGCCCGACTTGGAAAACTCCGGAACGGCACCGTTGCTTTGAATCTGTGCTTTGGCAGACCTGAAAACGAGTACGACCAGCTGCATCCCACCTGGACAGCAGCGGCTGCCTTGCTGCGGCCTCAGCTTAGTCCTTGTGCCTCGCTCCGCCTCCGCTTTCCCAGTGGAGATGACATCTCTGGAAAAACCACAAACCCAAACTCCCCTCCTCTCCCAGGCAGCTTCGACGGCAGGCGGAAGCCAACAAACACCTTTCAGATAGATCTCTCTTCCTGGACTCTTGGGGGAACCGAAACCGGGTAGCTCAACCCAACCTGCTCTGCGAAGGCGCCGGGTCCCAGTGGGCTGTGCCAGTGCTGGGCGCGACACGCCCGAGAGGCGGCATCGGAGGCGAGAAGAAGCGATATGTCAGCGATGCTTTTCTACTAATTCTACTCTAGGCCCTAGCCTTCCTGCGGCTCCCTGGACCTAGACTGCTTCACTTCTTTTCTTCGAGGTTTCTGCTACAAACCCCGGTTGCTTTCAGGTGGGCTTCTCGCAGCCGCCTGCGTGACGAACTCGGAGCACAAGGCGCTGAAGCACAGATCCGCCAGCAAAGAGCTCCGTCACGAGTACGTCAGAAGGATGACACCCCACAAGTTGTACAGTGCCAGCTTGAGTCCGCGCTCTTACTGCTGTTGTTGCCTTCCTCTCTCGCGTTGCTTTTTTTGTTGTTGTTACACTGGTGGTGCCGAAGCCAAGTCCAAGCGATTGCTCACTTCGCCGAGATTCGTGCATTGCCACGTGAGCCATACTGTCAGGCCCAGGGTGTCATGGCCCGACCACGGCATGAACTGCATGCAGCTCGGCAGACGAAGTGCACGACAACGACCAGAGCCAACGAGCGGCAGCAAAGCTCTTGAGCTCTCCGCTAGCTGTTGCGGTTTCATGCAAAAAAAAGGTCTTCTGCCACGTCGAGGATGGGGACCGACTATCGTCTTGGCTTGCATGCTCGTGGGTCGGATCTGCAGCACGAGCGATCATGTGAGAGGCGGTCTCTGATAAACTGTAGCATGATGGGAGGCTAGTCCACGCAAATGTGCCATAGCGACATCCCATAATGTAATCTGACTGTAGAATGCTTTGGCAACGTGCGAGCGTAACAGTGAATATAGTATGGCTGGCATATGCAGTCGCCATGGGTACTGAAGATGACACACATTGGCAGGCTTCGGCGCAACCTTTAACTAGCCGACTGCAATGAACACATGTATGCAACGGCATCAGCGATGGGAATGCTGATGGCATGGAGTTGCTTGGTTGAAGTTGTTCTGTGGCAACGATCCATGAAGTTGCAGCTAAGGTTCGGGAGCTGTAGAGGCGAGGAAAGGGGATGCGACAGATTCCGATGGGCCCGGGCGGCCCGGGCCCAGGAGCACCGAGCCAGGCTGAGACATGGCGGTGCCGGCACGAGCTTTGGGGTTGCAGGAGGGCTACTCGCAGGACCGGACCGGAGAGACCGGAGAGACAGTGGCCCTGTGTGGCCCTTCATTGCACAGGAGCAATGGGGTCCGTGGCGCAGCTTCGGATTGCCAGTTTCCTCAGCTTTCCCGAGGCTGTGACCCGACCACGCCTTCTTTTTTGGGTCAGGCTTGTCCAGCAGGCGGTGTCTGAGCTGAGTTGGCAGGCGAGGTGTTGCTGAGCAATGTCTCTGCGTTTGCTTCTGCAAGTCTTCAGCAGAGATGCCCAAACTCCCCCCCAAACTCAACCGACGCCAGCCGCGACGCAAGCCGCGACGCGAGCCGCTTGGGTCGTCAGAGCTGCTTGGCTCGAGCCGAGAGAGCCGGGAGTCGCCGCTATGAGCAGGCCGTTTCCCAGCACCACCGCAAGAAGAGAGACGCCCGCAACTCTTGCGAGGCCCCTCTCCGAATCCCTTCCCGGAGCCCGAGCGGGAAGGAGGCCAGTGGGGCAGCTGGCCCTGTGGCTGCAGCTCTAAATGTGTTCTTCGGTCGTGCAGGTTCGGTGTTCTTGGCATTCCAAGACCGTCTCTGCCATGATGAAGGTGCCTATACCGTCCGTCTTTGCCTGGAATCCTTGGAGTCTATTATTGATGTCGGTGAATTCGCCAAGAGACTCCATGAGAGGCAGCGGTGCGCAAGCTGTGGTCCGTGGCTCAGCCCAAGAGTAGGAATGCGAGTAGGGCAAGCACCGCAAGCACCCATAAGGCGAAGAGCTTCTTTTGAATGCATCTTGTTGCTTGCGGCCGCAGGTTCTTTGCACTGGTTTGGGGCGGTACTTCGGAGGTGCCCGCGGCCTCGGCTTGAGGTGCAACACTTCGAGTCTTGACTTCTGCAGGAGTCTCGGTTGATGAGGGCAAGTCCACGTGAGGTTGCGATTTCCTCAAGATTTTGCTTGTGATCGCAGTGCAGTGGTGTGGTTGTTGTGCGTGTGCCTTTGCCTTTCCTTCTGCTCTGCTTGGGGAGGTCGGCCGCGCCGGCGCGTCGGGCGTGTCGTTGCAGGTGACGGTGTTTGCTCGAGTGCCCGACCACCCCGCAGCTCAGCCGACTTCTCTGCGTTTGCAGGTCCAGGTCCTTCCAGACGGCTCAATGCTTGGGCATGCACATCCTGCAAGGCACGGCAACTGCTTCCCCGTGCCGAGCGAAAGGGTTGTTCAGTCATGTTCAGTCGCAGAGTCGCTAGATTATCAGGCAAGTCGCGGACGCTGGGCACCGCGAGGCGGAGAGCCAGCAGGTGGGGGGTCTCCGCATTGGGAGACATCTGATTGCAGCGCTGCTTCGCTTGGAGGATACCCTGCAGCAGACAGCTGCGGTCCATCACCATCATCATCACCGAGCTTGATGCTTAGAGCATTTAGAGCACAGCAGAACACAGGCTTCTTCCCGGCCGGGAAGACTGCAGCAGGTCAGGCACCCATCGCACCCTCGTCGAGACTATGATTCCAGAGCAGAGGAGAAGGTTACTTGTATGGAAGTCTAGCGCAAGATGCCCTCCGCCTGCAGCCCGGTGTTACTGTCCGAGAGGCATGGCACGAGCTCGAAGACAAAGGCACGATGGGCGACATGGAGGATGCCACGAAGTTGTAGAAGTGATGTTGCGCAGCTTCGCAGCACAGCATGTCACAGTCGGCGATCGTGGGTCGACTTCAGGATTTGCCACTGGTGTCCGGACCGCACGAGAACTCGCCGGGAGCTGAAGCACCAAGCCATGATGCTCCTGTTTGTATCACACCACAGCTCCAGGTGGGAGGGATCTTCGAGCCGGCTGAAGCCCCACTCCTTCGCGGCAGCCTCAGCAACTCAGCGACGCGGCGCGCGGGTGGGTGTGCAGTCTTTGGGCAGGACTGGGAGCTGCCCTCGGAGAAGTGGACCTCCGCCCTCTCCTCGCCCGAAGGCGCCGGGGGAAGCGTGGGCAGCGTGGGCCGCCAGTGAGCCAACGTTGGCCCCAGAGCGGAGCGGAGCGGAGCGGAGGCGACCTGACACCGGGCCTGGCGCCAGCAGGTGGAAGTGGAAGCGTCGGAAGCGTGCAGGAGACACCTCGTTTTCTTTTTGCGCTCGGCAGAGCCACTGTCCGCGGAAACAGGACGAAGCCGAGGAGCGACGAAGCGCCACACGTCTGGTCAGGAGCGACGGCTTAAGCCGAGCTTTGATCAGAGCACCATTGCTCATGCTTATCGGATGCCTTACGACAGGAATGTGGATAACTCCTTGCTGGCCATGGTGGTGCGTATCGGCGACGGTGTAGGCAATTGCCTTCATGCATGTTTCCATTCGATCCTTCGATTGCTAAGTCTGCCCGAGGCCCGATCACATACTCAAGGCCGGATTTGAGTGCTCCCGTTTCTTCTTTCGCACAGTGACTTCGAGCAAAGGTCACCGGGAGTCCACCAGAGCTTGAACCGCGAGCTTCGGCAAAGACTCGTTACGCAGGCCGGGTCTGGTCAGTCTCTGCAGTCCTCGCGACAGAGAGCAGACGGAGGGGCACTACGTAGAAGATCGAGCAGGCGAGCTGTAGGCATCTCATCAAGGTCGGAGACTTTTCAAGGTATTTTACATCTATCTACATGCATGAAGTCGTCATTTCAACTATGCTTCACATCTGCTCACCAATCTAGCGAATTCTTGCTCTTTCCAGATGCGAGTATGGCAACAACAACTGCATGGGAGGGGCATGTGGTGGGACAGCGTTCGCATGTAATGCAGGTTCTGCGGAATTGAAGTCCACAGTGCCATAGTGGCCGTACAGCGCTTTCCAGTGATGCTTGCGGAGGACATTGCTGCCGTCGGCTTTTTGTAGCTTGGACGGCATATATCTGCACCCGCCACCTGATGACGCAGTGCATGGCGCCGCGGGGCGCGACGAGGCTTTTCGTCCTCGGGGTTGCTGTGTGGGTGAGCTGCCTGGGCGTGTACCAATTCGCCGACGACCCGTCGCAGGCAGAAGTTATCGCAAGGAACACAGGTTTCTTTGTGCTCTGTTTTTCCACACCGGAAGGTGCTCTTTTACACAGACCCGAAGCGCGCGGCACAGCCACCACAGATGCCACGTGATGCTGTGGATCAGAAGTTGGGGCGAAAACTGGCAGTGATGCAAGGTATGCACAGCATCGGGTTCTCTGCACTTCTAGCGACCAGGAGTCATTCCTGGAGGTGCGCTGCCACTTCTCATCGCTTCTTGTGCATTGGAGTATCGTCAGGCCTTCAACACGCAGCCGCACCGTGCCACGAAGCCTTGCTGCAAGCAGCGGTTCGCTTTCTGCAATTACATCTCTTCGCCAAGTCTAGTCGCGTTCCCTTTGCCTTTGCTTCGGTGAGGCTGCGCCTCATTGGAAGAAGGTCTTCGACAAGGACTTTTCTCAGGCTGGATGCATACGTCCGCTCGCACAAGCAGACGTGCAGGACCGGCGGGTGCTGCGAGCTGCTGCGAGGCGCAGCGTGGAGTCGCCGTGGAGCCTCTGGGAGCAGCCGCTTCTTGCAGCTGCTTCTTTCTTCTTTCGCCGCAGGCTCCTTGGCCTCGGCGCTCTCGCGCGCGGCGGGCCGTTCCCGGCGCTTCCTGCTCCCGGGCCGCCGGAGCGGCAGAGTTCTCGCGCAAGCCGAGCAGGCGTTCGAGCAGCCGAGCGGTTTTCTTGTCTGCAGGAGGCCTGTTGCAGATGCCGACATCTTGTTCGACGTCTCCTTGGACCTCAGCTCGCAGCTGCCTTGTTAGGAACGCCCTAGCCATGCTTTCCGAGCTTTCAACACTACCCGCTTGGGGCCCCTGACTGTTCACGGAAGTTCCGGGAGACTATTCACGGAAGCGCTCAGCCGCTAAGCTTCAGCAGCATGACTGCGGATTTTCTGAGGTTCATATCGGGTGAGGGCCAGCTGGCATCCCAGGAAGAGGTGGTGCGCAGCAGAGCTTCCCAGAGCCCAGACCCGCCTTGTTGCCTAGTGCAGGGAAGAAAGCTGGAAGGCCATTTGATCAACAGCAATCCTCTCCAAGTCCTGGTGCTGAGGCCCGGGTCATTCGCAAATGTAGACCGTTTACAGCTTGACCCGACCCCCTTTGCTAGGAAGCGGGTTCTTTGGGCCTGCTGCCTGGAAAGAACGACTGTTGACACCTTTATGAGTACGTCTCTGCCCAAAAAGGCCAACTGGGAGGATATGGCCACCAACATCAAGCAGAAGCTTCGTGGAATGGGTGCGGAACTGAGGTGGGGATGATGAAACTGATCCACAAAGTGAGCGCTTGACAGGATTCCGTGGCGAAGTGGAAGTTCGCTTTGACTCTCAGGAGCTGTCGTCGCTTCGGGGACGATTTTGTGTGTTCGGTGCATGTTTCCTCATCGCTTGAACAGGAGGACCTGCGGATTTACAGGACCCGTACATTCGGGATGTGCAGACTGCAAACAGTGTAACATTGACATCCAGGCTTCAGAGCAATCCATTTACGTGCTTCGTGTCTTGACAGGAATCTTCGATGGCAGAATTTCGTCCGCACGCCCATCACCCACATGCTTTCGGTACGCCCCCAACGCGTCAACCCTGCAAAAAATCGACCCAGGCAGTGAGTTCTGCTCAGGTGCTCTCTGGCATTGGAGTATTGTTTTGGGTGCCCTACCTCTACTGCCGCTCTGATGTAGCATCTTGGGCAGAAGGGCAGGCTTGTGTAGAAGAGTGTCAGCCGATTCGAAGAGAACTGGAAAAGCAAGGTAGTTGTGGAAACCAACTTCCAGATTCAAGTCGATGTCCATCGGCCGGCTACCCATGGGGGCCGGGACGGAAGATGGTCGCAGATGTTCTGTTCTTCTCGGGCAGGTACTGGGAGATGCTGTCGCAAGGCGACGAGGGGAGAAACTGGGAAGAGAGGGAAGACCGAGGGCCTGAGCTGACTGTGCTTCCGCAGGGCTGGACACCTCTGAGGGCTTCCGCACTTGACGCCAATTAGGCTTTGAGGTTACGGCCAGTGGGAGGAAAAAGGGTGGTTACCACTTGTGCCTGCCTTTGTCTTGGCGCTGACGGCGCAAGAAGAATGAGAAGCTCTTGTTCCTTGGTTCGCAGGAGAATGCCACGCAGCTGATCCAGCTCTTTAAAGAACATGCCAAGAAGAAGGATGGATACCTAAGCAGCCCACTCGGACGAGGCTTGGCTTGCAAATCCTACCCGAAAAGCAGCCAAGGTAAGGATGAGTTCATTGCCGTGCTGCAGAAGTGAGCCATCTGAGCTTGCATCTCTCTTGGAGCTTGGCATGTAGTGGCTCAAAGTGCTGGCCGCAGGTATCCTTGCTGCAACTCGGCGTACCACACTGTCTTCTTTGACCTCTTCGATCGGAATGAGGCTTTCGGGAGATGCAGGCGATCGCACATCACTCTCTCTGACAGCAAGTTTGCTCAGGACGGCTTCTTGAGCGAATCGGACTTCCTCGGTGGAATGCTGGCAGTGAGTCGTCGCCCCGCTAGCCGTCAGATCCGTCATGTTTGCAATCGCAAGACATGTCCAAACTCAACTCTTCGGGTGCCATTTCTGGACAGAGATACATGAACGGCATGGAAGGTCATGTGCAACTGCAATCCCCGATGTTCCATCGTGAGTTTTCCAGTTCAGGCTGCATTCACAAGGCCTGACCCTGACGGCACACATGAATGCCCCCCACCCCCCCAAACCCCCCAATCGCAGACTCAGCCCAGAAAGCCGCCCGAGCCTGGGCACCCCCTCCCCACGCCTCTGCGGCCTCGCCATGGGGTCCACGACCACGAAACGCGTGGTGTAGAAGCCGCTTTGATCTGACGAAGTCTCCGATGTTCGGCAAGGGCCGCGGCAAGAAGGGCAAAGTGCCGGAAACCAGGCCAAGCTCCTGGGCCATCCAAGGCGGTGCCGCCGACAAGATCATCAATACGCCAACGCAGCCTCCTAACAAGAAGGCGAAGAAGGGCGATGGCAAAGGGAAAGAGGAGAAAGCCGAACCCAAGATGGCCAATGAGCTCGCGAAGAATCAAGCGACAGAGGAGCAAATCGAGAGCATCTGCGATCTTCTGCGCTCCAACAAGGTCGAGAAGGCCCTGCAGTTTGTCCAGAAGGTGGGGCTCTGAGCTCTGCGACGGAAGAAAATTCGAAGGGGTGTCTGTGTCTCATCAGCTCTCTTTGCAGGAGCTTGGAGACGTGTCGAAGTCCAACTCTATGTCTGTCAAACAGCTCGGCCAGCTGGTCAACGCCGTCGGCCTCAGGACACCACAGGAGCCTTCACCCCGCCCCCCACCTTGCCCCATATGGCATCCCCCTCAACACTTAAGCCTCGACCTGGGAGCATAAATCCCACCACGATGCCAATGACCATTTTATGGACGTACATATACATATGTATATTTCCCATATATATATATATGTATGTATACACACAAATAGTGTGCCTCTCAGGGGCCCGAAGCGCTCACAAGCGAGCTGGTCGAGTTTGCCCCCAGCACCAAATTCGGTGCGACACGTGCATTTGCCTCGCAATTGCGCTTCCTCGCTCCCCAGCGTGGCACAGGGCTCTTCGCCGCAGAAGGGCAGCGGCCAGGAGGAGCTACCAGAAAGGCCGTCCCCTGCTTTCCTCGCAGAGACGACGCCTTGCAGTTCACCACGCTACAGCGTGGGATCAGAAGGTTCGCCTACTTATGGGAAGAGGCGGCAAAGGATCATGGCGCGACGACGACCCGCACCATGGCTATACACTGTGGCGTGGCTCTGCCTATGTTTCTCCCAAGAATTGGCCGAAGCAGCCATGGAACAACCAGCCTCAGCGACCTGCACCAGCATTCCCTTCCTTCGACATGGTACCCACCTCATCGGGTGCCAAAGGTTCACAGAAAGGGACGGACGAAGTGCCGGCCCAGGCACCTGGTGTTTTCGGTGGACTCCAGGATGCGCTGACGAACTTCAGAAAGGCAGAGCAACGCGTCGAAAGAGTTGTGAAGAACCAAGAGCACACGAAGACGCTCTGGGAGGACTACCAAAAGGCCATGAAAGCCGCCCTCACCAAGGAGAAAGGCAGATTTTTGACGAGGATGCAGAAGCTTGCAAAGGAACAACAGGCTGCAGAAATCCACCTCGAGTCTGCCAGGGACAAAGTCAGGGCCTACCATGTTGGCGAAGCTGTGGCGCCAGCACCGGCGGCACTAGATGCAGATGCGGAGATCGACCAAATGTTCACTCAGTGGATGGACGACCAGCCCGAGGACCACGATTTTCAGGGCCTTCTTTCCAGAGCCTTGGGATCGACGACTACTCCGACGACCACCCCAGTACGGGCACCCAGGACAGTGCCGAGGTCACCACGTGTTGGCCTTGGTGGTGTCGCGGGTCAAGCTTATGTGGCCGCTGGTCCAGATGCAATCAACGACCCATATACATTGGCATCCCCCAACCCACTGGGCATGCCAACAGCTGCTGTGCCAGCACCTTCTGCTCCTCCTCCGGGCTTCGAGAAGACATCCCCACACCACCCAGGACAGCGAGAACGTGGAAGATCGGATCACCGCAAGGGCATCAAGGAAACCACCAAGACAGCGCCAACTACAGCAGCAGTCCACAGCAGTTTGGAACAAAAGCTGCAGACAAGGCGAGCCATGACTCCCTTTGGTCTCGGGGCAGCTCCAGCTGGTTCGGACGAGGCTGCGGCGACGCCCATCCCGCCTTCCAAACTGCTCGACGACGACACCGACAGCGAGCAGGATGCTGCCCGAGATCTTACTGCCGAGGAACTTGTGGCCCTACAGACCTCCAAGGGCCATCCAGGGCCCAATGTGGGGTAGCCACAACTGGAATGACTGCCGATTCCAATGATGACCTGGTAACGACTGGTCGCCGACCTGCAGGCCCGTGCCGCCTAGAGGGACGACCACGCCGAGGCCCTTCGGGCTTAGGTTGTGAAGCTCCCTGTGGGCAAGGCTGTTCCTGCGGTGTCTTCGACCATCGTCGTTGCCGGTCATCAGATGTGACGGTCTTCCGAGGTAGGTGTGTGTACAGTTTTGCACTTTGTACAGGACCCCCATCCCGGATCGCTGACCCTCGCATTCTCCATGTCATTCCTGGCCTTGTCGCTCGCTACGTCTTCCTCGGCCGCCTTAACTCTTCCTTGGGTTCTGGGAGAGTCCTGGGTTGGCCCCCGCCATCCTGCACTGCCTGCAACAACGTGGCCACGTGCAATTTTGACTTCCTGCATGTGCCCTTGTCTGCCAGTGTTGCCATTGACTCCCGGCTAAGCAGAGCGCCTAAAACTCACATCGGTGGCGCTGGGGTGAGTGCCTGCGAGGCCGAAGTCTTACATGAAGGAGCCGAGGTATCTCGGGGCTCCTGCCTCCCACTTCGGTTTAGTCCCAGTTCTCCTGGTCCTTGCCCTAAGCGGTTTAAGGTTCCTGTTGTTCGAAGGGCTACCTCAACACGTCCGCCGAATGCTTCGCGCGTCTGCACTGTTCCCCAGCCAGCCCATGAGTACCTAAGAGGCGTATCGGTGGTTCTGGGACTCCCACCATGGGCTGTGCTCTCTCCGTGCCGGCAGGTTTCAACGATACCGCGACCTGCCTCTGATGCCGACCGCCTTTTCTCTGCGTTCATGTTGCGGCTTCTATTGTGCCTGGCCGATGTGGTTGTCCCCTTCGCGAGAAGCCTTCTCGCCCTCGCATGCTCAGTTCTGATTAGTCTCCTGCTGCGTGCACTTGGGCTAGGTTCGTCGAAGATATGTCAGGCCCTTCACCTTTCGTCCGCCGGACCCGCATCCTGTCTCTTGCAACCCTTGGGCACAGCTGTATCTGGCGGGCCGCCCCTCGACTGGTCGCGCTGGAGGGATCGAAAAGGCAGACTCCCGCCCCGCCAAACCCACTGTCGGCAGCGCACGAGGTCCTCTCTTTTCCGCTTGCTTTTTGTGCAGGGGTTCTCGCTCCCCCACCAATTGGGGATGGGATCAATGCAAGGGATAGGAGCTGCTTGGGTTATTTCTTCAGGGCTTGTTCAAAAGAGTGAGGCAGCCGGGAATCCTCCCCCTTTTCCTTCTCCTCCCGATCACCCTGAGGGCGAAGCATTACAAGCATCTGTCGGTGCTGATGCCCAGCACGATCCTGCACTCCACCGACACCCTGACGGTGTTGCGGCTGGACGCTCCGGCCTTGCGAGGGACTTCATCCACCAGGGGGCACCTCACGGTCCGCCACCGCCTGTCCCCGTGCAGGTTGCCATCGACAACACCACCCAGCATACAAGGCCTGTTACTATGCAAGCATCGCCTTTCTCTGTGTGGGTGGGTGCTCCCTTTTATGTCCCAGAGACCCTTCAATTCCAGCTGCCTATGCCCTGTGACATTGAGGATGCACTTGATGCTACTGAGCGGCAGGTCAGTCACCTTAAGCTCGAAGGTTGCGACAGGGCAATCGCGGTGAGGCCCCAGCCCTTTCCCACATGCGCCGCCATCGTGATCGCACCTGACTGGTCCACCTACTCCTCTCTTTCTGTCGTTTGTTTAGATCTGCGGGATCTTGGCGACACCACAGATGGACCCGTGCTTGTGAGTTATGTCACCAGGCCTACCTGCCTTGCGGAACTCTGCAGAGAGGCTAGTGTCCACGAGCCCCATCGATGCAAGGTGTACATTGGCAGCGAGACTGCCCCCCTCCATGAGGAGGAAGAGGTGAGTCTCGCCAGCGGGTGTCTCGTAACCTTCATGCGTGCTGATAGGCTGCCGTGCCACGCAAATGATCTGCAGTACCGTTTGCAATTTCCAGACACATGGCGGACGGAGCCGCGGTTCCCAGTGGGACCCGCCATCCGTAGCTCGCTTTTGCTGTTGCATTCTAGTGGCAGATACCTGTACAGGCCTCAGGCTGCGCATGATCCGGGTGATGTTTCTGCTGCCCGCTTCGTCGGTGTCGACAGGGCCTCCGTCGACTTTCACACGCCTATTGATGGCGGCCTCGAGCGTGTTATGTACCGAGGCATTCGTGTGCGAGGGGTATTGGCCCTTGCCGACCACCTCTTTGAACACCAGTTTGTGGTCTTTCTCGACCTGCGACAAGTCGCCGAAGGAGTTCAATTCGTCGTCCTCGATGTTCCTTACATCCTACTTGAGCACCTTGCTCGACTTGTGCGTTTCAGGCCGCCTCCAGGCTGGGTTCTCAAAGTCCGTGGAGGCCGTCGTCGGCGGGACCGCATCGAGGTTGAACTTTAGCTTTCAGTATGCCTGCGATTCTGAGTCTTCCGGGACCCCCTTCGACCCTACCACCGAAAGTAGTCAGGACGAGGACGACGATGGAGGGGATGACTCTAGCGACTCCGGGAGTGATCCTACTGACCGCCACTCCAATGCCACTACGCGCTCCCGTAGCAAGCGCGGCCGCTCCCCCGGAGCAGCATCAGGACCGTCTTCAGACCACTCCTACCAAGGTGGCATCGTCGGTTTTAGGGGTCCCCTAATCCACGAACCCCTCGTTGCCTCTAGGGACTTTTGGTTTAGTCCACTAGATGTGCACATGCATGCCAGCTGCTGGCCCACTCACGTGCCTGCGGAGCTCACGACCGAATCCTGCAGACTTCACTTCGCGGGAATGTCAGTCTCAGGAGAAGGAAGCCTCGCCGGGGTTTTTATGCCAAACCGTGACGCATGCCTTGACTTGCTCCAGGCAACCTTCCAGGCTGCCCTTCATGCCAAGCTCCTTTCAGAGCCGGCCCCCAGTAATCGAGCCTCAAGGGATCGCCTTCATGCCCTCCGCAACGCCACTGAGCTGCTAGGTGGTGAGTGGCGCTACTTCACTCCCAACACCAGGCTTCATGCAGGCTTGCCTGAGTACCAGGATCCCTCTTCAGATGAGGATCAGGAAGCGAGAAGCCGCCGGGCTTCATTTGTCATTTGCACACCAGGCTACACGCCCGAGCTCCTTGTCTTTGAGGTCCAGTTCCCAACAACATTAGCCGATCTCATCCCTAGCCTTCGAAGGGGGAGACAAGGTGACCGAGACCAACGCTTCCCACACATTGTTCCCGCTACCCCTCAGCCCATTGATGGAACCGGGGTCTTTTTGGCTATGCCGCATTGGCTCTCTGATGCACGAGTTGTTTGTGTTGATGCTACCCGACTTGACGGCAGGCTGTATGCTACTCAGGCACCTGCTTATGCCGACCGGGACACACTCATTGATCTCGCTGGGGCCCACGGGCTCGACGTAGCCGTTTATGCGGGCCTGGGTCAGGAGCCCGTCCCCGAAGGGACCCTCATTCATCTCGTCGCAGGGGCTACCATCACTGTGCTTGCTTCGAATGCAGAACCGCCCATGCTTTGGGACCTCGGCCAACTCCTTCTTGATGCCAGTCAATGGAGTTCTCGCCCCCTTCTTGCATACCCTGAGCCTACAGATGCTTATTGCCTTGTTAGGGAAGCACATCACCAGATGTTCCGGGCCGATCCCAGCCGGCCTACGCATTACCGACGCCGCCTCGCAGAGGTTGTCGATGCCCAGGAAAGCTCCATCACTGTCACTCCGGCGGCCCCGCGAGTCGCTGACATTGACATTGCGGGTATTCCCTGTAGGACTGCTGTGGCTGTCTCTGTGCGCCCACGCGGTCCTGCCACGCCACACCGTTCTGATGTCCTTATAGATGGACGGCCGGTCTTCGAAGGCTGGTTCTTGTGGCCTGCGCACTCGGGCCGGGTTTTCGTGCCGGATCTGCTTGCGCACTTCCGGCACCATGTACCGACTGGCTTCACTGTTCACATCAAGCAGGAGCCCCAGCACGGAGTAACCATGCAAGTACACGAAGGCGCCGTCATTGTTGTTGACTACGCCCCAGTCATTGAGGTTGCACCAACTGCAGCAACTGATGCTACCGCAGCCGATCGGTCTCGAGGTGGCGCCAGCCAGAGACGTGTGAGCTTTGCTGCCGACCCTCTGCATCCCTCTCCCGACTCCTACCCCGCGGAGAGGCAAACAAGCACAGGCGACCACCACGAGGCAGGGTCTGCCTCCACAGCTGCTTCGGAAGCCGCCTCCAGTACTTTCCGGGCGGTTTTTCTCGTCTTCGCGCCAAGTTACCTTCCTGAGTACATCGAGCTAGACCTCCGTGCTCCTGTTGCACTCCAAGAAGCTCTCGAGGATATCCAGGCTGCTAGGTTGCCAGCCTATCGAGAGCGCTTCCCGCAACTCCTTGCCGTTACCCCCCAACCAGACATGGCTTACGGCACCTTGATTGCTGCACCAGCTTGGCCAATCTCGGAGGTTTTAGTTTACTTCGACCTCCGCGAGGTTGACGATAGATACTTCGCCCTAAGTGTGCCGGTCAGGATGACCTTCGGGTCCCTTCTCACCGTTGCCGACTTGCCAGCTACCTCCGATGTTGTTGTCTACATCCGGGATATGCCATGGCCCTTGGGAAGAGAGGTCCCCATTGAGTTACTGTCCGGAGACTTGATTCTCTTCGTCCGTCCGGAGCATGCAATTGTAGTCCATGCCAGTCTTCCTGACATGTTACAGCAACCTACCGGGTGGATGTCTGAGCCCGACATCCCAGGTGAATACGGAGACCGCATCTGGCTTGTGACCGACCATGAGCCCGTTCTTTTCGAGGTTAACAGGCGCAGGCTGCAGGCCTTTAGGCAGGACATTGCTGCGGCTCTCGACATCTCCAGCAACACTTTGCGCCTGCAGCCGGTCTGGCCCAGCATTCTCACCTTCGCTGCACGCGGCCTCCTCGTCCGCTCGGTCTTGATTGCTGTCGAGTCACCTCCCCTCCCCGATGATGGAACGGAAGGCTGGATTGTATGCCTGCTCGATCTCCGGCCGATCCTGCTAGGGCTGGTTGCTGCACATGCTCCTGATGGCAAGTATGACATCTCTGGCCTCTGTCGTAGGCTTCAGGGTTTCTGCCCACAAGGCTTCGAGGTTTCCGTGCTGGGAGGGCACCCAAGGGCAGACGGTGAGCCTGGCGTCCGCACTGTCTTCGCAGGCGAGGTTCTCCAGGTCAGTTTTGTAAGGCCAGGGACCGCTGCACCTACCGAGGTGCAAAATGTCGCTGCCCCATCTTCCGATGGGCCCAGTGCAAGCGATGCGGGCTCCGCTCCACACCAGCATCTGCAGGCCCGCTCCGTTGGGCCAGACGCCGCAACTCAGGGTGCTCAGGGAGCTCGTCTGAATCCTCCTTCCCGCCGCCCTGCACAAAGGCAAGCAAGCAGATCAACCGCATCGCGGGACACTGCCGTCCCAGCTGTCTCAAACGCTGACTGTCGCGCTACAATTTCTGTCGGGATTGCGCAGCTCACGTGGCGCTCCGGGATTTTTCACAACATTGCCCCCCCCTCGGGCACCCGGAACCTCACCTCTGTGCTCCCCTCTCCCTCACCGCTTCAAGGGTCCCTGAAGGACCCGTCTGTTGGCAAGCGCCACTCCCATACCCTTGCATCTGTGCCCAAGAGTTTCCGGGTTCTGCTCCTCGCGGCCTGCCTTTGCGTGCAGCCGGGCGTTACTGTTCAGCTAGTTACAAGGCACCATGTCCTTCCAGGCGAAGCCTTACCTGCCGGACCTCCCCCAGATACGCCAGCGCGGACCTCCGGCGCACCACAAAGAGTCGACAAGTTCCCCCCGACTCTTCAGAAACAGAGCGGGGATGCCGAGTGCACGGGCCCTTTTCCCAGACCAATCCCTACCCCCTGCCGTGCGGTTGGGGATCGTTTCCTCCACCTGCCGCCTGGGCCACTTGCCCACGGCGACCCCACGTTCGTGCAGAAGATAGTTAAGGACGACTCTCAGATCGGGGATTGCACAGACGGCCTCATCACTCTCCTGTGGGAAGCCGCAAAGGACCCTGAATGCCAAGCTTTTATGCTCGCGAGCACACTCCTTGATACGTGCTTTGAGCATTTCAGTGCCCCGGGCTCCCCCTCGCCCAAGCTTCGCCTGATCCTCGATGACCGAGTCCCAGAGCCGTCTTGCCATCCTGCGCAGCCAAACTGTTCTTTTTGGTCTCAGCTTGATGAGCCACTTCCCTGCATGCCGTGGACACCAGCCGACCTTCCAGGTCTCATGAGCCAGCCCCCTCAGGAGCGTCTTGCAATCGGCTCTTATCAAGTGCCCTGCACCGCACAACAGCTCAAGGATTTCCTAATGCCAGCCTGCACCCTCGGTACGGGATGGGACATTGTGCTCGCCATCCAACAGAGGGACCTTCAAAAGCAGCGTGCTCTCGACCTCTGCCCTCATGATTTCGAGTCGAGTGATCTTCACTGCTTCACTGATGGCTCATACACTGCAGCCAAACCGGGGCGTGCTGGCTCCTGCACATGGGCATGTCTTTTTGTGTGTCCGCTCTCTGGCAAACATGCAGCTGTTTCCGGCCAGGTCCCCCCTTGGGCCCTGCTTGAGGATCGGCCTTCTGCTTATGTGGCCGAGTGCTACGCCTTGGTCGTTGCGGCATGGCTTAGCCTTACCCGCTTCTTCCATTTGCCCACGGTCCTACGCTCTGACTGTACTTCCGCCATTGGGGTCTTTCAGGGGCGGTTTGTCGGGGCACCAGTTGGCGTTGCAGCAGTTCTACGTAGTCTAGGACTCTTTGGATCCGAATTCTCGCCGCACCCCCCGAGAGTTGCTCATGTCGCAGGCCACCAGGGTTGCCTCGGTAACGAACTTGCTGACTGCCTTGCTAGAGGGGCAGCTCTCGGCCGAGATTGTGGGTGTCTGTTTTGGTCTCATGATTCCGCCAAGCCGTGGTGGTTCCAGGGGGGTTCCGCCCTTAGTTGGGCAGCTGTTGCAGTTGCGAGCCTGTCGGCACAGGGGGTCTACCCTGAACCCGCTCCAGCTGCTGTGCCGCTATGCTGGGATGGGCTTGGTCTTGAGCCAACTCAACTTGTTGCTCCCTTCCTCCCAGATGAGGCACTCTCTGAGACGCAGGGCAAGCAATACACATGGGGACGCCTATCCCTGAGAGTCTGTTCTTTCAACGTGCTTTCTCTCAACAGCGCCACGCTTGAGGGCAATCAGGCAGAGGGTCTCGCGTTTCAGCCCGCACGCCCTACTCTTCTTGCAGAAAGCTTCAAGGCTGCTGGCATCCACATTGCGCTCCTTCAGGAGGCGAGAACCCAGGAGGGCGTGCTGCGCACCCAAGGCTATCTCCGCTTTTCCTCAGGCAGCCTTAATGGCACGCTCGGAGTTGAAGTTTGGCTTCTGGAGAATCACTCGCTCTTTTGCGGACCTGACGGCCAGAAGAAGCTCCGCCTAACCTCCCATGCGTGCTTGGTCTTGCATAGCGATCCGCGCCGCATGCTGTTACTCTTCCGCCAAGAGGGTTTTAGCCTACTTGTTGTGTCAGTCCATGCGCCGCATCGAGCGGTCGAGCAGAGCGTGATCGCCGCGTGGTGGGCGGAAACCCATAGGCTGTGCAGCGTGCATGCACACTCCGCCCTCCTGCTGTTGGGAGGGGATATCAACGCCTCTCTCGGCTCTGTCACTTCCGCTGCTGTTGGCAGCCATGACCCGGAGCCACAAGACGACTCCGGCGCACTCTTCGCTGACTTCTTGCTTTCTCAGAAACTTTGGGTGCCGAGCACGTTCTCTTTCTGCCACCACGGCCCTTCTGGCACATACGTGCAGAAACGCAACGGGGCCATGAGTCGAATCGACTTCATTGCGTGCCCTTCAGAGTGGCGCTCCGGACAAATCAGCACCTGGACCGATGAGACTCTGCACACCGGCCAGGCGTACATTGATCATCTTGCGACCTGCGCGCATTTTGACCTTACCGTCTGTCTACACGGCCGGCCGAAGCAGGTTCAGAAACGCAGGTTTGACGGCTACGCCATGCTTACGCCTACCGGCCAGGCCCACGTTGAGCGCATCCTGAGGGATGCGCCCCGCATACCTTGGACTGCATCTCCACACGCCCACGCAGCTACTCTTGTCCACTACCTGCAGAGGGAGCTCGCCTCGGCCTTTCCCCATCGCAAGGACTTCCGCTACCGCCCATACCTCAGTGATGAAACTTGGGCGCTGCACAGGGAGGTTACGCACCTCCGAAAGCACTGCGTCGGCATTAAGCGCGCACTTGCTTTCCACCTACAGGCTGCAGTCTTCCAAGCTTGGAAGCAAGCAGACGGCAGTCCTCTGCTGCACATGCTTAACTCAGCTTGGACTCGGGAAGCCCATTTTGCCGGTGCTACTCAAAGCCACTTCCTGAGTGTTTCCTCGCAACGGCTAAAGGCCGCCTGCAAGCGAGATAGAGCTGCTCATTTCAGCTCACTTGCTGATGATGTGCAGCAAGATCGGCCGCACGCCAGCAAGGCCGTCCAGCGACTCTTGGGTTTACGTCGCAAGAAACCTTTCAGTCCAGAGGTTCTCCCTGCTCTCTGCAATACAGATGGCAGTCGATGCCAGACCCCAGAAGAAGTCATCTCTCGATGGAGGGAACACTTTCGTGAGCAGGAGGACGGCTATGACATCTCGCCGGCATGTCTGTCGAATCTTGGGGCGACTCCAGGCCCTACCATTGCGCCAGACTCCCTTGAGGAACTGCCGTCCCCGGATGCCCTACTGCAGGTTGTCGCGTCCTCGCAAAAAGGTAAGGCTCCTGGCCCTGATGGGATACCAGCCGAAGTTGGACATGCTTCACCGCAAGGTCTTGTGAAGATTCTGATGCCCCTTCTGCTCAAGCTGGGACTCACTTGCGTCGAGCCTATAGGCTTCAAAGGGGGCACACTCACGAAGCTCTACAAAGGCAAGGGCGACACGGCCCATTGTGCCAGCTACAGGGCCATCATGCTCCTGCCCACTTTGGCTAAGTTCCTGCATAAAGCCTTCAGACCTGGGCTTTACGATGTCTTCAAGAGCAATGCCACCCCGGCCCAACTGGGCGGGCTCAAAAACACTAGTGTCGTCTTGGGGTCCCACATTACTCGTGCCTTTGGTCGGTTCTGTGCTGCGGAAGGCTTCACCAGTGTTCTGCTCTTTGCCGATGTGGCATCTGCCTACTATACGGCTGTCCGTGCCCTCACTGCGAGAAAGAGTCAGGAGTCGGATGCCAGGGAAGCCGTTTACAGACCCGACAAGGAGCATCTTACCGCCGAGCTTTCAAAACCCTCTGCTATGGCCCAGGCTGAAGCATCCCCGTGGATTGAATCCCTGACCGCTGAACTCAACCGCAACACTTGGATGTGTCTCGCGGGAGATGTGCAACCGGTTGTCACAAGACAAGGCTCGCGCCCGGGGTCTAGCTTTGCCGACCTCTTCTACGGGGTGACAGTCCCTCGGATCCTTCAGTGGAGGGATTCGGCCCGCCTTGGCAGTGAGGCATCCCTCCCAGCAGTTGAGCATGCCCCTGTTGTTTGGTGGGACGGTTGTTTTGACTTTTCCGAGCCCAGCACTGACCCGTCGGTTTGGACTTCGGCCGCTACACTTGAAGATGTTATATGGGCTGATGACCTTGCCAAATGCATCGTTGTCCGGGACGCTTCATGTGCGGCCGCCGCCACTGCCTTTGAGTGCGGGCTCTTGGCAGATGCCTTCTATGCCCATGGATATGACCTCAGCTTCGGTCCTACCAAGACTGCCGCCATCGTCGTCCCCCGCGGAGCTGGCTCGAGGAAAGCACGCAAGGCCTTGTTTACGTCCAAACCCGCCCTCCCTGTCCTCCGGGAGGAGCAAGGTGCAGCTTCGTTGCCACTTGTCACTGCATACCGGCATCTTGGTGTCAAGATATCCTCTAGCACCTCTTTAATGACCGAGCTTCGGCATCGAGCATCCCACGCCTGGTCGGCCTTCCAGCAAGGCCGTACCAAGGTTTTTCGCACGGGGCGGATCTCTGTCCATAAACGAGGAGCACTTTTGTCCACACATGTGATGACCAAGCTCCTGTTTGCTGCAGGGGCGTGGCCGGCCTTGAGTAAGGGCGAACACGCCTTCTTCTTTCGCACCGTGCTCTCTCTCTACCGCCAGACTCTTGCCGTCCCCCATGACGGTGATCAGCATCTCACACATGCGACAATCTGTGCGCTCATCGGGCAGCCCCCACCTGAGGTTCTGCTGCTCACAGAGCGTGCTCGCTACGTCCTCCAACTGCTTAACGCAGCCCCTGTGCAGCTTTGGGCTTTGGTCCGTAGGGATGCGGATTATGTGATGCACCTTCGGGGCGCGTTGCTCTGGGTCTTCCACTGGGTCCATGCTACGTCTGATCTTGGCCACCCCGACGAACACTGGACGTCTTGGGAGCACACCATGCGTTCCCGCCCACACGTGTTCAAAGCCCTCATTAAGCGTGCCCGAGGCCTTGAAATTGTGCGCACTGCTTGCTTCGCGGCTTTTCAAGCTGTCCGCCGCACCCTCGGCCAGCTTACTGACAGTGACCCCCCACCCGCACCCCATGGTGTGCGCTACCAGGAGGCGTGCCTCCAATGCAAAATTGCATTCCCCAGCCGCACGGCTTGGGCCTGCCATGCTTCACGGCTGCATGCTTACAGGGCGTCTTCCACTGTTCTTGCTGCTGGCTGCGACCGCCCCCTCTGCCAGTCTTGTGGACGCCTCTATGCGAACTTCGGCCGCCTCAAGAGGCATCTTGCCTCTTCTGCTGTGTGTCGCACAAGGTGGGGTGCTTTTACGCCTTCCGCGCAAGCTCCCAAGGAGGCTCACCCTGAAGCACCACCCAGCTTCCTCCCAGGGAACCTCTCAGACTTCTCTGCTTGCCTTGACCCTTCTAAGGTTCATCCTGGCCTCCTCCGTGAGCTGCAAGGGCTCACTTCTCTGCTTGCCGAGGAAGTTTGGGAGGCTGTCCGAGGGTATGTCGAGCCCCTCTCCATGCTTAAGGACACCCTCGAGGAATGGTCGCGACAGCCAGGAGACGGACAGGACCCTTCGACCACTGCTGAGGTTGCTAGTGATGTCGGACTTCTGCTCGACCCAGAGCTCTGGTGCGAGGAATTTCGAGCCCCGAAGCAGCCGCCGATGCCTGCAGTGGCCTGTCCCCCCTTCGACGACTTTTGTCCTCACCCCTTGCCCTTCGTGCTTTCCGGTGCTGAACACGTCGTCGACATTGACGATCCCCCACTTCGAGCCTGGGTGTATCCCTTCGGTGCCAGCGTTCCTCTCGCTTCGGCCCGACGACAACTCGCTTGGGTTGAAGGGGTGTGTGACGTCATTGGACTTACCTTGCAGATCTCTCGCGCCAGTCCCGTGCGAATCCGGCTGTCCCCTGCTGCCGCCTCTTGTCTCTTCCCGATTCCGGGTTGGCTCGCGAGCTGCGGGTTTCGGGTCGAGCCTGGTTGCATCCGCTCCCCTTGTGGTTGAGCCATGCACCTGCTCCCCTTTTCTTGCGTTTCACTCCCGAATTTAGTGCGAGAGGCGCGTCCTCTGGACCCATGCCTACCAGAAAGAAAGAAAGTGTGCCTCTCTCTCTCTCTCTCTCTCTCTCCTCCCTCTCTCTGTCTCTGTATACGCACATGTATCGGTGACCGCGTTGGATGTCCCTCGAAGGAGCTTGCGCTGAAGTTCCTGGATGCCCTGGATGCTTTGGGCTTGCCCAAATTCCCTTCCTACGGAGCCCCCGGGCCCCAGAGAGACAGGCTTTGTAGTTCACAAGCAAAAGGGGGGTGTAAGGCTTGGACCTCAGTGCTCGTTCGGTCCACAGCATCATTAACAACAGCAAGAAGACGAGATGAAAACTCAGTCCGTGCATGTGATTTTGTCTGGTTGGGTGTTGCCCGTGCTGGGTCCTGAGGCACACTCTTACTTCGGCCGCTTTGCCAGATGGGCCCTGAGGGAGTTCTTGTCCGAAGCGGCGTCGGCTGTGGACCAGGCGTGCCGTAGGGCCGGGCTAGATGCTGTGCTCCAACGCATGCCAGCAGAATTTGACGGAAGCTTCACATAGCCAGCGCAACAGGTGACTCTTGTCGACAACGAGGTACCATTTACGTGACACCAGCACTGTCTCGGCTCGGCATGAGGCCACGGCGACTCCGGCGCACATCCTCGAAAGACTCGGTGTCTGCATCCCCATGATGGAGGCCGACCGTTATCGTCCATGTCATCATCATGAGTTTGATTCCGTTGGTTTTCCCAGCCATGTTTTGTGTGGATTCAGTGCCTTTGTCGGGTGAGGCAGCCCCATCGGAGAAGAGCCCTTCACATGTCATGCTGAGCCCTTGTGCTGGCTTGCTTCCGGCCGGTCACGGCTTTCAGCGTGGCGATTGGTTGCTTTGCACCTTCCCGCCGACGGGGACACCTGGCATCAGCGTCACCACCCGGGGCGACGTGAGCGTCGAAGCCGAGGTCGTGAACATCACGCCGCCCCCAGGGCAAGGCATTCTGGTGAGGATGGTGGGTGAGCTCGGGAAGAACGCAGGCCGACCGCATCTGCCCTGGGTGCGCCACTGGCTATGCAGTACTTATCTGCTTTCTAGCCGATTTTCTCCCCGAAGGTGAAAAGTTCAACAAGAAGACCTGCCGCGTGGATCGCGTGGCCAACCATGTCACTTTGGGCCGCCAGCTGAGTGCCCTTGTGGCTCGGCCGCAAGTGTCAAGAAGGGGCCAAAACCGGCCGGGCGGCCGCCTGCAGCCTTGTCCGTAAGGTAACTCTTGGTGGCTCCACGGGAGAGAAGAAGCCTGAGCCCCCAGCGGAGGGCGGTAAGAAAGGGAAGAAGGGCAAGAGCAAGGAGTCCAACTCTCCTGCGTGGCTGAAGGAGAAGCGACGAAAGAAGATTCTTCTCAGCAGGGCTTTGTGATGACCACGAGATACGAAGACCCCGACTCTAAGAAGCACTCTTCTCCGCCAGATGCTCCTTCAGTTAGGTGTCCATCTACTACTCCTGCAGGCATGTATACATGGGAGTGTAGAGTAAACTCCATAAACTTGGAAACCGGATTAACGCCAAACAGTGCTGGGATTCCCTAAGCATTACTCTAAAGGATTGAGGCTCTATTTTTTGTGTGAAGGCACGAATGCATAGAGAGATGTATGGATGTACGTAGGTGCAGAAGTCCATGTCTACTACTCTAGCGGCACTTTTCTTTTCCTGTTTTGTGTATTTTTCTATTTCGTCTTTTGCATGTTTACTTATTGAATAGCTTTTTCTGTGGAGGACTTGCTCCTGGCCGCAGACAACGGGCTCATGGGCCGCGAGGCGGGCCTTGCCGCCGTGGAGTTCCAGGGCGCCGGCATCTCTCACCACTCCCCGCTGGTCAAGGCGCACCCTCCGACGTCGTCGGACTTCGGAGTTTCCGGTGTCTTGAGGGTTAAGCCGATTATGCCCAGGACTTCCTCGATGCACGCAAGTCATCGGGATGTCAGTCAGAGCTGCATCATGGAAGGAGCTTCACTTTTCCCTGTTCGTTTCCAGTCATGGCGACCCATCACGTCATGATCGGTCCGTGTCCGGATCCACTTCGTTCACTTCCCTGCCCTGGATTTCAGCGAGATGCCTGTGCTTTCTAGTCCAGCCGGAGTGTCAGGGCTGGCATGCCATGCTTGTCAGGAGTGCAACGACTCTCAAAGAGAGGCCTTGCTGGCTGCCGGATGCAGGCAGGAGTTTCGGAAGGAGTTTCTGGTTGTAAGCATTCAGTGATTGAGCTGGTCGTTTTGCACAAATATCTATCTATCTGTCTATCTGTATACATATATTCTAGGGGCTGCGCCCAGGTGCGGGCAGCGCGAGTTGTTGTCAGCGGATGTAGCGGGGGAACGGGAAAGACACGGTCAACATTTCCAGACGGTGCCGAGACAACGACAGCTCGACACCGGAACAAAAGTGTGACGTAGGCCCGAAGTGCACAACTTGTGGGTGATCTTAGGCTCTCAGCCCTCGTCGGCCCTCCATGTAGCCCGCACCCCCCGTCCGCCGCACCCCGCTGATGCTGATGATGCGCGCCCTTTTGGGGCTTCCGCAATCCACGCAAAAACTTGGAAATCATTACTTCGCGCCCACTTCGCGCCGCGGGGCCGGTTGCGGGCGCCCGAGTGGCTCATGATGCTCGCCGGCTCGCCTCCTGGGGTCGTCCACGGCGGCCCCGAAACCCGCCATGCCGTGGGGAATGGCTGCGAAGCGCGTGCGCGTTCCGAGACGCCTCCGGGCCAGGGCCCGCGCGGCCCGATGGAGAAACGAAGGTCCGATGATGCGGGGTCGGCGGCGGGTCGACGGCACGGGCCGTCGTGGCTTTGGCTTCGCAAGACAAGCCCATTCGTCTGAGCCATAGCTCAGTCCATACAGGGCAGCGAAGCGCTGCCCGATTTATGGGCTGCCGCCACTGCCGCCGACCCCAAAAGAAGAGAGGTGACTATCCAAGGAAGGCAGCAGGTGTTGAAAGCAGCCAACCCTGATACGGAGGAAGTGACATGAAATAATAAGATAGGGCCTGCAAGTCTTGTGAGAGCGGTGCGGGCACAGTCGAGGTGGTGGCACTAATGGAGATGGTGGGGGTGGTGAAACGGTGAGGGGGGTGGCTAGCTGGGGGTGCTGGAGGTGGTGAGAGCGGTGAGGGCGGTGTGGGCGGTGAAGGCGGTGTGGGCGGTGAGGGCGGTGGGGGCGCGAGGGGGTCCGGGCACACATTGGCAGCCTTTACACACTCTTTAATAAATACTCTTTAAACACCTACAGATGCAGCGGGCGGTGAGAGCTGTGAGAGTGGTGGATCGGCACGGTACGTGAAAGCGGTGGAGGCACAGCGAAAACGTGGGATGGGGGTGGTAGAGGTGGTGAGGGCGGTGAGGGCGGTGTGGGCGGTGAGGGCGGTGGGGGCGGTGGGGGCGCGGGGGGGTGCGGGCACACATTGGCAGCCTTTAAATGCTCTTTAACACCTACAAATACAGCGGTTAACTCCTTTGACAGAACACTGGGAGTGGCGGCAGTGCTGGAGGTGGTGGGGGGGGGTGAGGGGTGAAAGCTGTGAGGGCGGTGGAAGCGGTGAAGGCGGTGAAAGCGGTGCGAGAACAGTGGAGGTGGTGGCGCAGTAATGGAGATGGTGGGGGTAGTGAAAACGGTGGGGGCGGTGGCTGGGGGTGGTGGAGGTGGTGAGGGCGGTGAGGGCGGGCACACATTGGCAGCCTTTAAATACTCTTTACCTTTTAAGCACCTACAAATAAAGCGGGCGGTGAGAGCGGTGGAGACGGTGGGAACGGTGAAAGCGGTGGAGGCACAGTGCAGGCGTGGCAGTAATGGAGATGGTGGGGGTGGTGAAAACAGTGGGGGCGGTGGTGGGGGTGGTGAGGGCGGTGAGGGCGGTGGGGGCGGTGGCGGTGGGGGCGCCGGGCACACATTGGCAGCTTTTAAATACTCTTTAAACACCTACAAACACAGCGGTTAACTCCCCTGACAGAACACTAAGTGTGGTGGCAGTGGTGGAGGTGGTGGGGGTGGTGAGGGCGGTGAGAGCCGTGAGGGCGGCGGAAGCGGTGGGGGCAATGAGAGCGGTCCGGGCACAGTGGAGGTGGTGGCAGTATTCTGGACATGGTGGAGGTGGTGCAAACGGTGGGGGCGGTGGCTGGGGGTGCTGGAGGTGGTGAGGGCGGTGGGGGCGTGGGGGGGTCCGGGCACACATTGACAGCCTTTAAATGCTCTTTGAACACCCACAAATACAGCGGCGGAAGACTCTTTAAACAGAGCAGCACTGGAGGCGGTGGGGGCAGTCTGGTACATAGGCAGGTGAGGGCAGTGAGGGCGGTGAGGGCAGCGGTGAGGGTGGTGTGGGCGGTGGGGGCGGTGGGGGTCCGGGCATACATTGGCAGCCTTTAAATACTCTTTAAACACCTACAAATACAGCGGCGAAAGACTCTTTAAACAGAGCAGTGGAGGCGGTGGGGGCAGTCTGGTACATAGGCAGGTGAGGGCAGTGAGGGCGGTGAAGGCGGTGTGGGCGGTGGGGGCGGTGGGGGCGCGGGGGGGTCCGGGCATGCATTGGCAGCCTTGAACATAGTCTTTAAACACCTGCAAATACAGCGGCGAAAGACTCTTTGAACAGAGCAGTGGAGGCGGTGGGGGCAGTCTGGTACATAGGCAGGTGAGGGCAGTGAGGGCGGTGAGGGCGGTGGGGGCGGTGGGGGCGGTGGGGGCGCGGGGGGGCGCGGGGGGGTCCGGGCACACATTGGCAGCCTTTAAATACTCTTTAAACACCTACAAATACAGCGGCGAAAGACTCTTTAAACAGAGTCTGGTACATAGGCAGGTGAGGGCAGTGAGGGCGGTGAGGGCGGTGAGGGCGGTGGGCGGTGGGGGCGGTAGGGGCGCGGGGGGGTCCGGGCATACATTGGCAGCCTTTAAACACTCTTTAAACACCTACAAATACAGCGGCGAAAGACTCTTTACACAGAGCAGTGGAGGCGGTGGGGGCAGTCTGGTACATAGGCAGGTGAGGGCAGTGAGGGCGGTGGGGGCGCGGGGGGGTCCGGGCATACTCTTTTAACACCGACAAATACAGCGGCGAAAGACTCTTTAAACAGAGCAGTGGAGGCGGTGGGGGCAGTCTGGTACATAGGCAGGTGAGGGCAGTGAGGGCGGTGAGGGCGGTGGGGGCGGTGGGGGCGCGGGGGGTCCGGGCATACATTGGCAGCCTTTAAATGCTCTAAACACCTACAAATACAGCGGCGAAAGATTCTTTGAACAGAGCAGCGGAGGCGGTGGGGGCAGTCTGGTACATAGGCAGGTGAGGGCAGTGAGGGCGGTGAAGGCGGTGGGGGCGGTGGGGGTCCGGGCATACATTGGCAGCTTTTAAATACTCTTTAAACACCTACAAATACAGCGGCGAAAAACTCTTTAAACAGAGCAGTGGAGGCGGTGGGGGCAGTCTGGTACATAGGCAGGTGAGGGCGGTGGGGGCGGTGGGGGCACGGGGGGGTCTGGGCATACATTGGCAGCCTTAAATACTATTTAAACACCTACAAAGACAGCGGCGAGGGCGGTGGGGGCGCGGGGGGGTCCGGGCATACATTGGCAGCCTTTAAATACGTACTCTTTAGACACCTACAAATACAGCGGCGAAAGACTCTTTAAACAAAGTTGGGCAGGTGAGGGCAGTGAGGGCGGTGAGGGCGGTGTGGGCGGTGAGGGCAGTGAGGGCGGTGAAGGCGGTGGGGGCGGTGGGGGTCCGGGCATACATTGGCAGCTTTTAAATACTCTGTAAACACCTACAAATGCAGCGGCGAAAGACTCTTGAAACAGAGCAGTGTAGGCGGTGGGGGCAGTTTGGTACACAGGCAGGTGAGGGCAGTGAGGGCGGTGAGGGCGGTGGGGGCGGTGGGGGCGGTGGGGGCGCGGGGGGGGGTCCGGGCATACATTGGCAGCCTTAAATACTCTTCAAACACCTACAAATACAGCGGCGAAATACTCTTTGAACAGAGCGGTGGAGGCGGTGGGGGCAGTCTGGTACATAGGCAGGTGAGGCAGTGAGGGCGGTGTGGGCGGTGGGGGCGGTGGGGGCGCGGGGGGGTCCGGGCATACATTGGCAGCCTTTAAATGCTCTTTAAACACCTACAAATACAGCGGCGAAAGACTTTTTGAACAGAGCAGTGGAGGCGGTGGGGGCAGTCTGGTACATAGGAAGGTGAGGGCAGTGAGGGCGGTGAGGGGCGGTGTGGGCGGTGGGGTGCGGTGGGGGCGCGGGGGGGTCCGGCATACATTGGCAGCCTTAAACATAGTCTTTAAACACTCACAAATACAGCGGCGAAAGACTCAAAACCAGAGCAGTGGAGGCGGTGGGGGCAGTCTGGTACATAGGCAGGTGAGGGCAGTGAGGGGTGAGGGCGGTGGGGCCGGTGGGGGCGCGGGGGGCGCGGGGGGGTCCGGGCATACATTGGCAGCTTTTCTCTTTAAAAACCTACAAATACAGCGGTGAAAGACTCTTTGAACAGAGCAGTGGAGGCGGTGGGGGCAGTCTGGTACATAGGCAGGTGAGGGCGGTGTGGGGGCGGTGGGTGGGGGTCCGGGCATACATTGGCAGCCTTTAAAAATTCGAAAAACCCATACAAATACAGCGGCGAAAGACTCTTTGAACAGAGCAGTGGAGGCGGTGGGGGCAGTCTGGTACATAGGCAGGTGAGGGCAGTCAGGGCGGTGAGGGCGGTGGGGGCGGTGGGGGCGCGGGGGGGTCCGGGCATACATTGGCAGCCTTTAAATACTTGTTAAACACCTACAAATACAGCGGCGAAAGATTCTTTGAACAGAGCAGTGGAGGCGGTGGGGGCAGTCTGGTACAAGGGCAGGTGAGGGCGGTGAGGGCGGTGTGGGCGGTGGGGGCGGTGGGGGTCCGGGCATACATTGGCAGCCTTTAAGTACTCTTTAAACACCTACAAATACAGCGGCGAAAGACTCTTTGAACAGAGCGGTGGAGGCGGTGGAAGCGGTGTGGGTGCGGACACCTCTCGGGATATCACGGGCGCCGCCCGCAGGGGTCGGCGGATATGTATATACATATACAGATAGACAGATAGATAGATAGATAGATCGACAGCCAGCACATACAGGTTCACGTGTGGGAGTTGCTGTTGTGACGAGGCGGCTGACTCTCATCCAGGGCCCGCCGGGTGCCGGGAAGACGACGACCGCGCTGCTGCTCGTTCGCGGCTGGACCCACCGAGTGTCTTCTTCTTGTTGCTACTTGTTGTCTCCTTGTCCCTTTTCCAGTCCTCGGCACATCCCCGCGCACGTGTCCATGCCCACACCCAGCCCATTCCGATCGTGCTTGCGGATTACAGGCACAGAGACGCTAGCCGCCATCAGGCTGCGTCACTTAGACGATGCCTTGGCAATGAGCAGCCTCAGGGTGTTAACACACTGCCATGTTCCAAGCTCACAAAGTCCGGCGCAATCCGGACCCTCGAAGACAGTGTTTTCCAGATGAATGTAGGGTCTCGTCCCAGCCCATCAGGAACGTTCGGTCCATGTCGAGCTGCATTGCTCTGGTGGACGGGTGTTGTCCAAAACGGTTTGGGGTCCTGATGCACGAAGTCCCTTTCGTGCTGTGGTCTTGCCGAAATGCCTAGGCCTTTTTCGTTTCAGAACCCGACCGACACGGTTTGTCGAAAAATGCCCCAAACACAAACACGAGCGCTGGCAGCCAACGATAGTCTTGCGAAGAGGGCAACACTCGGCACTGGATTGTTCCACGGGGCTGCCGCGACGCTGTCATTGCTCTTCCCCCAGACAGTGCCGCGATGCCAGACACTGCCAACGTCAAGGAAGAGAACAAGAAGCTTCGTTTAGCGTTCACTGGCAAGATTCGAAGCAATGCCCCGCCTGGAGCATCAGGAAAGGCAAATAGCTTAGATTTTGAGACCGCAATGTTATCAACTCGAGATCAAGCTTCAGGTAGTTGCCGTTGCTTTTGTCTGTGTGTTCATAGCGAACCTCTTCCGCTTGTCCTCCCAATCTTTTGTTATGCAGGACGGCTGCACGGCGTGGGCCTGTGCTTTGCTGCGCAGACAGCAACATCGCCGTGACTTAGCCGAGTTTTGGGCCCTGTGAAACCCTTGTCGAGAGCCTTGCTCTCAGTTCTCCTGTTATGTCCTGTTGTCAGGTGGACAACTTGACGGCCGGCTGTGCGAAAGCGGGGCTCAGGGTCGTTCGTATTGGTCGGCCGGAGGCGACGCGCTACGACCTGGAGAAGTTCAACCTCCTTGAGATGGTGAAGGCGACTCGGGTGCCCTTGGAAACCGAAGGCTCGTGCAAGGCCATATCAAAAGTTTTCACTGCCTGTAGCTGTCTACTGAGGATGCCAAAGCGCAAGATCCAAATGCGGAGGACAGGGGTCACTTCGCTCATCAGAGGGCCATTCTGGAAGATGCAGAGGTTGTCTGCAGTACCTGTGCCGGTGCAGATCATCCGGTGTTACAAGGCAAGGAGTTTGGATGTGTTCTTATTGATGAAGCTGGGCAGACAACAGAGCTGGCTGTCCTGGTTCCTCTGATGAAGATGCGAGCTGATGGTGTGGTCACCCTTGTGGGTGACCACCGACAGCTGCCTCCGACCATCAGCAACGTCGATGTAGATGTCGAGGGTCTGGGGACGTCCCTTTTCGAGCGCCTATCGTCCCATGGGGTTGAGCCTTTCATGCTGGACGTACAGTACCGAATGCATCCTGCAATTGCAGCATTCCCTGCTGTGGCCAGCTACAATGGCAAACTGCGTTCTGGAGTTTCCGGTGCCATGAGAAAAGCTCCACAAGGCATCGCCTGGCCTTTGCCAGAGGCTCCGGTCACCTTCCTGCCTGTTGAGGGCAAGGAAAAGTCTGAAGGAACTTCCTGGTTCAACGAGACCGAAGTGGAAGCTGTTGAGGCGCTTCTGGGCAGCGCACTCGCCTGGAACGACATTGCACCCACCGAGATTGGCGTCATCACGCCCTACGCAGCGCAGGCTGTGATGGGGCCGGGACGGGATTTCAGCCTGAGGAGATCCCGTCGCAAGAGCGCAATCATGGCCATAAGACCATCGAACCCAAAGTTGAGTGTGGACATCTCAGTATGAAAGTATACGTCTCTTCAGAAATCATGAGTTTCAAGGCATGCTCTAGCTCCGAGAGAGGCCCGGCTGATCCGCCGTCGCTTGGGCTGTCCTCCGCCGGGCAAGAGGGCGGCTGCAGGGGCCGTGGGCGTCGCTTTGGTGGAGGTGAGCAGCGTCGATGGGTTCCAGGGGCGTGAGAAGGAACCGGGCTCTTGGCAAGGGGTCTCGTTAAGGTGCCTCTCCTTTCTTCTTCAAGTTCCTAGCTCTTCATGACAGCCCTGAAAGTTGAATGATTAAGACAGGGGCGGTGACACTCTGAGGACCTGATCATCGTCTCCACCGTCAGGGCCAACACCAGTGGCAAAGTGGGCTTCCTGGGCGACCCGAGGCGATTGAACGTCACGATCACCCGCTCTCGCAGGGGCCTCGTGGTGGTGGGCCACTTCGACACCCTGTCAGCGGACGAGCACACCTGGAGACCCTGGCTGACATGGGCGCAGGTGCCAACAGCTAAAACTTCGGCACAGCCAACAGATCAAGCATCCAGTCACATCTTGTTGAATTTGATAGGCGAATGTTCTCCCTCCAAAAGATTGCTAATTGACTGGTAATTTCTTTGTGTGGGTTGCAGGGTTGCTCTCAAGCTCAACTTCGAGGTTGAAGCGTTTAGCATGCCAGCTCGCCTGTGGCAGGGATTTAAACAATTGCATGCCGCAAGCCACTGCAAGGCTAAGGTGATGTGCGAGTACTGTGTAGTTGTGTTTCGCCAGTTGCTGGCGGCATCTAGGCTTTCTTGGAGCGAAAGCAAGTCGCCAAGACCTGTGGGGCAGGAGCGCGGTCTCGTTGCTGGATGCGAAGCCAGCAACCCAACAGCGGTCGGAGCCCTGAAGCAGCCGCTTGGACCAGAGAGAAAGACTTAAAGAGACAGGGAGAGAGTTCATGCTGGACACAGAGTCGAACTATTCCCCACAGCTACTCGCCCAGGTTGGAACTTCTGACGGAGGATCAGCTTCTGAAAGCGCTCGATGCGACGTACACGACGCAGAAGCAGTGAGTGTGCAAAAGGAGAGTTTGGGGTCCCCTTGGGTTGGTGCCTTGGCGGTGACAGTTCAAGATGTCTCTTTGCTTCCGGCATCTTCGTGTTCCCCCCTAGTTTAGCTCGATGCTCCTTATTCGACTTGACGGGCCAAACTGCTCAATACCTCTTTCTTCGAAAGTGTGTCCAGGATGGATGATGCTCCGAAAATCCTTAGAAAGCCAGGGTTTTGCAGAAGGCCAAAACCAGCCAAAGCCCAAGCAGATGAAGCGAGGCCCGCTGACCCCCCACAAGCTGGAGTCGCCCTCCGGCCAGCTGAGGCGCGCGCTTCGTTGCTTCTTTGGGCCACTTTCTCTCCCCTTCTCTCTCTCTCTCTTTCTCTGTGTTCCGTCTTCGAGTGCAGACGCCTTGTTTGGTGGAGGATGCAGTTCATTTTCTTGTACTACGACCAGAACCGCAACGGCCGCTTGGAGGTGGAGGAGGCCCCTCTAAGGGACTAGACAGGATTCTTGGCCCCTGAGATGGACAGATCAGGTCGCAAAGATGATCGAGCACATCCAGCAGCTGCGGGGGGAGAGCCATTCCGATGCCCTCGCCAACGCCAAAGTGCCGGGCCCAGCACAAGCCGGCACCGCCAAGCCGCCAAGCCCCCGCCGGTCTCTTCTGTCTCTTCGGGTGCTTCAAGGCCCTCGTTTCCTACTACTCAGCGTCCTTCGGCTCCTTCGGCTTTGCAGCCTTCTACGATGCGGCGCAGAACAGGAGCTGCTTTGACTCACGCGATGGAAAGCGTCTTTCGGGTCGCCAGAGTTGCAACGAGATCCGCGCCCAGTGTGTGCCTGCTGAGCATCTGCGGTTTCTGCCGGGGAGGATGCTGAATGGAACATCGCCGCTGCTGCGCACGCAGCAGGCTCATGCAGTGCGGTATGGTGCAGCGCAGTCTTTACGAAGGCCTGGAAGCCGCAACCTCACAGGATCTCCTTGAAGTCATGAAGCAGCACTCGCAGAGATCACCGGCAGGGTGGCGGTCTCAGCCACTGCACAGTTTGGCTCTGAAGACAGCCAGTTTGAAGTTTGGACCTTGTTGAAGCCGGGTGTCTGGGTCGCGTACCATGCACCCCCAGTCAGAAAGGTCTCGGGGGCTGTTGGTTGTTTCCCAAACGCCTGGCAACTCCTTGCAGGCTTGGGAGGTCCATGAGGAGAGAGTGTTTCACATCACGTGCTTTCGAATCTTTCCGAAGCTCACTGAAGCCCGACTGTCGAATGCCTTGGGGCACCCGCCAGTGGTTTCTGCGTTGATCTCCACTGCAAGGGTGTGTCTGGCGACAGCCTCCTCAAACATTTCGGAGGAATAAGGTTGCGTGAGAGCCCGGTCAGCGAACTTAGGTCGGATGAGCTCGCGTCGCTCTCTTCTCTTGCCGGCTTGACCCCAACACTAACTTGGCCAGTGAATGCATTCAAAGTTCAGAGTCTGAGGCCCCACGCCGGCAAAGGCCGGTCTTGCAACGGAGTTTGGAAAGTGGAAGAGTTTCTGTTGTGGAGGCGGGTGGCACCAGCAACGGCAGCATGACTGGCTCTCAGAATTGCAGCAACGAAATGCCGTTTTCATCAGGCTAATAGGCTAATCCAGTCACCCCTTGCTCTGGAGGTCGTCTGTTTTACTTCTCAGTCTTAGTCTATTGAGCTTGTGCTCTTGTGCTCTTGCTTCAGCGAGGCCCTCGCTGCCTTCGAAAGCCGTGGCCACCAGATCGCAGCGAGGAGCCTCAAGCGAGCTGCGGCCTCGAACACACAAGAAGAAGAAGGGTTTTGATTCCGCCGAGTTTTTTGTTGAGGTGGCGCTGGGGCGAACAAGGCCGAACACCCAAAGCCCTCCTGAGAAGCCCCCGCAAGTGTGTCAGCTCGCGCGCCTGAAAGGTGGGGTGCAGGCACGAAGGGCCGGCGGGACGAGGGGGGGGGGGAAAGCGCCGCGAACACGAACATGCCAAGAGAAGACGCCTTCTAGTTGGGGAAAAAAGTGTTAGACGAAACTTTCGCGGCTGGAGCCTGGAGGCCCTGGCGCTCCGCGTGGTGAGGAGTTTGATGGACATGTCGGCGCCCTGGGAGCGGCGAGCCTCCCCCGTTTTCCTTTTCACCCTCTAGGTCCAACGAGAAGAACCAGCCCATGGCTGAATGGAGGCAGCGGCTTCTTCTCACAAAGGGAGCTTTCGAGGCGCATCGAAGTGGACCCGACTCAGGTATAACCTTCAACTTGTCAGCACGCGCGAGTTCTACCTCCTGTGCCAGGGGCCGAATCCACTGAAGCACGTGGCAAAATCTTGCGGCAAAGCTTGTCTCAGGCGACACTGTGGTGGAGCTCCTCCGACAGGAAGATTCCTTGGTGGAGGCCCCTTGGCTTTTGATTCAAGGGCCAACGGGGATGAAGAGAGCGCCAGAGTTGTGGAACGTTTTAGGTGCGCTTTCCTTGTCGAGTCTACGGAGACATCCATGGGCCGATAGCCCGTCTGGGAGGAGCCATGCTTGGATCTCATGGGCTTCGAGTCGTCTGAGGCAGCTACTGGACCTCTTGGAGTTCTTCAACGCCTTCTCCTGGCCAGCGCGGCTCCCAAGATCTCCCCGAAAGAAGAGCTTGAGGCTTACGGTACGGTACATGTGTGTCAGAGGACAAGCGGCGTGGAGACATCTTCTCGATGAACTATGCCGGGCGCCCGTCGGACGGAAGCCCGAACTCTTCTTCGGCTGTTCTTAAACCTTCTACACTGCTTTTTGAGGTGTTCTTGGGCGACTTCGTCGACAGGGGCGCCTATTCGTCCAAAGCTCGGCGGCGGCTGTCGCCAGCAGCGTGCCAGCGACGGTTTAGCGGCGACGAGTCGGTGAACTTAGGTGCGATGTGGTTTCCCTGCTCTTTTCGCTGAAGATCCTGTATCCCCAACGGGTCTTCCTGATCCGAGGGAACCACGAGGTGATTGGACTAGAGCCGCCGTTTTCTGCCAGCCTCCCGAGATGCTGGAGAGGACCGGCTGATGAACGTGAACTACGGCTTCCACGCCGACTGCACCAGGCATGCCACTGCGAGGGCTCCCGAAGCCGCAATCTTGTTGAAGTTCCTTGGAGGAAGTTCGGAAGGGATGGCGATGGCATCTGGGAGCGTTCCCAGCTCAGACTCAGGTCCCCATTGAAATGACCGACTCTGCTTGTCTGGGCATTTCAAGGTGTCAATGACGTCTTCGAGTTCCTTCCCATCGCAGCGCTGGTGGAAGGACCACTAGACTCCCAAAGCCTCTCCTAAAGTAAGTTCCGCTGCTATGTTGGTTTGGAGCTCCTGCGGCGAAGGAGCGATCCTTTGCATCCACGGCGGCATCGGGGACTCCATCACCCAGTTGGACGACCTGCGCGGGATCCCGAAGCCCATTCAGGCGATGACCGGATGATCGCAAGTCTTCAGGAGCTTAGGGCCCTGGGGGGGGGAGGTCGTCGGCGAAATCAACGAAAGGACGGGCTGAATCACTACGGGCGCCCGTTGGTGTGCGCGTTGATGTTTTGTCGGTCTGGAGGACCACCCGTCGAGACCGAATGGTGCTGGATGCGCTCTGGTCCGGGCCTTCGTCCTTTGTGGGGACCCTCTTGGAGAGCCGAGAGCTCCTCGAGGTCGGATCCGACGGACAACGACCAGGTCCTCGGCGTTCATGCCCAGACCTCGGGTGAGAGACGGTGGAGGCTGCGGAGGAGGGGTAGTAGCAGGACTAGGCCTAGGTGGGACTCAGGTCTCCCCAAGGGGCAAGAACACCTGTCGCTTCGGCCCGGATCGCGTGCAGGCGGGGCCCGAAAACACATCCGCTTCCGTGATTTGCCCAACATTCGCATTCTCGCAGAGTTCTCTCAGTGTCGCAGTGGTCCTGCGGCTGCATGCACAAGCAACGTCTAGGCATTCCCCGAAGTCGCAGGACTTCAACCGCCGGAACTCGTTGAAGCTGATCATCCGCGCGCATGAGTGTGCCCGGCTCCTGAGCCGTCAAGTCGATCAGTTCCCCTTGCGTCCACTGGATGCCTTCGTCTCGATTCCGAAGATCTAGTCGTCTGTGGACGTCAAGCTCGCCTTCGTCCCCAGGTCCAGCACGGCTACGAGTACTTTGCCGGTGGTCAGCTGCTGACCGTCTTCTCAGCCACTGTCTGAGAGGTTCCTAATTTTTCTTGCCCCCCTTTTGGGCGTTTCAGCATTTCCTTGTCTCAAGGCCACCAACTACTGCAATCAGCACGACAACGATGGAGCGATGGTCGTTCTGGTGAAGGAGTGCTCCGCTTTGCTTGGAGAACCCGAGGAAACGAGTCCTTCAACCCAAGACCTCCGGAGGATGACCGTACAGGAGAGGTGGTCGAACATGCTCAGGTCATCAAGAGTGGCACGGTGAGGATCTCAGCAATTGACAAGCCAACAAACCTCGCTTGTCTTGACGTCTTTCGGAGGAGGCCTGGGGTCTTTCTGGGTCCCCTCTTCGAAACGTAGCGCTTCTCGGGAGGTCTCCTTATCTAGAGTCTCTACTCTCAGCCTCATGCAGCTGCAACGTGCCACGCCACGCCATCCCTCCGGCTCCGGAGGCCGCAGTCAGAAAAAAGCAAGAGGTTGCTTGTTATGGAGAAACCTGACGAGGAGACAGAAGAGGTAGAAGCGGGAGAAGTGCATGAGGCCTTTGAGAGTGCGATCTCGGTGATCTTGAGGTGGACACCTCCTATGGCTGGAACGACCAGCAGTTTCGAGCGTTCATCGCTTAGCCCTGCAGTTCCGCTCTTCCTGTCCCCTTCCCAGTCGTTTCTCTTCTTGCGAGGCCCTCACCGATGCGGCGAACGGGGCATGGGCACTGATCTTGATCTGGTCGCCACCTTCTTCGCTCATTGTACCATACAATGTCACACAGATGCAAAGCTTCTGAGCTCGCTGTGTCACCCACTCGTTAATGAGATCTGCCCCGAAGATGATCCGGGCTGTCGTCCCACGAAAAAGCCACGAGATTCAACGATACTCTTCGTAGCTTCCCACCTGAAGCTGGGTGGATTGAACGGATGCGTGGATCACTGCCACTGTGGCTCCAGTGAAGCAGCACCCAAAGGGATGCCCGAACTGTCGCTTTGCCGTTGCCACGAGGAGCTTAAGCTGTCAATCCCGTTTCCCCGCGGCTCGCATCAGGCAGAATCCAAACTACTCTTCACTTCCGAATGCGATTAGAGCAAATCTTTGGAAGCTGCCCTGGGCTCGCGGATGGGACCATGCACATGATCGAGCAGGTGATGGCCTAGCCATGCCATGATGGGTGTTAAGGTGCAAGTGACCTTTACTTACTTTAAGTCGAAGTGCCGAGGTGTTTGGGAGGTACAGAGGTAGCAAGCAGAAGCATGACGAGATGCACAGGCAACGCACCCTGTCAGGTCATGCCCGGTCCGCCAGATAGCGAGGCAAGTGACGAGCTACAGGTAGTCGAGGTCATCAAGAGTCCGCTGGACATGGAACTCGAAGATTGCACAGCAACCCCAGCTGGCGGGCAAGATGACGTGAGAGTTGATCGGGTGACCGGTCCGCCTGATAGCAAGGTGTTTCAAGAGGCAGTTGACGAACCGAGTCCTTCTGGCACACGGAATGATGATGGGCATCAGCTGGTACGTCAGTTGGCGGAAGCTGCTTTTACATGCCACACTGCGAGCAGGCGCAGCAATTTTCATCCTTGCCTGCCTTGTGTACTTGCTCTTGCGTGTCAGACCACTTGTAAAAGCGCATACGTGGACCAGAGTGTCGGCCCATGCCTGTGTTGTTTTCAGTCTGGAAAGAGAGGATGTGCAGAAATGCAACCGTCTACGAAGCATCGGATACCTCACTCTCAGCAGTGTTGGCAACAGCACAGTGTACTGACTAACATAATTTGACTGCACTCTGCATCTTCCGGCCTACTTACCTGTTACCTGCTTACCTAGTTGCCGGCACAACATCTGGGCTGCAAACTGTATGTTGATAGGTACACTACAATGCACATGTACACACTGCTCAATACTGCAAGTGCACACTCTGCTCGTCTGCATCGCTATTGAGACTGAAGACTGAATGAATGCATCATATCATTGACTTGCCTCTTGACGAGTCTTGACCGGGCCGCTACGCACAGGCTAGATTTCTGCAATACTTTCATGTCTCATACCTGGACAGTTTGTTTGCCCTGACGCGTGATTGTGTGGTCTTCCGGTGTCCCATCGTCTTCCAGAGGTGCATAAACACGCTGGGTCATGAGCATGTGTAGGTTTATGATGTCCCGGTCCTGTTAACGTCATTATCTCGGGAAATAGTAAATAATGGGAATATTTTGAGATTGCAGATGGAATCGAGGCACTCAGGCAATCAAACAAGCGATGGGAAAACAATGGAAAATATGGGATTGGAATCCCGTTGCATTTTGACTTCAATGTTTCTCCGATTTGGTTGCAGGGTGCACTTGGCATCTGATTTTTGTTTCATTTTTTTTCCATAGTTCCCGTGCGGCACCGATCCATCTCATTTTTTTCATTTTTGGTTCCGTTTCTTTTCCATTTTTGGTTCCATTATTTTTACATTTTTTTTGTTTTTTTTTTCGATTTTTTCCCAAATGCTTCAGGGAATTTGTGTTTTTTCCAAGATGGAGGCCACCTGGGACGGGGCCCAAATCCCACCCCCACGCAATGGAAAAAACATGGGAAAAAACACACTCAGAATGCTGGTCCAGGGTGGTCCTTTTTTGAACCTGTCGCCCCTGATGCCCTGGCCCTGACAGTTTGTCTTTGTTTGCGTTTGATTTATTTTTGTTTTTTTTTTCCATGTTTGGTTTCGTTTTTTTTGTGTTTTTTCCATTCCCTGTGTCGGTCCTGGTCTCTTGTTTTGATTTTTGGTTCCATTATTTTTTCATTCCTTTTCCATTTTTATTGGTCGTGGTTTCCATAGAGTTATCAGGCGAGGGGCCATCTTAAGTGTAGGTGCGTCATGTTTTTAGTCGGGTGTTGGGCAAAGCTTGAGCCTTTGCAGCTTGGCCGTCCCTGGGCATCTGCCTTGCTGTTCCCACTCCCCTGTTCAGTTTCGCCTTTCTTGACGACCTCGAAAGCCCGAAGCCCCGCAGCATCTCTGGCTGTGGCTTCACAGCATTTGTATTTTCGGCCGTCGTGTCCATTGTCCGGGCCTCTGAGGACGGGCGGAAAGGCCATCTTGCAATTCCGAGAAGCAGCTGGTTGTGCATTGAGGGCGCGATTGACATCAGACGGCTTGCAAGTCGATGATGGTGTTGGAGTTGTTGTACTGTGGAGGTATTTTGGGGATGGAGATGTGAGGCTGCGGCTGCCAGAAGCGAGCAACGGTTGCAGCAGGCACGGGTGGATGTGCATCCGAGGTTGCTTGAAAAGCTTTTCTCAAGGTTCTTATAGGATTTCAGGGAAAGCACAGAAAAAACAACAAGCCTATAGACCGGCCCTAACGCTGAATACTATGACGTCTTTGCCCGAACCCTCAAAAGAAAGGTTGGGGTCAATAGGATGTACGTTCTCATAGTTCACTTGGAGGTGAAGGGTGGATAGCTGTAACTGAGGTAAAGTAGGTATCAAGGCATAATTAAGATAACTAGGTCAGGCGTCTACAAATCCTACGCCGGAAGCTAACGTAGTCGGCTCTGAAGGGATGCCAAGCTGTGACCCGCTGGCCCCTCTTTAGTTGTGGGTTTCTTTGGCTTTTGGACCCAGAAGCTGCTGTCACATTGAGTTTGTAGCTTCGGGACACTCATGGGAGCTCAGGGACCTTCTTCGTTCATAATCCTAGGAGTTTTGGACGACAAACTGGTAACTCCGGTAAGGGCCGCTTGGCATCGGCATGGAAAGGATAGCCAGTATGGGGCAACAGTATGCAGTAAGGGGTGCTGGGAACTTAGGATATTTGGCTCAGTCATTTCGCAGGATGCCGTAGGCCCATTGGGCTTCACAAAGAAGTCCAAGCTTAGACATTTTGTTTTGACACGTTGTGATCGTTGCTCGTAGTGTTGTCTGACGCTCTTTCTTGAACCTTTGTCGCAAGATTTCTGATTTGAACTATAGACCCCACTCCGTACTGGCACCTTCAAGTCAGATTCGCACTTAGACGAGCTGCAGGTATAGTTAATAAGCATTCCCTTGCCAGCCTCTCAATCTTTCGAACTTGCCTGTGGAAGCAATCGAGCGACTGCAGTGCCAAGTACAAAAGCATGGGCCACGCAGAGTGCTTGTGCCACGCAGATGAGTTTCAGAGATAATCAGGCTTTGTGTGGAAGGAGAGTCAAGGGTCCAGGATCTCGCCTTTTTTGGTGGCCACGTCCCTTGAAGTTGGGTTGGGGTTTGCAAGTCTCCTCCTCCTTCGGATTTGTGTTTGTGTCTCTGCCGGAATTGCCCATTGCCTACTCACGAGCTGGGGTTCATTCAGCCTCAGGTGAACAAATAGGCTTGACTCATTGGACCTGAAGTCCGGCATCCTCAGTCAGCTGGGCCATTCACCGTGTAGCCCGATGGTATTCCACCTCCATAAGCATATGAATTTGCATGACATCCCCCTGTGCCTCGCTAATGGATCTGGTCCAGGCTGCGGCATGGGATCAAACTGGACAACTGGATCCTGATGACCGCTTCGCATTTGATGACTGGATGGAAGGGATGCCGGGCGAACCTAGGCTGTGGAGATCAAATCTGAGGCTTCCAAGAGCGTGGGATTGCAAAACCTATGAGGGCGAGGCAGGCAGCTGCAAGACCGCTGCGCAGGATTCCGCCATCAGGCTTTTCTTGATCGACGAAGATGAAGTATTGAGAATCATGGACATGTGTCAGCGCAGGCCGTACGGGAAGCCAGACAGACCAGACAAGAGTCGCAAGACGGTTGATGCCTGACATGATGATGAAGATGATGGCGTGGGATTTGGTACCGCAGGCTGCGCTTCTCGGAAGGTGGCCGTACGGTAAACATCGGTGTCGATTTCTCACAGATGCGTTTTAATTCAGCTTGGAAGGCAACATTAATTAGAGCATAGAGTCATAACGTAGCATTGATTCAGTTTGAGCTTGTTGCCAACAGTAATTTGTACAGTATGTTGCAAATTCGACCTGGATCTGCAACAAGATGCAGGCCGATCATTTGCCCTCCTGAGTCTAAAAACTGTCGCATGGACACAATGCAGGTTCACCTGTCCCCCGTCGCATGAGCCCTCTGCCCACAGCTGCTTGCAGGTCATGTTACCCAGCTCGGCGGATGCGTCTGTGCTGCGGCACTTTCGCCCTGCTTACGCTGGAGAAGGGGTGTTAGTGTAGCTGCGCCTGTTAAAGATTTCATGCCCCCGCAGCCCTCGCAGCATAATTTACGGTTTTCCTTACCCGTCCTCGATGAACTGTTGTCAGTGTTTGCAGCAATAAGCACTGCGACTAATTTTTGCTATAGGTTTTTTTGTTCCGGAGAGCATTGTCGATGCCCGTTCTGGGGGGTCCCAAGCCTTGGCGCAGGATCCGCGTCCAGGCGAAAGGCATGTCGACCTTCCCGAGCTCACAAACCCAAAGCCCCCTACAAGCTGATCCTTGTCCCTTCGAAGTTCAAGCCAGATGTAAGGCCTTTCCGAGTGGCAGGAATGCGCGATGCAGATGGCTGCCTTTGGAAAAAATCACCGCAAGGCGGGCACACGGGCCCAACCTTTATACCCCCCAAAGTATGTGTCGTTGCGGGATCTGATCTCGGCTTTTCTCCTGACCCTGACATGATCTCGCCGAGGTCTATGCTACCATTTCGATTCACTGTCCGCAAAGTTTTGGCGTTGTTCTCAGTTGCCCACTGCTCCTTAGATCGTGCATTGGGACAAGCATGTTCAGGCGATGGATTGGCATGAGCGGTTCCGGGGTTTTCGGTTTGAGGTAGGGGCGAAAATCACGAGCATGCGTATTCATTATGTGCACAAGTTAACCGATTCTTTACGGTCGTAGCGGGCATTCAAGACATGGAAGCTTGATTGATAAGGCTTGCGAAGCGGGAGTGCAAAAGGCCTACCAGCAGCACCGGAACGGACGGCGGCCGCCGACTCAGCTGTTGCTCTAGCGACTCTAAGCTTGCCAGCGGTCCCAGCAGTCCTAGCACCTGCCGTAACTTGGCAGGTGAGTGGCAGGTCTCCTCCAAAGCAAGTTCATCGTCTGCGGCCAGCCGCCGACTCGGTGCTGTTGCTCGAGCGTCCTGCCGCTCCTAGCACTTGCTGCAACTTGGCAGGCTTGCGAAGCGGGAGACCATGGCGCGACCAGGCACAGGCTATGTGCACTGCCATGTATTCGCGGCTGCTCTAGTGTTGATGCCGCATATCCCGCTAACATTCAAGGTGGCAAATCCACAAATTGCCTCGGAAGTGACACCGCCGCTGCTGCTTCGGCCGGGAGCCCAGCAAAGGTTCAGCAAAGTAAAGATTCGTGGCCTTGTAGGGCTTGGCCTGCCAATGACAAACCATCGCCCGAGGCGTGATATCGCAAAGCAAAGTTTGCGGCAAGAAGCATAATAAGCCTATAGCAGTTGGAAAAAATACACTGCATGCTGTACTCTAGAGCAGCCTGTGCATTCTGGTTCTGCGGCTAAAGCCGCAAGCCCACGAGGCGTTACGTCAGTGCGTCGAAGAAGCGAGGTGCCAGCTCCTTCTTTCCATGACATTAATACAAACGTACTGGTGATGAGTTCCCCGTCATGATGGACTGATACTGCCTTTGTCAATAATTAGCTCCACTGCTGGGACCCCTGCGCTTCCTGCAAAAGGCTTTGTGTTCACGCCTGCAGTCTGGAAGGAAACCGAGAGTCAGGTGGTGTCATTGAGCGTGCCGCCAAGGTCAAGGTGGAGACGCCGGAGACGCCCTCGCACGGCATGATGGCAGCTGCGCCGTCCACAGTCAAGAATAACGCCAATCAGAAGGGTTCGCGGCAGCGAACCACCACGAAGCTGGAGCTGCATCTGGCGAGCGACGACTCGATGGCAGAGGTGGTCTACGTCGACGCTTGGGCGGACCAAGCTACTCAGCTCGCTTTGTGCTGCAAAGTCGGAGACTTGATTTCCATTACTTGTAGCAGCTGCCAGGATCCCCATGCAGTGCTTCCTTTTTACCCAGAGGCTTGGCAATGCATGTCGTAACAATTCACACGCATGTGCATTCCTTCGTGTACTCATACAGGTATACATGAGCGCACAAGCCTGTACATGTATACTGGCTATGTGTTTGCATTACAATGGTATGCTCTACTACCACAATACAAGGTAGACAGCACATACACCGTCACTTGTAAGCGAAATGAAGAATACATTACAGTGATTGTTTGCTTTATACTGTATAGTCTAGTATAGTATAGTAGAGTAAGCACTTCTGCCTTCAGGCCGCCTTGAACCAAGGCAGGCCAGCCGAGCCGAGGCACGGGGATTGCGGAGTTTTGGCAGGTTTAGGCTTTAGGGGATTCAGGTTTAAGGTTCAGGGGGGGTTTAGGGTTTAGAGGGTTTAGGTTCAAGGTTTGGGGAGTCTCATACTTATAGGGTTCTTGTTATGTGTGCTATTTGTTCTGGTTGTTGGTACTAGTTTAGCTGTTCATTTGTTATTGCGAACGGACTGCGATGCCTTGTCAAGTTCTAAGGTGTCACTATAAGAGCTGTGAGCAAGACCGTGTAGAGTGCAAGAGAAGGGGGCACGCTACGCGTCCCTCGACTCTAGGAGTAAGCTTGTGGACGTGCTACGCACACCGCATCGCTTCTCCTTACCTTTCTATGTGACCGCCCACGCAACGTTTGGCTCAAGTCAATGCCCATAGCTAAGTGCTATATGTGTCTTCTATCCTGAGCAATCAGAGCTATCCCGTGCACAGACGAACCGCCGCCGGCAGCGAGTGCAAAAGGAACGGCCGCCGGTTCTGCCTGCATAGGATTGCACGTGTGGAAGTGTGAGAGAGACAGGGTCCCAGTCTGTGGAGAGTGCAAGCCAGCCACACCTATATTCATTACAGCTCTGGTGGGGAGAGCAGCAACATAATCGAGATCAAATCCCCACGCAGGTTATCAGCCGTACGCGGCTCTGCCTTTCTACAGCAACGACTACTTGATCTACTACGACCACAATGAACTCGGGATCAAGCCAAGATACGACAATGACTTTCGGTGCCGATGTGGCAGCGCCAGCCGTTGGTGAGTCAACAGCTGATGACACAGTGGTGCAATCCGTTGATAGCTCCACGGAAGATGACAAAGGTCAATCTTCTGCGCTTGCCATTGCAAAGGCAGTTCCCAAAGTGAAAGCAAAGAGTCTACCAAGAGCATCTACGCCTTCGCGTCCGACATCCACAGGTTCGAGGACGGGCAAGGCTCCAGAACGACGATCCGAAGCGTCTGGTTTTCAGGCACCTCGGACTACGTCCAGGGCCAAGGACAAGGGAGTGAAGACCTTGGAAAAGAAGTCGAGACCATCATCTTCGAGAAGCTCTTCAGCACGATCAAGGACTTCGGCTACTCGTGGGCGTGACAAGTCCATGACATGGAATCGGATGGTTACCAATCAACCACGCGATGCTGACGATCTGGATATGACTCTGGACACTATTCCTGCACGTGGTGATGCGTCATCGGTGACCACGCCAGCCATAGCCGATGGTCCGAATGCCTATCAGGAACTGACGATTTCGCAACAGTTCGAAGCATCGAACCTTGCGCAGCAGATGTACTATCGCAGTCAGATGCAAGAGTACGAAGGAGTTGTCCAGACCCTGATGGATAAGATCAAGGAGATGCAACAAGAAGATGAAGGATCTGGGATTCGCATCGAAGAATTGGAACGACAACGTGACCATGCATGCTTAGCCATGAGGCACATCAACAATGTCAATCAGGAGATGAAGCGAGACTATGAAGCAGCTTTGTTTCGCATGGATGAACAGAACTCTGCTCAACAACGTCAAGCACACGCCGTTGCCGAGGAGTTGGCTCAGCAGCTACATGTGTTTCGCACGGAAGCAGCCACTAACTTTGTGCAGTTGGAGGCAAGAGCGCAAGGCGATGGTGAGCTTATGGCACGTGAGTATGAGCATCTGACTCATGAACTTCATGAACAAGCCAGAGAGAACTTGTTCCTCCGGTCGAACACAGCAAGTTCGGAACAAGCCTTACAAGCAATGCAGGAACGATTCCACCTGGTCAGGAATCAGGAGTTGCGGGCCGTGAACGAGATCCAAGGGCTAGCTGGGAACAGCGCAGCCATTGATCAAGAACGACTTCGGCTTCGCGAACGTCTTGGTGAAGAGGAAGAGTACCGCAAAATGGCTGTGAGGAGGATGCAAGATGCAGAGGACCGACTTCATCAGAATGAAGATCATGCAAGGCGCGCATTGCCTACCTTGCACGACGAGCTGAGTGAACTCAGGAAAACACTCAAAGCACAAGAAGATCTTCAAGCGAGGACACGCAGCGAATTGGAGGCAGCACGGAACTCCAACTACCATGGCGGAGTGACACGGCCTTCGAGCATGCCCATGTCTTCGAGGACTACTGAGTCTGGCTGGGAGCACGTAGGAAAGGAAGTAGTGCCTGCATTTTCCGTAGGAGGTGAGGTACGATCCCCTGAAATACGGTCCCCAAGTCAAGTTAGTCCAGTCGCCAAAGAGAAGTTCGCATTCTCGGAATCGGACAAGGACAAGAACCTTGCGATGGATGGAATTCCATTTACCGGTGGAAACTTCTTCACTGGCCGCATCAAAGGTGAGGTGAATAAATCCTATTCAACGCCAATCGTGGCGGATGCAATGCCCGAGCACTACGTGCCAGGTATTAGCAGCCCAGCACATGCGCGTTCCACGCCTAGTGCAGCCACTCTGTTTGGCATACCAAGCGGATTTCATGGGCAAAGTGATGCGGCAGCCGTGCGTGATCGACAGCTACGTGAACTCTTGGAGGATCGCGGGATGTTGGGATCGAAGTCCACAGCATCTGCCAGCTCCTCAAGACCTGTTGGTATCGACGGCATTATCGCATCTACGAAGGGCAACGACCTCATTGGTGCCCCTGTCGCCTATGACGATTCCATCCATGAGGCAAGGAGGCGTCAGATCGAGAAAGAGGTCGCGGAACGGTACGAAGAGAAGATTGCTGATCTGCGAAGCGAAGTACTCAAGGCCCAGAAAGCCGAACAGCGTCTCAGAGCTGATCGTGATGAGTGGAGATTATTTGCTGAAACGATTCAGGAAGACAATGGAGACGATGACGGTGATGAAGCTGGCGACGAGAACGGAGAGGGAGAGCATGATGAAGGAACCGGCACGGGGTATGACCCTCCAGATCCGCCTGATGATGACGATGATGATAAGAAGAGAAGCGGTGGAGGCAAACCTGACCCGGATCCTGACCCTCATGCGCGTGATCCTGATGGAGACGCAGATCCTGAAGTCACAGAGGTGAGAATTTCCAGGAGGGAGGCCGATAAAGTGACCGTTCCTCCATGGCCTACTCTCACTCACCTCAACAACTGGCGATCCGTATGCACGGCGAATGTCTTAGGAGCATCAGCCGACCCAAATCATGAGGACTGGATGTTATGGCTGGCACCAGCGTTCAATCCATTCCCTGATGTCGAAGCACTGAACGATTCGGGACACAAGAAGTTCAAGAGCGTAGACGTCAAATTGGGGATCGCCATGGTCGCAATGCTACGCGCTGGTGGTGACAAATCTGCTGATCTGTACCTGGAGGTGAACCGGAAGGCCAACGATTACATCAGCAGGCCCGAAGGGAAGATCATCAAAGGACGACAAATCATTGCGATGATGTATGAAAGTTTTCGAACGCACGATCGTCTCGACATGATCATCACTCTCGAGTATCTGGTGAAGCTCCAGTACCAAGGCGACAACAAACTTCATACGTTCAAGCAGACGTGGTTGGAAGTTCTGGGACGGATGAGGCCAGAAGACATACCATCCAAAACAGCTCTCCGTGATTGCTTGTACAGCAAGATCAAGGACTCGCCCGCAATGAAGATGGAGTTGGGCATGCACTACGAACACTTGCCCTACAATCATGAAGACCGATCGTACGACAATCTGATGAAGATCATCGACCGTACCATCATGCGGAGACGAGAACAATCAAATCTCACTCAGACCCAAATTGGTTTGCGCCAGATGCTTGAGGGCAAGGATTTGCTCGCTGCACCGGCCAAGGTACCTGAGAAACCAACGCCTAACGCAGCTCCATCCGCAAAGGTCAAAGCTTCGCCTACCAAGCCGGATAAAGCAACACCTGTACTACCTCAAAGCAAAGCGAAGAGTCATGCGAAGACCAAGCCAAAGCCCAAGAAGAAGACGAGGAGTGAGTCAGCGGACAACGGAGGCGACAAGAGCAAGAAGCAAATCCGCTGCAAGTTCCATTTCACAGATGCAGGGTGTCGAAATGGTGACAAGTGCCCATTCAGTCACTCGAAGAAGACTCCAGAGCGACCCTTTACGCCGAGGACGAGAACTCCAAGTCCGTCTGGAGGAGGAGGAAATAGGATATGCTACTCGTTCAAGAACACAGGCTCGTGCTCAAGAGAGAATTGTCCTTTCAAGCATGAGGCAGCAGCTACCCCAGCTCCGGAACCAAAGGCAAAAGCTAAAGCCAAATCCGAAGCAAAGGCAGCTCCAGCGAAGCCGAATGCCAAGGCCAAGGCACTCCCTGCGGCACCCGCCATCAGATTGTGCCGAAGGTGGAATCCATCAGCCCCGGCTATATGGAAGCGATCTTCAAGACAAGATGAGGAGGAGTCAGATTGTCCATCCGTTGACAGCGACGCTGATTCGGATTGTTCAACTGACGACGAATCCTCGGGACCGACTACGTCGACCCGAAAAGAGATCAAGCGTAACGTGACATTCGCCGACGACGTGAAGTTCATTTCTTCGTGTCCTAGAAGATCGAAGAAGGACAAGGAGCGGAAGGTGAAGTACGTCGACATGGAAGCGCTTGTCAACAATGAGGATCGCGCCGTGAATTTGGAATTCGCTAAGCACAAAGCGAGATTGAGGGCACAGATCATGAGAGACATGGTTGACGACGATGATGATCAATGCGGAGATCGAGTTTCATTCGTACGAATCCCAGGAACGTCTCGGGTGGAAGAAGTTTCCTTCTATGACGGTGAGGATTCCATCGTTGAGCGTGAACTCGATGCTGCGCACAGCAAACGGATCATCAATCAAGGTGTATTCAAATGCATGGTTCAACCAGTCATCCTCAAGAAGAAGATCAAGTTTCTCATGGACACTGGGTGTGGCCATGACCTCATATCTCAGAAGAAGATCGAGAAGCACAGTCTCGAGACACTCGTGACTCCAGAGCCCATATCATTTCAGACAGCAAATGGAATCACCGATACCGATCTTGTGTCGAACTTCCAGACTGAGTCGTTCGAGGAACCGATCAACGCTTATGTGTTGGATGACACACCGTCGGTGCTTTCCATAGGTAAAAGATGCATGAACTTCAACTACGGGTTTGTGTGGCCACCCGGAAGGGAACCATTCATGATCAACCCGCAGGGCAAGAGAATATCTCTGTTCGTGAACGGTGACATTCCGTACATTCGCGCCGGGAGTTCCAAGTCACTGGTTCATGATGATCCGGAGGCCAAAGCGATCACCGAAATCTTCAAGGGTGTGCTAACCGCGGGTGATGTTGACGTCAGTGTCGCAGCTGCCGCTGAAGCTGCACCGAGCGAAATTGAAGCAGAAGAAGAAGGTGACGATCATGAACGACCTCCTGATCCTGAACCCCAAGAACCTCCTATAGAAGAAGTACCAGAGTCCGAGGCCGGACGACCTCCGGACGACGACGAAGGAAAAGGAGTGGGTGAAATTCCATTGGACGGTGACGATGAGGTGATCATTGATGTGGAAGGCGACGGTGCGCCGAGCCGCAAGGCCAGAGTCGGAACACTGAAAGCCGAAGCCAAGACGTTGGCACATCTGTGTACTCATCGCTACCGCAATCCATATTGCGAATCGTGCATACGCGCGAAGATGAAGCACTTGCGGACACAACGAGGTGCGTTTCAACGTGTGATCAAACACTGGGGGGATCTTGTGACGTTCGACTTCCTCGATATGCGCAAGGCCGCCGAAGCGGGTATCGGACTCGATGATGGAGCACGTGAAGTTCTAGTCATCAGAGACATCGCCACCAAAATGATCGCAGCGATTCCCACGGCTTCAAGGAATACTGACGAGGTCGTCATGGCCATCAGACGCCTAATGGGGAGACGCAAGATTCATATGGCGTATAGTGATGAAGCACCAGAGTTCGATTCAGCTATGGCGCAGTTGAAGATCGTGATAGATCATTCCCTTCCAGGGAAACCCAGTAACAATTCACTCGCTGAACGATCAAATCAAGAAGTGATCAACACAGTCGCAGCATCCATGCTACACGCCGGGTTACCCGCCCAATACTGGTCCTTTGCGCTGAATTGCGTGATGCAGAACCTCAACATTGAAGACGTGGAGGGCGATGGTGATTCAGCATGGAAACGAATGACTGGAAAGGACTTCGAGGGAAAAGCCATACCATTTGGGGCCAAAGTCTTCTTCAAGCCGACGGATACAAGGCCGAAGACATATGGCAACAAGTTCGATCCAAAGGGGATCCCAGGCATTTTTGCCGGATACATCATCACTGCTGGTCAAGGTGGTCCAAGAAGTATCGCGTGTGGGACATGAAGGAATTTGCCAATGCGAACTTGTCGATGGACGCATCTGTTCCCAGGAAGTTGATGAGACCGTACGAGACAGAAGTTATCTACTTCCCAGAGGAGATAACATTTCCCCTGAAAGCCGAGTACGAGAGGATGAACTCAACCATTGAGGGACTCAGGGACAACGTTGACCTCGCTGGCAAGGAGATAAAAGACGTCGATGACGGGGATGACGGTCCGCCTGGAGGAAATGGTGGCAACGGGGATGATGATGATCAAGATGGTCTTCTTCCTCCACCGGATCCCGGAGAAGATCCTGACTTACAGGACATAGATCCATCTGACATAGAGACGGAGCCGTCTGGCGAAGTTTTCAAGTCAGCAGAACATGAAGCTATTGATGCTATAGGAGACAAAAGACTCGAAGAACTAGACGAAGAGCTAGGTCTACGTGCAGCACCGCCTCCTTCTGAACCAAAGGTCACTTGGAAAGATCGGCGATCGCCCCGCGAAGTCGGTCCAACCGGTAGACTCATCCCCGAAGGAGACATCGAAGAACCTGGAGAGATCATTAAGATCTTGAAAGAAAAGAAGTTGGCTCCTGAGGAGATTGAACATTGGAGTACGGGGAAGAAAGGGGACGGCATTGTATATCTCACTGATGATGGTGAAGCCTGCAAGATCGATAAAAGGGGAGTTCCATACAAGATCCGAAGCGACGGTCGACGAACTCTCCCTACACGGCGACCTATCCATTCCTATTCTCCGGAAGCATGGAAGAAAATGAGTGAAGCGGAGAAGAAGGCAGCGTACAAGAAAGAAAAGCGAGACAAAGCTCGAGTTGCCAAGAAGGACCGGAAGAAGGCTGTGATAGGAAAGAAGATAGTCACCAAGATTTGGACAACATGATCTTTCCCAAGATTGTTCCATGTGAAGAAATTGATCTGCAACTCAACGTGTCCATTGACGACGACGATGGATGGTCCTGGGCACAGTCCTATGTGGATCAATACACACAAGAGCAATTCTTGTCAGACGTCGTGCCGGCCGTTCCGGCGCACATGGTCATGGATGATAACTGGATTCCGTCTATGCCGTGTACGACTTCTCACAGAAACGTACATCGGGAAAAGAATCATGCAGGAGGATCATGCTTCAATGCCATGGTCACTCGACCCGTCACACGCAAGGAGATGGTCAACAACCCCAAGGCCATGGAAGCTTTCATGAAAGAATGGAAGGGATTGTGGGACCAAGAGGTGTTTGATTTCTCAACTACGCGTGAATATGACGACGTCGTCGCTGAGGCAAAGAAGAAAGGTGAGAAAGTACATATGGCGCGAGTACATGGACTGATATACGAGAAGAACTATCAGCTCAAAGAGGACGATCCTGCCAGGAAGTTCAAAGGGCGAGGTGTACTACTCGGTGATCAGGTCAAAGATCAAAATATGGAAGCCGCGTTGTTTCAGGATTTGGGGAATTCCCCGGCTACGTTTGACGCCTCACGGTGGGCAGATTATTACGGATGCCTTCCTGGCAACGATGTCCAGATGGCGGATGCTATCCAAGCATACATTCAGGCGAGACTATCGGGCACTCCATGTTGGGTTGAACTGCCTGATGAAGCCTGGCATCCATCTGCGAAAGGCATAAATTCCGTAGACCTGTGTGTCGCTTGATCAAAGCTCTATATGGACATCCTGACGCAGGAACCATGTGGGAACAACATTGCCATACCGCGGTACAGAAAGTAGGATTCAAGCCGATTGGCGACGAATGGCCATCATTGTATTTCCACCCGCAGATGAAGCTCTTACTTGTCATCTACGTGGATGATCTCAAGATGGCAGGGCCCAAAGAGAACCTGCCCAAGGGTTGGGACATGCTGCGCCAAGAACTTCGATTGGAAGAAGAAACGCCACTAGGTTTGTATCTGGGTTGTCGCATCTCCAAGGGCGAGGCAACGTTGCATGACAAAACGAAGGTGCAGACCGTTACCTACGACATGGAGACGTACCTGGACATGACAGTCAAGAAGTACTGCGACGTGACTGGGTTCGATCCGACAAAATTCAAGACGGTACCATCGCCGAGTCCGGCTGAGGAGACTAAGAATCACCCAGCTCGCGCTCCGGCACAGTCAGGTAAAAGCCATCGATGCACGTGGTGTGGACACACCATGCCTGTTGATAAGGATGGTCGGCTTGTTCCGCCTCCACCTATTCCCAAGGCGCCAGAGGAAGAGGAGATCAACGAGGCTAATCGCGGTGCACTTGCTCCGCAGGCAGCAAGCATTCTCATGAAATTGCTTTATGCCGCGCGCATTTGCCGCTTTGATCTTCTGCGCAGTATCAACAATCTCGCACGCAAGATCACGAAATGGACCAAGAAGGAGGATGCTCTTCTTCATCATCTCATGGCCTATGTGCACCAGTCCAAACATCACATGATGATTGGATGGGTCGGGAACTCCTTGGAGGACTCGTCCATCGGGCTGTTTGCAGATGCGGACTATGCAGGTTGTGGAGAAAGTTTGAAATCTACCTCCGGTGCTCACTTGCACATTCAAGGTTCTCACACAAGATTTCCCTTGGCGGGACTTAGCAAAAGGCAGGGGTGCTTGAGTCATTCCACACCTGAGGCCGAGATTGTCGCGGCCGACTTTGCCATGTCACGTCTTGGATTGCCTGCTATCACGTTGTGGCAGCAGCTTGGGGGGCAAGACCCCAACTTCGTCTTCTACGACGACAACCAGACCATGATCGGGGTGATTCGCACGGGCAAGAATCCGACTATGCGTCATTTGGAACGTACCCACGGCATCTGCATTGGATGGATGCATTCTATCTTTCAGGAAGGTTACGTTTCTCTTGCCTATGAGGTCACTGCCAAGATGTCAGCGGACATACACACCAAGTCGTTCAAGGATTCTGTGTCCTGGACACATGCGTGTCAGCTCATCAACATTTTTCCGCCGGCCTCATTGGCTCCCAAGAGATTATGGATCTGATGCGCCCTACTCATACCCAGAGCACGGATGAGAAGGGTCAACAGCACTACTCATTCAAGAGCGAAGTGCCCTGTTTTCCTTACACGCAGACGCCGATCCTCCCTCAGGTGTTGTATCGCGCTGGATTGTCGAGTAAGGAAGGCTTGCAAGAACATGACAGTGTGGACCCCATCCTGGTTGTCAAGTTCCCGCGCATGCTGCGGGGGCCGCCTTCCGCGTTGCCGCCTGGTCGCTACCTTCGGTCGACTTGGATTCTTCGTGAAGGGCAGTGGCACCAAATGGAGGACCGTGCTGCTATCCTTGATCAACCGGGCAAGTTCGACCGCTATGTGGAGCGTGCTGTGTTTCAGTACCATCCGGTACGGGGGCATTTGCGCCCAGCCGCTATTGCGGACGTCCTTGCGCCGCCGTTTTTGCCTCCTCCTGAACCGCCTTTGGGCCAGTCTTATGTGCGCGCCCTGCCCGCCAAATGGCGAGCGGTGGTTGTCACACTGGCGCGTGCCATCCATGGGGGGTACCAGGGCTTTACATTACCTCTTTGTTTCAACGGCCAGTCCAAAAGTCAAGCCTCCCAATTCGGCTATGACCAATGGTCGTCAGTGTACGAGGATGTATGGCATGATGCGGCTGAACAGAAAAGGGAATATCAAGGGTATGATGGAGCAATTGTGCCTCACGTGGTCAACTTCGCCGAAAACAAACCCAAGGAGGGCCTGGTGATCCAATTCCTCGACCACGATGGAGGGTTGGTCCATACTTACAAAAATCCTTACAGCCGTTGGAAATACCGTATCACTATCAAAGATGCTCCAAAGGCAGTGACGGTGTGGACATTGGTAGGAGTCGATGAGGAGAACTGGTGGAATGAGTATGCTCCTGGCAAGGACTGCATTGCGCAGCATGCTCCCGATTCTCACTACGACCCTGGGTTGCAAGTAAATGTTCTGAGTATGGGGCGAGAAGTTGACGACGCCATGTGTGCCTACCTCTTCGATGTGGTGGAAGCAAGGAAAAACAACCCTAACTCCGTGATCTTCATTGGCGCAGGGGTGTTGGGCAAGAATTCGTGGCTGAGTCGGAAAATCGCTGACAACCCTGAAAGGGCCAAATTGCGGACAGACTACCCATGGGGGGAGGTCGTCCAAAGAATTGCGCGCAGAGCGGCATCGTGGGGGTTCCAAATCATCATCGAAGTACCTCCTCGAGTACCAGTCCAGGAAACCAAGCAGTACAAGGGACTTCAGGAAGATGCCATGTGGAAGAGCATCAAGATCCAAGGATGCACTCACGGGCAACGTTATACCTTTCGGGATCCTGTATCTCCCGGAACCGCCGTTGAGCTCGGCTACTGCAAGGATGAATGGGAGTACATTGCCGCAAACGTCGCGTTGCATCCTAAGTCGTCTGACGTGTGCTCGTCCAAACATTTGCACATGACCGATTCGGACGCTAAGGATCGATCTGATAAATGCGAGTTGACTAGCCAAATCTCCAGGAGATTGCTTAAAGCCTTGAAATTTCAGGCAACGGGCGATGGGAGATTGGTAGCAATGCCGTCGAAGGCTGGTGGACGAAAGCCTGACCGCATGATTGTTGACCTCTGTGGCTTGGGCAATGGCTACGCCGTGCCTAAGTCCACTAAGGGATGCGCTCGCATAACTTGCAAAGAGCTAATTGGCTCTAAGGCCGATGAGGACAGCCTTATCGGTGCAATGAAGGATGCGTGCCGGAATGACCTGCGCACACCTGTGCTATTCGTGGCATCGCTTTTGCGATCAGGTGTTGGTCCTGGAAGTAGTGAAGGGGCTTGCGTGGGGGGTGAGAAACGTTCCGGTGGGAAGTACAAGGTTTTCAGAAGTGTCTTGAAATCTCTCAAACGCCTGCTGAAGAAGTGTGCGGAATTTTCCGACGTCTATTTTTCGCTTGACATGCCTTCTTCATGTTCATGTTGGTCTTGGCCAGAGTTGCATGCTCTTGTTTCAAGTGGCAAGGTGACGAAGGTTAAGATTGGTGACCATGTTGGTGCTGGTGGCGATGGTGGTGGACGCAGGATCATGTTCTCTAACATGCCTGAAGCGGATCGTTTGATGGTGAGAATGGATGATTGCTTGGACCATGAATCGAAGAGCAGTTTGTCGCAGCGCATTGATGTGTCATGGCGGTCGATTGCGAGGAATGTTCGCAGCCTTGTTCGAGCTCATGTCAGTGTCAGTCATGTTGCACATGAATCTGAGGACATTGCATGGCAGCAACGTCAGTGTATAGACGCTGATGAAGGGGCTATAACACAGCCCCAACTAAGGAACAACTAAGGTCTGACCCGACGGATCGGGGAAGGGTGCCTCTTACAGAGCACCCGGAACCGTGAAGTCGCATAGGGGTGGGTACTTCTCTCTCACGGAGGAAGGACCGAATCCCGAGCCATGGGTGAAAGCTACAATGCCTACGAGCTGGCCTTCGAAGGAGTGGACCATGAAGAAGTTTTCCCTTCTGGTGGGATGATGCGGACGTTCCTGAAGTTCCACAAGTTTCTGCAGATGTATTCTGAGGACTCGTCGCAGAGCGTTTCGCTCCCGCCAAAGATTACGAAAGACAAAGTGGTCGACAATGATCTCATTCGCACATGGGCAGCTTTCAAAGCACCTCCTTTGGTCTTGCTGTTCACGTGTGCAAATCTGTCGCCAGGAGGGGATCTTTCCATTCGAGTTCGAGAAATCCTCAAGGCTTGCTTGTTCGCCGCCCCGGAGGAGTACCTGAATAAACCTTATGGGGAGGTTCTCGCCATGGTCATCAAGTTTGGTGGAGGTCTCAAGCACGTTGTTGCTGATTACGGAGGGAAGTTTCATGCCATCACAAGATTTATGGTGGATGAGGAAGTGATCCGTGATGATGCAAAGCTGGCTGTGGTTGAACTGGAACAAGAAAGACAACAAGTTCGGTTCGACTTGAACACTGCAACCAGGAACATCGTCAATGCGGACGTGTACTACAATCTCGCCGTTCTCATCAATTCCGTGGAGACGCCCTACCAGGCCGTGACAGACACGAGAATTCAACAATGGTATACGGTGAATCAGGACTACTACCACAAGTTGCCTATGTCAGGCAGAGCACCTGACCAATCCGACCTGTTGGGAGAGCCTACGTTATGCAGGGTGTGCAAGCTGATGTACATGTTCGCAAAGCACACTGGGTATGGGCTTCGGACCTACAACCAGGAATGTGCAGCGGGCAACGATGGCGCTTCGCCAATCAACGTTCACCAGCTGGCTTTAATGATGCGCACATTGCCTCAAGGCATGGGACATCCGCTCGCCTTTGCGATGAACTCACTCCAGGCGTTCAGTGTTTGTCTCTACGTGCTTCATTCCTATGTATCATGGATCGATCCACGAACTGGACTCCCGCACTATCGATGGTCTAATGACGTGCTCCCCGATTCCGACTACACCACGTATGCTTTCCTCAAGTACCATGTGGATGCCGTATGTGCAGCTCAAGACAAGAACGGATTCCAGCTGCCGGAGTCGTTCCGTGGCTACGCCTGGAACCAATGCGGAGTTGAATCTGGCTACGTGGCTGACTGCGCTTTCAAACGTGAAACCTTGGGCATATGGGAAGCTGAATTCCAACAGATGAGAGCTCCGAGTCCGCTGATGCAAGATGATGGCCTGTTTCCGCCCAACCTTCAACGGCATCCTAGCTGGGTATACTCAACGGGGAGAGTTGCGATGCCTACGGCAAGCAACCTCGAACCGGAAGGAATCGTGCACCCTGAGCATGGAAGAACGCCGGAACAATCGCAAGGATCCGCTGCCGGACCTCGAGCCACCCCTAGCCACGGACCAAAGAGGGCAAGGACGGACGAGGCAACGGCATCGGCGTCGTCATCTTCTGCGGCACCTCCTCCACAACAACCGCCTTCGCAACCGGAAGAGGAACCATCGCAACCGACATGGGAGGAAGCTCCAATCCCTGCTGGCGCTCAGGAAAGTTGGTATCATTATGTCAACATCAATGAGAAAGGCTGTCGTTCGATCTTGCTGACGACGACCCGTGATCACGACGAGTACCCACCTACCATTGATGAGACGCCAAAGTTTGTGGCCAACCACGACGTGGGGACCACGCCGATTCAGCATTACGTCAGAAGACTGGTGACCTATTTGGCAAGGATTCGTTCCGTCTCACAAAGTGATGACAAGGGTCTCAACCTGAAGGTCTACGTGAAGCTGAGTACAAAGGCGTGGCTTCGGATGTATTCACGGCTGTACCATGCATTGGCATTGGTATCATGCGTGCATCTTCCTTCTCCTCCAATGCTTACCTCGGCAGTGATGATCGAGGCAGATCGCGATCTTGTCGACAACGATGAAATTCCGGAAGAAGCAAGGATCAACACCATGAACACGCTGAACGGATTTCGCAATAGTTTGGGTATGGGTGGCAAACCTGATGCCGCGACTATGCGCTCTCAATGCACAATCCTCGTCCAGGACTTTGACATGGTTGCAAGGACCAGGGGATCAACGCACACGTTGAGAGAGAACCTCGGCATGCATGGGTGGAGCGAGATCTACATTGTGAGCCCGTCGATCACCACAGGTGCCAACTACAACTTCCAAGTCACAAAAGGATCGTTGGAATCTGTGAATGCGACATTGGATGGCTTGACTGAAGAGCAGCTTGCAACCGTCACACTGCATTACCATCTGTCTCTCCAGGCAATCCTCATCGAGAACATGTCTTTTCCGATGAGTGAAGTCGGAGACGGAGCAGCGATCCGTACTGACTTGCAACGACAGCTCAAGGTGACGTACGTTGACCCTATCATCGCAGCAGGGAAGCGTACCACGCGCCCTCCAATTGTCAACATCAACCACGACTTACGGTTCGTTGGAGCAGCTAGCAATTACCTTCAGCACAAAGCTTCTCTGTTCAACGGTTTCCACGCGCTGGGAATGTATATTGAACTGGAGTTGCGAGCCCGAGCATGCGTGGTGATTCATGGATCTTCGTTTTGGTCAAGAATGTACAGCCAGATGAAGCATGCGTCATCAGGCGTGCATACACTGTCAGCCGAAAAGGTGCCAGCACCGGACTCTCGGGTCAGGTTCAAATTGGGCTACGCTATCTATGAGAAGCAGCTGTTCTGCGAGAAGATGGTATCCACGTGCTTCGTTGAGGCATCGAGAATCCGCTCATGGGATGAAACTGTCCGCGCCGACACAGTCGCTCACCCGTCGCTTGTCGAGATTTGGGAGGACAAGAGTGAAGTCAAGACGTCCACCAAGATTTCGCAGACATGGTTCACGGGAGAACAACAGCAACAGATCAGGTCGGGTGCCCAGGGTGACACGGTCGCTGAATCGTCCGCAGTCACCTGGCAGGACTTTGACATCGCCATGACCGTCCCCGAAGCCTATTACGACAACAGGCACTACTGGTTCCGGATCGACACCTACGCGACCCCGAACACCGGCTATGTCAAAGGGAGAACGTTCTATTGCCCTGGATGTGACGCAATGAAGTTGGCTGAGTGCTACGCACAGGCCTTCTTCAAGCCGACTGGAAACGGGTATCCTGGACACTGCATTGGGTGCGCGCATACTTCAGCCTTGAAGATGCAGCATCAGGTCAGCTCCTTCAATGACTTAGTCGCGTCCCAGAAATACACCTTGGCTTGCGCAAAGCACCTTTATGACCTGAGGCTTCAATTTGTGGACCCTCGCATGGACATCAAGGAGTTCCTCAAAGCTTGTGCGGAAGTGGTCTACGAAGACATTGGCAAGACGGTTTCTCACTACGGTGGTCTCCGAATCACAGCCAGTCAGGCCATCGAGTACGCGGCATGGGGAAAGGCCAAACAGTTGGCATGGGACAGAGGATACGATTCCGAAGGCAAGACATGCTACATCTGCTACTACGATGCCGGGAACTGCGCTTATGCTGGTTTCATGAGAATGCTTTTGACTCCGGAGGAGCGCCAAGAATGCTACAGAGGGTCAGCCTTGCCCAAGGAGGAACTCCTGGGTGACACGATGGAGCTGGCACTCGGGCTTCTTACAATTGCAATGAGACACCCAAGTCATTTTCCAAATTGGGGTGGCCTTGAGGGGGCAAATGCGTGCGTGAGGGGGATCGAAAGATCATTCTTCCGCTACGCGTCGGCCGAAGCTATCGAGCTGATCACAGTTGACTCCCCGCGCAAGAGGACACCGCCCAAGAAGAATGAACAAGTCGCTGAGATCGTCAACAACATGTCCGCTGACCTCGTGATTGACTTCACAGTGATCGTCGATGGCGATATCTACCCCGTAGAGATTGCAAGGACCGACGAGACACAGGCCGCTGACAACGTCACGGACGATCCAGGGGTCTCTGTTGCTCCACCAATACCTGCACAGGATGTAGATGTGGATGCACAACCCGAAGAAGAACAAGGTGCAGAAGAACCTGATCCCAGGCAGATGATTCGTGAAGGATTTGTCGCGCAGCTTCAGGACTATGTGGGAATACTTGCTCAGGGCGAAATGTCGGTCGGAAGCAATAGCCTCACGTTCTGTATCGCTTGTGGCAGTGATCAACACCATCTGTCCAATTGCACGGAAAATGCTGCGACCCGGGATCTGATACTTCGAAGCATCCAGATCATCAAGGAAAGCCTTCTTCGATATCCACGTCGAATACCTCCACAACAAGCTGAGCCAATGGACGTTGACACCACAGACCATGTGAGTGTTGCATCCTCGGACCGACGACCCAAGGCCAAAGCCCGACCGCGACGCGGAGGCGAAGCCGTACGGGGTGATGTGGTCTTGATCCGTTACGAGAACAAACACAATCTCTGCACGGATGTGGAGAACCGTCGGGGCTTACATGATGCTTGTGGTGTGCCGCTGCAGGACATGGGACCAGAGAACAGTCAGCGGGTGGTGGACCTCATTGAGCAGCTTTCGGACCATCGCGACCGACGCCTACCTCAACGAGGAGACCGTCCTAGCTTTGAATATGATGATACTATTCAGGGCTACACCAATGCAGGCTACGAATCCATCGGCGGCGGAAGGCCAATCCGATGCGGGATTCTCGACCTGATCCCAACCAAGGGTGCAAGCTTCATCCACAATCGATGGGACATCGTGAACGAAGTTGTCCTTCGCAACATCACCCATCATCGAAGAAGGAACGCGGATTGGGCGCTATCATGCATTCAATCTGACCTGCGTCACAGAATCGCCAGGCGCCCAGGCTCGGAATGGCTTGACAACAGGTGCCAAGTGGCATTCAGCAGCGTCATTCGATGTGATGAAGGAGGGTGGGTGCTGATCGAAGATTTGGTGAGGCATGAGCAACTATGGACCCATGACAGCAGACGCATCACCGAAGCGGTCTCAAGGACCGATGATCAACAGAGGAAGAGAGTGTACAATGAAAGACTCCAGCTATTGTTCCAAGGGAACATGCTCGCAGCCACGAGACGCCACAAGGCCAAGATTCGGCTGCAGTTCCTGGGAGTGAGAGTGAAGGACCCCGGCACGGAGACTCTTGGATCCGCAGGATCGAACATGTTGGTATCGATTCCTGACCAGATCACAGAGATCCAGAACAATGATCGTTGCCGGCACAGCCAGAGGTACCTGAACGTTTGCAACGGCTGGGTGAAGCCATGGGCAGTTCGGGCTACGAGTGGTCACTCTGCGCACTCCGATCCCCAGAACAATTTGCTTCAGTTGGACAAGAACAGGTTCGCAATATCTCCATCTATGACCCTCTTGCAACGTCTTGGAGGCGCGTTCCACGCTACGGCATGCCGCAACCTGGATTCCATTGTCACGCAAGGCATCATGCCTGGTTCGGAGGACCCCGACGGGGACTTCGACCATAGGCGCCAATTTCGAGGCAACCAAGGCGGCAGACTCCACAGCTATTGGGGGGTATTCGCACCGTTCGATCACCGGAATGCGACGACCAAGATGCGGGTACATGGACCACAAGCCAAGCACATGCCGCTGGCGGTCCTCCATGTCCCTTCGCAGGACCTTGCACGAGAAGATGGACGTATCACAGACAGCGGCATCATCATCGTTGGCCGAACGATACCGTTCCAGTTCGTCAAGGAGGTATGGTTTTGCGTCCCGAATCCTCAAGATACACACTCTTTCGCTCTGGTAGAAAAGATCTACGATGAACGATTGGAGAAAGAGATGGTGTTGGACTACTATGCATCACCTTTGCTCCCTGAATTCGAGAGATACCGAACACCAAGCAAGATCATGGAATTGCTTTGCGAGATGCCTCCTGGACCCCACGACACCAGCAAGGAGCAGATCATTCGAGACCTTACGACTGTCCTGGAGTCCCACAGGGAGAACACGGTTCGGCATCACTACATGGACAAAGGGATCAAGTTTGTCATCAAGAATTGGCGACCCGAAGACCTACGCAGAGACGAGGATGGAAGGAGAATGAGGGTGTGCCCGGCATGCTACAACATCGTTCCAGCATGCTTCTCCCGATGCACGTCCTGCTGGTCACAATTCGTTTCTTGCGGATACTACCAAGGTACTCCACAACGGGAGACTCCTACGGAGATCCCCAGTGACTTCATTGCTCAGACAATGGAAGCTGCAGCAGCAGCAGTGCCTGAGGCGACCGTCGAGGAGCAGGAAGCCATGGAGACAGAGACCGTTGCGGAACCTGAGGAAATCCCAGAGCCATCTGTCGTCGCGGAGGACGATCCAGAGCAGGAACCTGATGAAGAAATGGACACAGAGCCAGGAGAGGACTTTGATGACGCAGTACCAGATGCAGTTGCACAGGAACGACGTCCCGTCCTCATCGCCGGCCAGTCTTTGAACATCGATCCTGAGCTACAACTCGCACGTACCGCCATGCAGCCATCCTACTACCCAGGAAAGCGAAATGCCCATTGCATTGACGCCAACAAGGCCGCTCTTTCGTATATGGCATTCGTGGTGTGCAGAACCATCTACAAGGCTTGGTCAGGATTCGCGAAGTGGGCGACTATGCCGTTGTTCCAGATGAGGGAGAATTTCGCACTTGGCCAACGCTATGATGTGCTCGGAAAGTGGGGATCTTTGGCTGGAGTGGACAGAGAAACGGGTGTGAGCAGGGATGTGACTGACGAGGAGATCATTCGCTTTGCCAAGGAGCCTGAGAACCTCAAGCAGTACGATCCCAACGGGACTTACACTTTGAAGCGCTTCCGGACGAATCAGATGCTTTCGTTGCTTACACGGGGAGCCAACATGATGGGAATTGGCAGGGACAACTTCAACCCTACTACGTACTTGAAGAGCAACAGGGATGAAGATGTGAAGGCTATGCACTTCTGTTGCCTGAACGTCCTGTGCGAGGTGATTCCGATGGTGACAGGACACCAACAATTCTCAGTGCTACGACCAACGCCAACTGGACCGGTGGACTTCCTGTACATCGACCCCGTCGGTATCCTGCTGACTCATGCCGATCATTCAGTCCAGACCATTGGATTGCTGGTGGACCACAATGTGCAAATGCCTGCGCATTTCATGGACAGATTGGTCAGATCCAAGGCTGAGAGACAGCAAAATCCGACGACCAAACGTACGGAAGCCCTACATCACATCTCGGCCGCTGAGTATCTCCCTCCAGGTGGTACTTCCATCATGGACACGCCTGTCACTACGGAGGAACGTGCAAGCGCTTCTTCGGCCAAGGGACCTTCAAAAGGGCGTGAGAGAACTGGAAATGAGCAGCATGGAGGCTGGAACACCAACACCTACCATGACTACATTGCCAGCAAGGGCCGAAACAAAGGCAAGGACAAAGGAAAGCAAAGGGACCCGTATCCAGAGGAGAACCTCCGGCCCTGGGACCGCGATCCTACGTCAACGCGAAGATGGTGGCGAGACAATGCTTGAACCACATCATCTTTCAGTTCGTGACCTCTGAGCTTCGCCCGTGGAATGCCATCGCGAATGCTTCTTTCTTCGGTGACGCCTGATTCGTTTGCCATTTCAGGGGATCGTTACTGACGTAGATGAGTGTCACAACGTTTCTAATTGGGATGCAAAGCTCTGATTTTCAATGTCAACGTTGCGGCGGAACATTTTCTGTTGTCCTATCGTGCCATCTTCCGGGTGAGCAGCGTCGGAGACGCAACTCATGGGGGGTGCGAACGGACTGCGATGCCTTGTCAAGTTCTAAGGTGTCACTATAAGAGCTGTGAGCAAGACCGTGTAGAGTGCAAGAGAAGGGGGCACGCTACGCGTCCCTCGACTCTAGGAGTAAGCTTGTGGACGTGCTACGCACACCGCATCGCTTCTCCTTACCTTTCTATGTGACCGCCCACGCAACGTTTGGCTCAAGTCAATGCCCATAGCTAAGTGCTATATGTGTCTTCTATCCTGAGCAATCAGAGCTATCCCGTGCACAGACGAACCGCCGCCGGCAGCGAGTGCAAAAGGAACGGCCGCCGGTTCTGCCTGCACAAGATTGCACGTGTGGAAGTGTGAGAGAGACAGGGTCCCAGTCTGTGGAGAGTGCAAGCCAGCCACACCTATATTCATTACAGCTCTGGTGGGGAGAGCAACAACATAATCGAGATCAATTCCCCACGCAATGAATATGAGTGTACGTATGAATCTGTAACATGTATGTACTATGTGCGTATGTGAATTTACCTAGGGGCAGCCCGCTCAGCAGATTTTTGTTCTCCGAGTGAGGCGGGGGTTTCCGAATATAGGGGACCCCAATATAGTACCCTAAATAGTAGGATCCTTATTATAAGAACCCCAAACAAGGTACCCCTAATTTTCGAAAACTCCCAGGACCTCCGGGCCTGGTGGCCCAAGCTGCGTCCTGGTGGCGTCATGGCAGGCTTTCTTGGGGGTTTAGGAAGGTTTATGTAGGGCATCAGAGTTTGGAGTTTAGGGTTTAGGGGTTGGGCTTAGGGTTTAGGGGTTATTTAGGGCTCATTGCCCAAAGGGTCGTACGTGTACCGATATAGTAGTAGAATGTATTGTCTCCATATTCGGAATTACTAGTAGAAACTTAGGGAAGTGTCCCCCGTAACAGTGCATCGGGCCCTTCGGGTTGGGTTTTTAGGAAGATTTAGGGTATCAGCGTTTAGGGTTTATGGCGGTTTGGGCTTCGGGCTTAGGGGTTGTATAGGGTTTTAGGGTTTAGGAGTTCAGGGTTCGGGCTTCGATATTCTTGTAGGCTTGAGATTGCTCCTATACTGTTACTGCCACTTATACCACTACTACCACTGCTACTACCTCTACTGCCACTACTACCGCTCTTACTTCTACCAGGCCTTGCAGGGTTCACGGTGTGGGATGTTCCGGGGTCGGTTCTGCTTTGAATGTTGTGTGTTTTGCATGTCAGGTTGTCAATTACTTTGCTGCTGCCATGGTATGTGTCACTGTTTGGGGGGGCTGTAGGGGTTGAGATGTTTCGGGTGATTCGCACTTCGGGTTTTGTGGTTAAAGCCGGTTAAAGTTTAGCGCAGGGTTCAGTTAGTAGGGGTTTGGAAAAGGGGGGGTGAAATTTATTGCTAAGGGTTTGGTTAGAGCCGGGAGTTTACAGGGTTCAGGAGTGGGATAATTGGGGTGAGGACTTTGGGGTCTTGTGGCTAAATCTGAACATCGTCTCATATTCTACGCATGGCTGCGCCGATGTTGGCGGAAACTGCGAATCGCTGTGGCCGTCCTGACATCTATTATTGTGGACTTCGTCCTGTGCAGCAATGTAGTCTTCCTGAATGCCAGCGAAACGTCCTAGGCCCAACAGCCCTGGCACTACGCCCAATCCCAGTTCGTCCTTGAATGACGGCTTGTTGCAAGGACCCACAAAGGGCTCAGGAAGCTCAGAGTTTAGGGTTTGGCCTAAACCCCAAACCCCTCCAGACAACACGTGGGTGGTTGTCAAAATTATGGTCCCTTTTTGGGTCCTTATTATAATACGGCACCCAATATTTAGGGTACCCAAAGAGGGATCCAAATTTTGACAACTACCCACATGAAGGCCCAAGCTTGTCCAAGATCTGAAGCGAGCCAGCAGGCCACGACTTCTCCATGTCCTTTCCGGGTCTTATGCGCAAGGGCCCAAGATGCACTTGAGGAGGATTGGCTTGCTGCTCTGTGGGGAAGTTCAGAAATTAGCCGCTTTCGCATACATAAGCTATATGCCGGCGACAAAGTGTGATAGAGCTAGGTTCGCCAGTGGTACCCTTTTACTATAGGGTCCGCTTATTCAACCTGAAAGCAGTTGTTGCTAGCTAGTCGTGGTTTTGGTGGGCCCAATTCCAAATAGTAGTGCATATGGACACGCTGGGTTGAGGGCGAGGGGCTAATCAGGAAAGCAGTACGTAAGCGTTTGCCACAGATTCAGGCTGGCCTTAGAGGCACCAGTCGCCAAGTAGAGGTTTAGGGGTTCAGGGTTTAAGGGTTTAGGGCTTATGTTGTGCAAAGAACTACCTCTAGTCCGCAACCCTAAACCCTCATCCTTAAGCCCTAGGCCCTAAACCCTAAACCCGAAGCCCTAGAATCTCAGGGGCCGTCTTGGAGTTTGTCTCTCAGCTTCCAGGACGGACCGAGGCCCTAGACCCGCAGCTCAAGGGCTTATTTAGGGTTTATAAGGGCTTGACGACTCATGCAGTGGTCGGAAAACTTAGGAAACACACATCTCCGTCCAGTCGCATTATATACAAGGTATCGATTTGGCACAGTTGTTGATTTTTCTTTTATTGTTGATAATACAGAGCCCCAAGTCTACGTAACTTTGGGGACTGTTGAAATCGACAGCTTGTATAGTGATGCTACACCAACCCCTCTGAACCCTTTTGGGACCAGAGAGGCCCTTATGTTACGGCACTTTGCTGTATGGGTTTAGGGTTTCGAAGATTAGAATAGGGTTCCTTTAAAGGTGCCTGTAAGGGTTACTATGGGGGATCTATAAGGGTATTATGATATTGGGGCTGAGTTGTTTTTGGATCGAGGCCCCTAAACCCCTAAACCCTAAAACCCTCAACCCCTAAACCCTTAGCCCTATACCCCTAAACCCTATAGGCCCTAAACCCTAATAAGTCCTAAGCCAGACTTGAGGTGTGGGTTTAGTCTTCGAGGTTTGGGTTTAGGACTTGGGTTTGAGCATCGGAATCTCGGGGTTAGGGAATGCAGATTTTGGGGGGTTTTGGGGGTCAGGCTACAGGGGTCAGGGTTTAGGGTTTTAGGGTTTTAGGGCCTCAGGGCTTGGTCTTCGTGGCGGCTTGTGGCGCGCATTCAGCTTCACAATGCACACACAATGAACTGTACATCTTTCATGGCTAGGATATGGAACGGAAAATTGGTTTGTACATGCCCAGCAGATGTATATATTTTAGCGATGAAGGAAGTGCGTGCGAGAGACAGGGAGGGAAAGAGGGAGAGAGAGAGAGAGAGAGAGAGAGAGGGAGAGAGAGAGAGAGAGACAGAGCGAGAGAGAGAGAGAGAGAGAGAGAGAGAGAGAGAGAGAGAGAGAGAGAGAGAGAGAGAGAGAGAGAGGGAGAGAGGGAGGGAGAGGGAGGGATGGAGGGATGGAGGGAAAGGGAGAGAGAGAGAGAGAGACAGAGAGCTGGCACACAAATGCTGTAGGGCTGTAGAGGCTTACAGGCTTGTACTGTTTACGGCATTGCTCGACAGCCTACACGCCCTACGCCTCTAAACTCTTCAGGCCTTTGCGAGAGGTCCAAACCGACTCCGATATGCTGTGGTGTTAACCCGCCCCATGATCTTTTTGGCAGGGGGCTCCATGACTGCCATAACTTCTAAGGTCTTGAACATGACACAAAGCTCGCGACAAAGGATCCCCTAAGAGACGCCAGACTGTATAGCAAACTGAGTTTGCAGGTCTATTTGGGCTTGGACTAGATAAAGGTCCAGTGAACATAATTCAGTAGACACCCGACGCCTTCAAGCCCAAACCCTACTTGGAGGATCATGGGACTTAGTAAGTAAGGTTAAAAGTACCTTAATTGGGGTTATAAGTAGTTACAAGTATAGTTACCCCAAGTATAACCCTAGTTACTAAGTCCTGTGATCCTTTAAGTAGACCCTAAACCCTAAACCCTATAGATCCCGTTGAGGAACCCCTATAGATCCCTTTACAGGAGTCCTTTAAGGAACAAACCCTGAGCAGGTCTACTTGGACATGGACTACAGCTTCTGGTTCTTTAAGCCGATGGACCTTACGAAGCGACGTGCGCTCGAGCCCTATCTGGGATGAGGGAGCTTGGGGCTTCTTGCGTAATCTTGGAGTAGATACTAGTTTCCGAAAACAAGAGGTGCCGTATTTTGGGGGGTCCTTATAATAAGGGTCCTACTATTTAAGGTGCTATATTAGGGTCCCCTATTTTCGGAAACTCCCATATGCATTCTAGGTGCAGCATCTTGGGAATCAGATTGTGCATGCACGGTTCATTCCACGGCTCCCAGAACTTCGAACATGACACGACTACTGAGCAAAGAGTGAACCTTATGTCTTATCCCCCGAAACCCTAGGCCCTAAGCCCTAAAGTCCTAAACATTAACCCCCCTTGTAACCTGTAGCATGCTAAGCTGCTTCTCAACATAGCGAATCCCGCGCTGCATGCTCTGTAGCCTGCAACATCCAAGAATATGTACCAGAATAAATAACATTTGATCCCAATAGACTCCCAAAGGTTAAGCTTTATATAATCTCCCAGGATAGTTACTAGAAGCTGGTACTATCCCTACTTTAGAATGTACCAAAGGGGTCTAAATAATTACCGATACTGTTTTAGGAATGCTTTTTTGATATTTATCGTGTAACGGGCCCCGAAACCCTAATCGTTCTAATTATTAAGGCCCCTGTACTATACCACAACCGATTTTTCTTCTTTTTTTGAAGAACTTTCAAGCCCACATAGACTTCCTCGGATCAGGTCGTGGCGCCCCCGCCTGGAGGGGGGTGTCCGTGGAGATCGGTTTCGGGCCCGTGTAACATAGAAAAAGTGCGAGCACGGATTGAGCTTGAAGGATCATGGGACTTAGTGACTTAGTAACTAGGGTTATATTTAGGGCAACTATACTTATAACTACTTCTAACCCCAATGAAGGTACTTATAACCTTACTTACTAAGTCCCATGATCCTCCAAGAGGGGCCTGGATTGAGATACGGGTAGGTTTAGGGATTGAGATCCAATAATTAGGTACTTAGGTTTCGAATAGTAGTGATGTAGGTTACTATTTGGGAGAGTATATGACTATAGGTGCTTGGAGCTTGGGCCCTGAAACTATGTAGAAGATAGCCTCGTCTACAGGTATTGGGTCGTTATTTTGTTTACTTTAGAGGCTTTGGGAAGACTACTCGATTTTATTCCTGAGGGTTCCTTATGAATTATGACTCGTTCTGCTATAAATGGACCCCAAACCCTGCTTTAATAGCTTTGAGGCCCCTATATTGTTTTGGGCAGGTGGACCAGAGTCGTGTACTTTCAGCGTCTCCCGCACTGTCCATCTTTGAAGCCAATGAAGAGTATATAACAAGCAGTACTACACCTACATACACACATGTATGTATGCGGGTCATGACTGCATATGAGGCGAAGGAACCGCATGCAGGGCTACTTTGCCGTGACGCTGTCTACATGTGGCTCCAGCCTGAAGATTTTTTCTACGAGATTTTCCAGGTCTCTTGGCCAGCAGCCAGCTGTCAGAATCAGTCAAGCATCACTGCTACTGCTAAACTTTTCTGATCCCTACACCTGTAGCAGCACCGCGAGTTCAGTGCTTCAAACAAGAGTGGCGGCGCGCGCCGGCTGTCAAGGACCTTTGTGGTAGTGGACGATAAATCCCGTAAGTGTCCATGTACCCAAATAGTATATACTATACCCCAAAGGGTCCAACTATCATTATGGTGTATACTTACGGGTAGTCTGGGGGTCTAAGTATATACCATAATGATACTTGGACCCTTTGGGTACTTTGGGCCCAATGTGCGTGTGTAGGGAGTACTTTGAGGCCAAAGTGTACACTATTTGGGCAACTGGACCCTTAGGGATCCTTAAGTTGCTTGTTTAATATCAGGGCGTAAATACTTACCTACACCAGCTTGGGGACTCCTTCTTACATATAGCTATAGTAAAATATTGCCCAGTACCCTGTTCTAACTAATATTATTATTATTTTCATTATTATTATTATTATCATTATAGTATTTTTGATTATTATCATTATTAGTATTAGTATTATTAAGGCCCCTATCGTAGTGGACGATAAATCCTTAAGTTGCATGTTTATTAGCCTTACATTTGCATGGTTCGCAGGGATGCTCAATGACTTCGCCATTGAGAGTTTAGGGTTTAGGGTGTAGGGGTTGACGAAATTTGGTGAAGGATCTCAAAAAAGCCGAAGCCCCAAGCCCTCGGCCGGATTTCCCAAAACAAAAAACGTACCGGGGGAAGTCCTTGGTTTGTGGTTCGCCCGATGCCCGAAGCAATCCTGAAGTCCACTGACTCTTCCGCCACTCGCACACTGAGCCCCTGTTTAGGATTTTAGGGTTGTAGGGGATTTGAAATTTGAGTAATGTTGATGCAATTCCTTGATCTTCTCTATTTCTATATACGGATACTGTTAAAGAAAATCCCGAAGGCGCCACAGCAAAACAGAACTCGAAACCGGCAAGTCTTGAACACCTACAGCCTATAAACCCTAAACCCGACAAGTCCAAACCCTAAAACCTACTCTCCAAACCCTGAAGCCGCTAATCCAAACAGCATAAACCTGCACCCCAAACACCGAAACCCTACACCGGAAGCACCGACAAGAGTATGGGTGGTTCTCAAAATTACGGGTCCCGTTTTGGGTCTTTAGTATAATGCGGCACCCGTTCTTTAGGGTAGCCAAAACAGGGACCATAATTTGGACAACCACCCGTATCGACCTCAGGACGATGCCGCAGAGATTCCGGCTAGCAGAGGCTGACCCTCAGGGAATCAGGGGCTCATGACCCAGGTTTCGCTTCGAAGCTAGTATAGTTGACGTAAGGTTAACGGCACGGGGATTGGAATTTCAGGTTCAGTCTCCGGCTGCGTACCCTAAGCCCTGTTAGTCCTCCGGCCGTTATGTTGCCCTAGGGCTCCAGTTGCCTATAGTAGGTGAACCATGTATTATATACCCCAGTAACCTACTATTTAGAAAAACTGGAGCCCTAAACCCTAAAACCTAAGCCTTAAGAATCATGTCGATGTAACTGGAGCCCCACGGCTTGATGGGGCAGGAGGAGGGGGTGCCGTGCGTGCCGGGCTTCCGCTGGTTTGGATGCAGGGACCAGGGACTTCAGGTTTCGAGGTGTGTCTACAAAAGGGGCCCCTACAATTACCTGTGCTATTTTGGGGGTTCCAACTTATAAGTTATAGTATAGTATACCCCCCCCAAAACCCTATTTGGACTACTAAGGCCCGTATAGTACTTCCCATCATGTTCGTTCCAATTTCCAGGAAGCTGCGAACTTGCAACCATTGCATGCTCTGGCATCTCGCGGATGACTCATGCAGACGTCTACTCGGAGCCCCCCCCCCCCCCCGGCCCCCGCGCTCCTTTGATAGGGACTCAGTTGCTTTGGTGCTTGAAAGCCTTCACCAAATGGTCCTAAGTACCTAAGTACCTAGATACTAGAATGTAGGGTTTCTACAGCAGCAGCTTTGTTGGTGATTTGGGAAGGCATCCCTCATAGATAAAGGCCCTAAACCCTAAACCCCTTACGGCATCCCTTTAAAGTAAAATAGCCCTTAAAAGGACCCGTTAAAGAACCCCGAGAGTGGCTAGGACCTTGTGGACCTTGTGGGTCATTGGGGTGTATGAAACAGTGTATGAAACAGGAGCTCCCAGCCCCTTGAGGCTCCTCATGCCCAGACCCGATGCTAAGTGCAGACGAAAGGGCTTTAGGGGTTTAGGAACTAGGGGTTCTGGGGTTCAGGGGTTTAGGGTTTAGGGTACAACCACCTTCAACCTTAGACCCTAATCCCCGGCAGGAGAGGGGGGGCTTCCCATACTGGCTATTTTTTGTATTAGCTTGTGGAGATTTGTGGAGGCTTTGGTCGGAGAGCGTAGGAGTTGTTCAAACGTGAGTCCTGAACCCTTCGAGCTACTGTTGTAAGCAGCGAAAGTTAGACTCCAACCTTGCGGAAACTTGTCGCCAAGTAGTATAGGGGCCGAAAGAATAACCAATACCAGTTTGGGGGCTCCTTATTAAAATTATAGTGTAACGGATCCCAAAGCCCTATTCTATTTATTAAGGCCCCGATATTACACCCTTGTAGTAACCCTTATAATGCTCCGTATAATACTAGTACCCTTTAACGGATCCCTATTCTAATTATGAAGGCCCCTAGTGTAGCTTCAATCGTGCCGATACCCGGAGTGCCTCGCACTGCTGTGGCAGGAGCTGTCCACTGACGACGAGGTTCTGACCTCAAAATCCTACTTGGAGGTTCATGGGTAGTTATAAGTAGGGTTATAAGTTCCCATATATGAATTATCTGTATAGTTACCCTACTTATAGCCCCACTTATACCTACCCATGAACCTCCAAGTACCGACCGCAAACCCTAAAAATCCCAAACCCGAAAAGCACTAAGCCCAAAAAGCACCTGGGCCTCAAGGCCCAGCGAGGGAAGGCAAGTTTTGCAGCTTTTCAGACTCCGGCTCAGAGAACTTAGGGTAGGGTTTGAAGCTGAACCCTAAACCCTTAAAGGAAATCATCAACCCTAAACCCTTACGGAACCCACAAGCTCTAGAATTTTAGAGGAACCCCTAAAGGTTAGACTTAAGGGTGTAAGGTTCAGGTTTTATCGGCTCGGTGGTTCAGAGTCATAGCACGCGTAGATGACGTCTGGCCTTTCGGAAAGGTAAAGGTACTATAAGGTCCCTTCCTAGGGTTCCTAAACGGATCGATAAGGGTTTCTGTAGGGTTAGGGTTTCGGACTTAATCGCTCAGGGAGAGTTCTTAGGCGTCTAGTGCCAATTAGCCGGCTCTACGCCACTAATGACTCATAGCTGCAGTCTGTTGTACTTGAAAACCCTTAGCGTTGCTTTTGCCAACCAGAACCTACATGTTGGAGGGTTTCCGCGAATTTCTATATGGAGGGGTTGATACTCACTCTGGGGTCCTTCCCTCGTTCCATTATAAAGGGAACTCCAGAAAGTTGGAATATGGATTAATGGTAGGATCCCCTATAATTTACCTTAAAGGGGTTACGATAATGATATTCCAACTTTCTGGCTTCTACTGTAGGGGTTTAGGGATTAGGAGCTTTAGGGTATTCCAGGTATAGATTGCTGGTTTACAACACAGTGACTTGCTGGGCCATGCGATCGTTGCTGCCGGCTTGCGGTGATGTAGAAGGGATGGTCGCTGCTTTGTGAGAGGGAAGGCACGCACATCCACCTTTAATTACCCCCTAAGCCCTGTGATCTACGCGCTTGGCTGCATAGAGGGACAGCGACCTGGTGGCGTAGCCTTTTGAACGGCTCAGATGGCAAAGAAGACTCCAACGACACAGAACATAACTTCAAGCTGCAGCATGCAAGAAAAGGGGGGAGGTCTGCATAGTTGGTAGTAACATACCCTTTATAGTTCTTACATGATTCATGATACTACTTAATAATAACATACCCTATCTAGTTCCTACATGGTTAATGATACTATTATATACCCCAAAGCCCTATTCCGGTTATTACGGCATCAAGGCGCTGCTAGTACCCGGAGACTCCAAGATCCCTTATATAAGGAGGATTTGTTGAATCATATTTGGGGTCCTATTATAAATATTTTATAAGGTATATTCCTAAGCTTAATTAAGGGCTATTGGAGTCCCTTCGTAGATCATTCCTTGAGACCGCCGCCGCCGATGGAGGACTTCGCATCGAAGCTTCGGGCGCGAATCAGCCACACTGACGACCTGACTTATGTACGGAGCGACAAGTACTCCAAACCTACCACAGCCAATTTTCCCTAGGTTCCTATGATTGATACACCCGAGTATCTAATTTAATCTCTGTGTCAGGAACGTGGCCAAAATCCCCCCAAGCCCGCAAACCCATAGAACGCTGAGCCCTAAACCGTGGTACGTGGTACTTCAAGGTACATCTTGTTGGGCGAGCTGTTGTCATTGCCGGAGCTGAGCGAGGCCATGCGTCTCGCTGGCATCGACGACGGCAGCGGTGTGAACTTTGAGAAACTTAGCTCTCCACTACCTAACTTGTTAAGCTTTTCGGGGTCTTATAGTCTTGTATTTGAGTCTTTTTGGTGCTCTTCTTTAGCATGGTAGTAATCTTAAAGTGTTTTTTGGTTTCTGTGGCTGCGTGGGGGAGCAAGGAAAGACTCCGGCAAGGTAACCATGAACCCAAGTATCACCAGCTTCATCGAGGAGATGGTGGCAAACTGCCAGCTCTCCGATGGGGTGAAGGTCAGGAGTTTAGGGTTTGTTTCGGGGTGTAGGGTTCAGGGAGTTCGAACTTCTGAGGCTTAGACATTGTTGTCTATGATACAAAGTGTTTGGGATTTTTGGGGCCCGGTTGTTGGAGAAGAGCAAGCCCAAAGGGATACCTTCCCAAATCACAACCGTAATTCCTACTAAAGAAACGCTACATTCGACCATAAGGTACTGAGGACCGTAAACCCTACAGTCTACTATATAGGTGCTTGGGACCCGCAAGCCCTAAACGTCAAACCCTACCCCGACCCATTCTACTGTAACCCTAAACCCTCACCCATTCTACTGTAACCCTAAACCCTGAACCCTAACCCATTCCACTGTAACCCTAACCCTAAACCCTAACCCATTCTGAAACCCTAACCCATTCTACCGTAGCCCGAAACCCTAAGCCCTTTGGCAAAGGTGTTTGACTATTGGGCTGATACCGGCGTGGGTAGTTGGATCCGGCTTGCCGGTCAGCGCGAGAGCCAAGGCGCTCAGGGCTTTAGTCGTTGACTTGGAGGTTCATGGGTAGTTAAAAGATGTTATGAGGGTCCCTTTAAAGGGATCTATAGGGATTCTAGAAGGGTATAGGGCTTCAGGCGTACTTGGAGGTTTATGGGTGGTTATACGTGGGGTTATAAGTAGGGTAACTATAGTTATAACTCATATTAGGGGACTTATAACCCCACTTATAACTACCCATGAACCTCCAAGTAGGGCCTAAAGTCTAGGGCTAGGGTTTAGGGGTTTAGGATGGTTTAGGTTTTGGCACTTAGGGGCTTGGGGGCGTACGGTTTTGGAGTCTAGGGTTTTGGGGTTTAGGATTTGGGGCTTTCGAGCCGAGGCCAATACCGATACCGCCGCTACTCGAATCTAGGATGCACAGTAGTACCCTTGTTCCCATTTTGTAGTCCTAGGTTCCTTATAAAGTTACCCAATACCAAAAAGGGAGCCCTTTTTATTCCTAGGTTACTGGGCATCCTGGTAGTATATTATGGTACCCTTATAGATCCCTTATGGTACCCTTTTAAAGGACCCCTTTAAAGGAACCCTAGTTATTATTCTCTTCACCAATTCAGGAATGGTAACGGCAGCACCCAGAACGGCTCGCAGAGTTGCGCACACGCCACGAGGCCGCCAGCTCGCCAGGTCGAACCTCCGTGCCCTCCGCGATCTGCCGCACCTGGGCTCTTGTTAATCAAAGGGGAAAAGGAGGGACCCTTAATGGGGACCCCTAGGTAATATACCCTCAATATAGCTATTATATACCCATTGTCTAGTCCATTATAGGGTAGTTCTTAGGGGTACTTAGAAACATTTTTTGATTTTCGGTTATTGCAATCCCTAGGAAACAGCTAAAAATACAACTTTTGCTAGGGTTCTAGGTTCAGTGTAGTCTTGTTAAGCGATACGGGAAGTTCCGAAAGTGAGGGGTGCTATATTAGGGTCCCCCTTTTTCGGAAACCCCCCATATTTACCTTAAGTTACCATAATGCTAAGCAATATTATTTACTACAGGTCCTTATTATTATGGTAGCTTAAATCCAAAGCCTTCGCAAGAACCCAGGCACAGTTTCAAGGCAGAGCCTTGCCAGGCTGGGTGACTCGGGTGCAAAGTGCCGATGGCGTGGCAACTCCAGCTACCAGGACGATCCCTGCAGCCGCAGCATCGACATTGCGGGAAGAGGCGCCCGCCACTTCGCTCCCGCCATCTTCGGCATCAACATTTCTCAAGCAGTCGGGTGAGACGGAGGAGGTGCAACCAGATCGACCTCCACCGCCCTCGCCCGACCTGAATCACGTCGTCTCTCAGGCTATTCCCAAGCGGAACAAGGTCTCCAACAAAATGAAGCATGAGACCACGGGCGCGCCTGAGATTCAAGTGGCGCCGGTGCCACCGACACCCAAGCCTCCGCCAGCAGAGCTTCGGCAGGTGGCCCCGGCCCCAGCACCCAGCATCCCTGTGCCGGCCCCGTTGCCTCAGGAACCGGCCAGACCAGCGCAACCGCCGGCACCCGAAGTTGCTCCCGAGCAAGCGAAGGAACCTTGGGAGCTGCCAGAGCAGGTCACCAGCAAAGCCTGGATCCGTGGCATGCTTCGTTCCTTCGCCTTAGTACCTGTGGGGTTTATATAACCCTACCATAGTTGAAAAGGTCAACCTTGTGTTGGGCTAAACCCTACCATAATTGAAAGGTCAAACATGTTTGCTAAGAAAACTAAGCCCCTAAGGTTCCTACCATCCGGATCAAGCCTGCGGCTACCTCGCCCTGCCGGGGCGAGCTGAGCAGATCCTCCTGCGGGCGAGTGCCATCGAGGGAGAGATCCCTCCGGAGTTCGGGGAGGGATACCAGATCGAGGTCCCGTTCCTATAACATGTATATACCACATGGGGATTCATAGTATATAACAGGTATGTAGGTTATACATATATATATATATATATATATATATATATATGCGGATTCATTGGTGCAAATGGTATGGGCCCGGGTCAATTCCTCCCCAAGGTCGAGGTGGAGGACTTAGAGAAGGAGCCGCGCGTTCTGCGCGCCAAGGTGGCCGCCGCCCCACAGCTGCCCCGCAAGGAGAGCCATGCGCCTGGGGAGGTTACCCGGTTCTTGTTAAGGAATGCTTGGAGGTTCATGGGTAGTCATAAGTGGGGTTATAAGTAGGGTAACTATACATATAACTCCTATTAGTGGACTTATAACCCTACTTATAACTACCCATGAACCTCCAAGTGTAATTAGGTTACCATAATTTAGTGTTCCAGAAAGGGCTTTTTAAGGGTTGTGAGTTTAGGAGTTAAGGAATCTAACGTACGTTACCACTAGAGGGATCTATTGTAATAGTATTTAACAGGGTTAAGTTATTGTGGTAACTTGAATTAGATCCCTTAACAAGAACCCAGGCTACGTCGACGAAGCGAGGTAGGATCAAGACGTTTATGCTGGACAGGGGCTTCGGTTTCTGCCAGCTGGAGGAAGCTGATCGAACAGTCGATGTCTCTTAGTAGCTGAGTGGATACAATTTTGGGATAATATTACCCACTGTAAAACTAAACTTGCACAGTTTTTGGAACTGTTTTCAGCAACTAAGGTCTTCATCCACATCAGCAGCTTCGAAGGGCCAGTGCCGGAGGACTTCCACGGCATGCCGGGATCGCCCCCGGTGGGTCAGGAGGTTGAGATCAAGCTCGGCGACACCTCGGCGAGGCCCAGGGCGTGCTGGGCACGTGTCGTCGGACCAGCCTTACCCATGGACAAGGCCAATGCTCCTTAGTTCTCCAATAGCCGACCTTTAAACGTTTTGGGTCTGTATATTTTAGTAGTAATCTGAAAGTTTTACCTTTTATTTCCTTGGCCTATTTGGGAAGTAAGGCTCTGTCAAGCTGCCTGAGCCATGTGCTGAAGTCTGCAGAACGACTCGAGGGGAAGCCGAAGAAGGGAGGCTGGCACAAGCTCGTGGACATACTGGCTACGGATTCGCTTCGTGTGGCCGTGACGGCGTATTCCCCCACTGGCGTAGCGGAGATCAAGATGGGCAACATCCCAGAGCCGTTGATGAACTGTCTGCACGATCTGGCCGTCTGCGTTGTGGCGCCAACACCGGAAGCGGCAGCTGAAGCGATAGCCGGTAGCGTGCCGAGCACTGCAGAGGCATCGGAGTCCAGTTCTCGCTTCCACTTGTGGCTGGAACAGGAGGCGTCTCTGGGGCATGAAAATTCCTATACCATAATCAGAAGAACAAGAGTAACAATAATAGAATCCAATAATGTTATGATTGTAACAGCAAAAACTGGGCTGACTGCTTTGGGGCTTTGATATCTTGAATTCAGCTTATTATAAATATGAGATAATGGGCCCCCAAACCAGTCTACTTATAGTAAATCCCAAAAAGTTGGAAACCTGATTAAGGACAAAAAGTGCTGGGATTCCTTTACATTACTCTTGAGGATAGAGGCTATTTGGTTTCCAACTTTTGGGCTTCTACCATGATAAGGCAACTAGGGTTATAATTCAGGTAACTATACTTAAAACTACTTGTAACCCCAATTAAGGTACTGAGAACCTTACTTACTAAGTCCCATGATCCTTTAAGTACTTCCTGGCGTTCTTCTGGTTGGCTCTTTAGACTTTAACTTTTTGGGTTTCTATATGAACTAGAATAAGGAGGCAAAAAGTTTAACTTTCTAGGAGGGGGTCAGAAGTCAGCTAAGACTTAGTAAGGCCCCGATTTTAGGGAGCTCAGCCCCTGAGGCCTTCATCGGCGAGAACTCGCCCCCGGAGGCCGAGCGCCTGTGGATACGGACCGCCTATCGAGGCCCTGGGGTTCTTCTTCCTAGGGTTTTTTACGGAACTTTCGGGTTTTTGTTAGGGAACTTGAGGGTTTTATAGGGAATTTAGTGAATTTAGGATGTAGGATTTTCAGATTTAGGGTTTAGGGTATTTATGGTTTAGGGGTTTTAGGGCTTTGTTCTCTGAGTTTCTATAATTTACTAGGTATCGATTTGCGATACTTCTTTTCTAATTAGAAAGACCGAATTGTACGTAATGATGGGGGGCTGTTGAAATCGACACCTATTCTGAAACTTTATGACTTTGCTTTACGTTACTACAATAGGGTTCTCTAGTATATAATATGGCTGCTTGTGGTATAACCTCCGTTGAATTCCCTAACAAGACCCAGGCGGGGCTCGCGGCTTTCTGGGTGCCAAGGCGCCGCCAGAGAAGGCAAAGCAGGTGAAAGAGAAGAGCTGGTGGGAGGGAGGGGGAACTACCGCCCGGACTGGTTTGTGGGAACCTCAGCACTTGAAGGCCTTGTGCTCAAATCCTCTAGGGGACTGCACTGCGGACGATGTGCTGAAAGTCCTCGGCGCTCTTCCTGTGGATGCTCCGTCCGAAGTGCGGCGCTACCTGGAAGCCTGGGAGAAGCGCATGCGACTGAAGTAGTTGGCAAGGTGGTAGCTGTAGTTAGGCTTGTTTCTTGTTTCAACCGACGAAGAAGCACCGGAGATTCAGCAAAAGTTCGTTGGGGTGCGGGGTGAGCTTGGGTGCTCAGATCAGAACTGAAATCCCATGCCCATGCCCCAAAGCCTGACTTCCGTGGACAAGGTCGTGGACGCCCCACCAGCAGACAGCTGCAAGCCTGGGGAGTTACTGGCTGCAAAGGCTGCGCCCCAGGGAACAGGATTTTGTGGAGGCTCCGGGGTTGAGGAGGAGGCTTCGGGTGCATGGATGTGATCTTGGGTTCTGCTTCACATTGAATATATAGCTATAGGAGCCTTTAACTTAGAATGTTATAGGGTTTTGGCATATACTCTAGCATATAGTTATCAATTAAGGCACATCGCACATCGCTTATCTAGCGGTAAACTATGTGAATGAACCCTACTGAATAATGTTGCCTGTTATTCAGGCCTCTGTATCGGAAGATATCGGGTCGTACATGCGCGTGATCATTGGATCTGCGAGGTGGCGCAGTGCATCCTCAATGCCAACGACGACAGCCCAGCAGAATCCCGGGACAAGGCACGCGCTGTATGATTCTCTGCACCCCACAGGGTCCAAAGTACCAATATAGCATAATTAGTTGGTTAGTACACTCTTAGACATCTCGGCCCCAAAAGTATACGCACTACACGCTTTTGCTTGGACCTCTATGGTAAACGAAGTGTGCAGGTCCTTCGCATGCGTAGAAAATGATGTTGCAGGTAAGTCGGATCCCAGCATGACGTGAACGGTAAACAGGCTGCAATCAACACGTGTTCATGAGGTCCTCTCCTATCCTCGGGGCGATCGTGCCTCTAGAGCATCTTACTTGGGCCTTACAGCTTCACTGCTGAAGGGCTTAAGCTTAGGGTGGGTGGCTTTTGGTGTGGATGTATTATATGGGTACCTTTTCACCGGGAAAAGTGATTGGACAGCACTCCGCTGTGCAGCACATGCACAAATGCAGGTATGATAACACCATAGCATGCCAGTCGCAGGTTCGGCAGCTGTGATTTGCTGCAACCAGCGTGCATGCGGGACGTGCGACCAACAAACATGCTGCCTTGCACTCCGAATGATGATAGTAAGCGCTAGTGGACCAAAACAGTGACCACAGCACTTCAAGAACTCCCTTTGCTTCATGCAGCGCCTTTTGATTCTCATCCCCAACCACCAGTGACAAACCCCAACGAATCTGTGAAGGCAGCCGTCGAGACCAAGGGCAACAGGCAATGCAGGGTGGGGATGGTGGTACGGGTAGTAGTTCGGGGTCTAGGACATTTTGCTTACTTGCCGGGGGCAGGGTACGGATCTCATGGTATGAAAGGGTTATAGTAGAAGCCAGAAAGTTGGAATATGGTTTCATGGTAGGATCCCCTATATTTTACCTTAAAGGGATTATGATAATGATATTCCAACTTTCTGGCTTCTACTGTAAGGGCAGTGAGGAGCTTCTGGGTTCAGCCTGTCCATCCTGACTTTGAAAGCTTTAGCTTGAAAATTTGGGTATTGAGAGCTCAGGAATTATGAGATCTCACGCCCTACCCGTAGGCTCCATGGTGGTTCTTTTTTGGGATTACCTTATAAAACTCAAGGTATGAACCCCCAAAAGGAACTAGTACGGGGCCTATGGGTAGCCCAACACCTACGAACCCGAGATCCGACCAAGCTCTAAGACTGAAGCGGAATAAACGTCTTGAAGATCTCACCAAGAAGCCCTTATGAAACCATATACGGGTGGATGTCAAGATTGTGGTCCCTTTTGGGGGTCCCTGCAATAATACACCTTATTTTTGACAACTACCCATATACAGCCGTCATGGATCCTGTACCGTACAGCACTTATGAAACCCCAATAAACGGGTTTTGCAGCACCTCGTAAGGATACCCGAAGCCAACACACCTACCTGAAACAGAGGGGTCGGGGCCGCTAGACACTGAAACCCTAAACCCTAAAACTAAACTCTAAACCCTTGACCCTAAACCCTAAACCGGAACCCTACACCCGAAAGTTAAGGCAGTTAAGGGTTTAGGATCCAGGGCTCTCCCTGCACACGTCGGTTCGGGGGCCCCTGTCTGGATAGGTAGCCTTTACTGGAGTTGAAGGGTCGAGGACTTTTTGGGGTGGTTTAGGGTCTACAGGGTTTAGGGTTTAGGGATGTTTAGGGTGTGGGGTTCAGGGTTTAGGGTTTGATCATCATCCTCGGTTCGAAGCAAGTTCAAGCTTGTGACCAGGGCCGTGGGTCAGCGCCTCAGTTCTGCCGACGGTGGCCTGAGGGAACTCCCTGGACAAGTCTCTTTGGTTAGGGATGCGAAGATATTTGCAGGTTCTGCCCTAAACCCTCAACCCAAAACCCTCGAGCCCAGGGATGTAGGAGTGTCGATCTAGCGGACTTGGGCGGTTTGATCTGGTAGTTCAGCGACTTCGGGATTGATGATCGGTCAATTTTTCAATATGATCATGGGTAGTTCTTTGAATTAGGGTCCCTTTGCGGGTCCTCTTTATAAGGGTGCCGCATCTAAAGGGAGCCTAATTTAGAGAACTACCTGCTTTTGGTGGCTAAGCCCTGAAACTAAACCAATCTAAACGGTTAGTTCATACCCTGAACTGGACCTCTGAACCCTAACCCTAAACCCTATAAGCCCAGAGCGGGAAGGGAAAGTCCTGCTTCTTCTGGCTGATTGCTCATCGAAAGTAGCTGATTCATGTGGCACCTTCAGCAGGTGAACGCTGCTTAAAGTAGCCCTACTTGCTCAAAACATCCTGAATGCAGCTTTCTTACAGCCTGACTATACCCGCAAAGCCTTGGCGCACCCTTGAAATGGCTTTAGTACAGCCTCAATTTATCATACAGAGTGACCTACCATATGGACCTCTACAATGAACTTTTTGTCATTCAGCAGCCAACCATGCAAGTTTCTATTCGTAGCCGATTGGCCCCCCAAATCATGAGATCATCTCAAGCGAAGAGTTGCTATATATGCGCCACCAAAGGCAGGAAGAGAATGCTGGAGGCCATTCTCCTTCCCAGACCCCCGGGAGGATCTAGAAAGTAGATCCCTCAATTTGGAGCCCTATACTACTAAGGGTACTTTATAGGAACCCCCATGCATTAACGGATCTACTTTTTGGATCCTCCCGGGGTCTGGGTCGAGGATCCAGGAGCGCTGCCTGCGCCGGAGGATGCCGAGAATTTCTTCCTTCCTCGTTCCGCTGAACACGGCGATGGTAGCTCCTACAAGCCCTGTCGCGACCCAGCTGCAGAACAAACCCCAAACCCTAAACCCTGGACCCTGGGCTTAAACCGTGGCCCGGACTTCCTTCAGGAGGATGCCCTGGAGCTTTGTCACACGGCATACAGAACACATCTGCCAACCAAGTGATCACCGTTCCGGGCAAAGCCCCCCAGAACTTCCAATCGTCAACACCGAGTCGCACACTCGCCCTTGCCCCCTTTCCGGCATGGATGGGGGAAACGGTCTAATGCCAAGAAGAAGCAACTCAAGGAGCTATCGGCAGCGATGGATAAGCCTGTCTCCGGGCCTCTTTACGAGGGAGCCACCGATGCCTCCCGTCGCTGCTGTCTGTCTGATTGCATGTGCGGCCAACTTTGTTTCGGGTTTAGGGGGTACTCTGGGTATCCCTACAGTAAGCCCTGACCCCCACATCAAGGTACTTTGGTGAAACGATTCTTAGCTTCAGAAAGTTTCGGGCTCAAAGATCTTAGCTTCAGGCGGCTACTTGGAGGTTCATGGGTAGTAATAAGTGGGGTTATAAGTAAGGCAACTATACTATACTTATAACTCATACTAAGGGATTTTTGACCCCACTTATAACTAGCCATGCACCTCCAAGTCGGGCGCTTCGTGTGACCCCGAAAGAATCTGCAGCTCTAGGGCTTGCTGTTATGATGTCCTTCTATGTGGGTGGTTGTCAAAATTAGGGTCCCCTTTTCGGGTACCCTAAATATTCGGTGCCGTATTATCATAGGGACCCAAAAAGGGACCATGGTTTTGACAATCACCTATGTGTCCCTAGAAGTTCTGTAGGATCAAGATAGGGCGGTTTTGGGGTTCAGGCTTTTATGGAGTTTCGAGGCTTTTGTGCTTCGGGCTTAGGGTTTGGAAAACCTGGTGCCTTTTGTTGCAGTGTCCAATGCTCCATCCTGCACTACGAGCCTGTGGGATCAAGAGGTACTGCCACCAACTGCATGTTCGCTTAACCCTCGAGGAGAGCTAGTATGCATTTCCCAGCCCCACAGCATCGCCCTGGTGCCAAAGGTGCAATGTAACGTAGGGCCTTCGAGGTTTGATTCTTCGGGTGCACCCCTCCCTCCCCACAAAAAAGAGCAAGATCACTGAGGCGTTTGTATAGCGTTGCGCTCCAGTTGCTTGGATAATCAGTTATAGTAGCCACGTATCGGCGTCGATTTCATACCTTTACTGTGATTGGAGGCCCACCACGAGGAGGCCTTTTATTCCTTGTAAACCCAAGCCTCAAGCCGGTAAGCCGAAATCCCAACGCCTAAACCCTATATAAACCCTGTACGAACCCTATGTAAACCCAACAAACTCTGTATAAACCGTAAGCCCTAAAGCCTAAACCCTATAACTCAGAGCTTTCGTTTTGCATGCTTGCTAAACCAGCGTGCTTCTAACAAAAGACCGTGCTCGCTCGATTGTCGATTCAAGCAGAGAGACATAACATGATCGTGGAGGAACATGTGCAAAGGAGGCTACATGCACATAGTTTCAAGCAAGATTTGGACAATGTCAGCCGGCGCCAGCCATGATTCTTGGTTTTCTCGCGTGAAGCAGACCGCCCCGTGGATATTTGACGATGGGTATAAATCTCCCAACAGCCCTGTGTTTGTGCGGCAGAGATTCGTCGACATCCTTGAAATCGGGTCTTCAGCTATTTGCCGGGGCTGCACAGAAGTGCCATGCTCAGGATTTGCGATTGTGGATAGGACATGTGACATGCCACTGTTGCTTTTGCCCATGTTATTTACTCGTCTGAGGAGGGGCTGCGGGCTGCTCATGTATGGAGCCACATCGGTTTGGAGAATGAGAGCATCATTCTTGAAGATGGCCAAGCTCTTTGTCGCTGCATTGCATTTGATCACCGCGGGTACTAGTGGCCAAGGGTAGTGGGTAGTTGCTTTCATAGTTTCATCTGAGGCATGCAGATGTGCTCGAGATTGTATCCCGGTGGGGTATGCTATATCATGTGCCTCGCTGCAGTAATGTTGTCGTGCTTGGGGCATCATTGCGATTTCGGCTGTTCTCTCTGAGGCCGTTTGCTTGGGAGGAGGCCAGGCACCATGTCTCCAAAGTGGTGGAGACTTACTATCATTTATTTTACGCGGCAGTCGGGTTCATGCTTTCTTTCACTGATCGGAAATCGTGGGGAGAGGAGTTGTGTCTTGCTGGGCTCAGGATTTCGTGGTTGGCCTGATTATTCTGTGCGAAAACATAGATGTTCGGATTGTGGTGCAGATGCCATATGAATTCCTCGGAGCCTTCAAGAAGCACCAAAAGATGTGGCAGGAGAGGGTCTAAGCCGGTTTGCTTCAGATGTCACAGTTCCATTTTTGTGGTTTTCTATGAGCACAGGAGGTTTTCGCTGAGCTCACGGTGGTCCAGGAAAGCTTTGCAATGTCCTGCTTTGGTGCCCAGGGACAGCTGGGACAGCCTCTTGGTGCATTGTGGTCGGCTTGTGCTCGGTTGAGATTGTGCATTGGGGCGGTCAGTGGTTGTTGTTATTGTTGTTGATTGTTCGAGGTCACCAATTGCGCTGTTTGGCAACGACAAGTTTCTGATCCGCTGCTTGAAGTACATGTCGGCCCGTCTGAGGCCGATGCCGCTCGTTATGGATATGAATTTAGACAGGACGTTTTGATTTCTCTCGATTCTGCATTGCGGCTCGTGTACCCGGGCAATCTCTTAGGTTTCGCATGCTGAACCCCGACGTGCCGGATATTTGCTTGGTCCGCGGGCAAACGGGGTCGTACATTTACGCCGCCACTTGACCCGCAATAATGCAAGGTTGTGGTACATTAGAAGAGTGCTCAGCTTCGGCCGCTTTTTGAGGTGACAGATCTTATCCTTTTGCGGCACCGGCGGAACGATTTGGCCACTCGCGACATGGCGGAACTTCTTGATCGGGTTTGCAAGAACCTGGTGGACCAGGACGGGCATCCGCATTGTGTTGATTTCGCCCCGGCCATGATTATTAATTGTTTGTGGCCAGGATCTGGACGAGGTGCTGATTTCCGGCCCACGGCCGGGCAGGCTCGCCAAGCGGAGGCGGGTGGTCGTGCTGCGATTCGAGGCCAGGCTCGAGTCCTTCCACTTGATGTTTCGCTTGTGCTACGATTGAATTAATCCAAACCCTGCAGAACCGCGATGTGAAGATCACACGGCCGACTGCAGCACCGGTACCATGGCAGCTTCATTCATTAGTTCAAAGAAAACTTAGGTTATCGTGTGTATGTGTGTGTTCCTTGTGTGGGAGTCAAATTGCCTGGCCGAGGTTGGGCCCGGACCTTTGATGATGACTGCCGACGGGGAGCCCCGACCTTTCGAGTTTGGCTGAATTGTGGTTTGTGGTTTCGATCATCGGTTGTGTGCGGGGATCCGCTCTTTCACGTTTTGATCAGGAGTGGGAGATGCTCTAGTTGCTAGCCGCTGGCCAATGCAACGGCTTGATGTGAAGCCGGACTCGAGTCTTGGTTGGGAATGTCTCAAGCAACAGTTTCCATGGCTGCCGTTGTGCACCGTGTCATCGCCATGTGTGTGTGTGTGTGTATGTGTGCACATCATGGGTCTACTGCACCCACACTCCACCCGCTGTGGCCGCTTGCTGTGGTTGTTAGGGTGCAGTCTAGGAACACATTACCATCATAATAATTGATTCAGGACAATCTTGATTTATGCTGCCCGATACCAAATCGCCTATGGGAGGAAATGAGCTTCGTGCCTTGACTCAATGGTTCTATCATTGTGCACTGGTTGTGGAGCTAAGTCAAGTGGCTGTCCCGCTTGCACACCCAAAGCCTCAACACCTGAGAGACTTTTGAGCCCGTTGCCAACGCTTCGATGTCCCAGGCACACCATGATTGGTATGCCCGTGGTCTTTGCCATTTGCAGCCAAATCAATCAACGGATGATACAGTCTATCGATTCTATCAATTGGAGATGTGGCATATGATCGTTGGCAACTTGGTTTACAGCAAGAGCTCCTGGCTGCAAGTGTGCTGGACGGTTCGTGCATTGGTTCATGGCAAATTTTATACTGCTTTCCCCTCCCAGTAATTAGTTCTACCTTGTAAGATTTGTGATACCTCAACGACAACAACAATAAGCCCACCAACCTTACACAGTAGCCGCTGAAAGCACCGGGAGTGCACATAACAAATTCGATGCACAGGGGTCGGGCTCGTGGATGGGTGAGTGCTATAGACTAACTACTAGAGTACTGCAGTACAGGGTTTCTGCTTGATGTGGAAAACTCCACTGACATTCATAAACTAGAGTCTTAAAGTCTTATACTTCACGGCAAAGCCCTCATCCGCAGTGGCTGCGAGCGAGGTCCTTAGACGGGCAAAACAGGAAGTCGATAGCTCGTGCTGCCTTGAGTTTGGGTGCAACAGACTGGAGCCGTGTTGTTACCTGCGATATGTATGCTGTTTGCCTTCTCTCACAAGAGGGTGGCCCCGCTTATTTAGATCCTTGGCTGCCCCCGTGCTTGCGAGCTGCCGGCGATGAAGAAGGCGGACCCTGCCAAAAACCTGAGGAGGACGGCTGCTTCCGTTGGTTGGGGCTCTCACGCCGAGTGTTTTGGGGACCCGAGCCTTTGGAAACCGGGAGGTTGGTTTGAAATAAATAAACTGGGTTGCTCTTTCGGGCGGAGGTAGGACCTGTTGAGTTCCTGAACACCCAAAGTGAATCAGCGAAACCCGGCGGAAAACTCGCAGTCTCTCCGAACCAGAGGTCTTCATTGCAATTGCAAAGCTTGCATTCATGGGGCCCAGGTTTCAGAGGTCATTGGAAACACAGCAGCTTTATTAGCAACCCTGGGTTTTCGGGGATGCTGGCATGCATTGGCGGTTTTTCTGCACCAGGGCCACCTGACTTTGCTGAGTGGTACGAAGCCATTAAAATTATAAAAGCCCCAGCCCTGAACCCAATTACCGAGCTGTACAACTTGAGTCTCCTAGTTTTACGACTTTAGTCTATATTGATTATTTCTCTGTCAGAGTCAGTTCGGCTGTGACTAGGTGGTATATTATTTATCGCGAATTGACCCAAGGCTACTCTATGCTCTGGGGCTTTTGGCCTAGGAATTCCTGGATGTCAGAAATATTATTATAGTTGTAGTACAGGATCCGTTGCATCAAGCCGCGAGCCACACTCTGGATTAGCTCCCTATCCATCACCCAAATCAACACCTGACCAACTATGCGGGCAGGGCTCTCTCTACGAAGAGCTTGGCATCCGTGGAGGCAGAGACGCCGCAACCCAATCCACGAAGCTTCCTCCTGGATACGGCCAAGCGGAGTTTGGACGAAGCTTTCGGAATCTCGGTGTCACGTTGGGTTGTCTTCTGGGGCTACAATCCTTGTTTTCGCTGACTGTGGGAAGTGCAGAGATCTCATATTATTCGTGGCGGCCCGCACACACACACACACACACCGATACACATATCGATCTATCTGTCTTATCTATCTATCTATCCGTGGCCTCCCTTTATGTTCCTCAGACTCTTGCTCTGTCTCACTCTCACACACTCTCTTTCTCTGCCTTCAGTCGTTCTCATTCACTGGTCACGCATTTTCACTCTGTCTCAGGCATTCTCAACGTGACTTGTTCTCATTCATTCTCCCTCACTCTCACGAATTCTCAAATACCCCCCACCCAATTTCACTCACTCTCACGCATTCAATCCCACTCGCTCTCACTCACTCTGACTCACTCCCTTCGCCCTCGCTCATTCACACTCACTCGCACTCTCACCTCTCACTGTCACGGTCACTCCTTCTGCTTCTCATTCACTCTCTGATTCGTTCTCGCTCGCTCTCACTCAGTGTCACACAGCCTCACTCACTCTCACACATTCTCATCCTCTCACTAACTCTCGCTGCCTCTCATGCAGAAACTACCACTCGCTCTGACCCATTTTCCTCTCTCACCCATACCCACCCGGCCACCCAGGCATTCGCCTGCCCGCCCACCCACGCCCGCCCCTGCTTCTGCCCATGCACCCGCCCACGCACCTACCCACCCTTGCTTGCGAAATTTCCGCATGGTCTTTGCATGTGCTACAGTAAGGCAGGTACATCTGTAGTTATCCACACAGCCACACTGCTATCTGCTGCACCCAAGGACTGGATGCTGGTGACAAGGAGAAGAAGAAAAAAACCGAGAAGAAGAAGGACAAGAAGAAGGGCAAAAAGAAGAGCAAGAAGTCCAGCAACTCACTGCATCAGTGTTGCACTCCTATTCAATGGCTTATGTTGAGGACTCGTGCTATGACCTAAATCCGAGGCAGCTCCAAAGACTCGTCTTCGTCGGAGGCCAGCTGCCCTTCACAGCCCTCTGTGGATGGTTTCGAGGACTCCTCCGCGACCTTCGGCTTGTCGAAGAAGGAGATGACCCGCAGCATGGAGATTGCCACGTTGTCGGAGCTGGAACCTAGGCCGCTGGGCTTGGTGCTGTCTTCGGTAACCCCGCTGGTCATAGCCAATGATGTCTTCGAAATGGGTGGAGAACTCGAGTCTTATCTGAAGGCTTTTAGGTTCATTTGGGCCGACAACTTTTACTTCCCTGATTCAATTGCCCCTGCAATCCTCAGGAGTCGTTGTTGCGAGACAAAGCTTTGACGGCGAAGAAGAACAGGGCCAAGAAAGACCACACGGACGCCGTTTTTCAGGTGCATTGTTTGGGGTCGTCGGGAATTAAAAGTGCGATCGTAATTGCCCAAACAGGCTGGTTCTTTTGTTCTCGAAATTATCCTGGTGGTAGGCACTCGCTAGAACATGTTCTAGGTGCTAGGCCATCAAGGGTCGCGGTGGGGACATTAGGGTTCTACGAGGTAAGGTGCTGGTTGGTAGGTGTTTGGGTTTGATACTTAGCTTACACTGATGGTTCTTTCTGTAACACAGCATGTAAGTATCCCGCAAGAGCCCTTCCTGTACAAGTCAAGACAGCCCCAGCCCCAAGTGAGCCCGGAAAACACAGCATTCCTTTCGATTCAAGTCTGTTGTACTATTCAGGACTATATTGAACCTCGCTACGATAAGCCCAGCTTCTTCATTCCCAGATGAAAGCCGCCGGCACGATGTGGAAGCGCAGAATGGCCGATTTGGCCCACCATCGTGCCTTGGCTCGCATATCTGTCGTTGGATGACTTAGCACGGGCTGCAAACCTTCACGTCTTTTCGATGGCAGAGGGGTGGCAGGGAGTGTTGTGTTGTGTCGTGAAATGTTCGCAAACACTCTATTGGACTTTGTCGGAATAGGTGGTTCATTGTATCGTTAGTATAATGTGCAGCTAGGCCAGGAGTAGCTCAGAAGGGTGCTGCTAGTCTATTTCACTGGCCTCGAGCCTCAAGGACCATACACATGTTGCCTGTGAGGGCAGACACGACAACGACAAACAAACAGCAGAATCACCTAGCTGCTGCGACCCCTACCTTCGGTCTCCTAAGTCCTAACAGCCTTGCTGCAGTTACCGGCCGCCCGGCAACCTCCGTGCGGCTTTGTGCCGCCAAGACCCTCTTCGATTGCTCGGCCGTGCTCCGCAACTTGTGCAAGAGGCAGATGAAGAGCCTCAGTAAGAAATAGCTCAATCAAGTAAAGCATGCACTGCTTTTACACAAGAGTTATCTGAGGAAGTGTGATGGGGGCAAAGCTGCCTGGATGAAGGCACTGGACACTATCATGAAGGATGCCCGCGAGGTGTGCTTGTCCTGTTGGGGTTACAGGTCTGTTGCTGTTTCTGAGATTAATGGACTTTAGCATTCAATTCTATGTCTGCCGCACAGGCAGCCTCGGTGGACCTGAAGAACCACATGAAGCAGACGGACCGCAAGAACCCCAAGCCTGTTCGTGGCACCGGGCACAAAGACAAGCAGGAGGAAGCTGACCCTGATCATTCTGAGAATGAGAAAGACAGGGAGGAAGCCAGCCCAGAGGCTGCACCGTATGCCAGCTCCGAGGGGGAGCCGGATGGGGAGCCGGATGGGGAGCCGTCGGACGACGAGGACGTTTTCAAGGGGGACTTCGCCGTGCCTAAGGGTTCCGGGGAGAGCGCCTTGCCGAAGCTCCCGGCCAAAATGCAGGCCAGCCTTGAGAAGATTAGCCGTGAGGTCCTGGACACTTTGCCCACGGATCTCTCCCAGTGTCTCGGCTGCCGTGTGGTTTGTGAATCACAGTGAGTTGGCCCGTTTCTGCCTCATCCGAATGATACTGAATTTAAGGGCCGATGTTGGATATTGGGTTGCCTGCCTGGAGAAGGAGGGCTTGCTCGAGATGAATCATTTCGAACTCGGGCTCGAAGGCGGGCTACGTAAGCTTGACATGTGAAGCCGTTCTTGTTGCTTCTTTGTAGGGACGTAGGTTGCCTTTCGGAGGTTGCCTTTCGAACCACCTGGGAGTGGGCAAGCCCCACTTTGCAAAGATGTCTTTGAGGGCCCGAAAGCTCTTTGATTCCTGGGCCGAGAAACTGCCCGGTGTGATTACCCGTGCTTCCGCATGCCGGCAGCATTCGTTGTGCCTTCACCCCGAAACTGTCTCGAAAGCTTGCAGCCTGTACCAGCTCCGAGGAACCGGAACCGTTGTCGACACCGGGCCGCCGCACAGCTGCTGCGAAGCCAACCACCTGAGTGGCCGATTCCCGGTGTGATGGATGAATTCTGCGGGTTTTGAAAGCCAGGGCCAGGTTAAGGTTCAGGGCTGCTGTTTACAGGGGAAAGCACCGAGGATCATCTAGACAGACGTTTTGCCATCTTGGCATCCGCCTTGCAGGCTCCGAGACTGTTTGATCAGTGATTGCAACGGGGTGCTGCAAAAACACGGGTCTGGGAGTTTTGTTCCTTGCTGTCGGAAAGTCAGAAGCTTGCTTCGTGTGCTACATTCTTGCTGAGATTGAACCCTTCTTATTTGTTGCGAGGTCACGGCTCCTGATGAGATGTATGTGTACATGAAGACAAGCTATACACATGACATGTGCTACATATAAAAAGATGCACACACACACACACATACACTCATATCTACCTACATACAAACGCAGAAACACACGTTACCTACATATATAAATATATATGCATACATAGGACCTTAGGAGGAACATAAATGCATGCAATTAGGTGCCTCAGTTGCATGTATTGATCCTTCCTTACTTAAACTGTTCTGGCATACCTACACGCCGACTCTATGTCTACGTTTCTAAGCTCATGCCTTACTTACTGTAGTCTGAATTAGATGATTAAATTAAATAGACCGAAGGAAGGGCCCTTGTGAATCCCTAGACCGCCTAAACCCTCAGCCCCAGCTTAAATTAGGTGGTTGAGCACTGACTAAATTATTAATAGGCTAATAGGAAGAAAGCTCCTGATTTCGCTGTGGAGCTTCTGCTGTGCTGCTAGAATACGTTCAGCTCGGCCTAGGCTAGCAATGTATAATAAACCAATATTTAGTCCTGGACTAGACCGTACGTTCCCGAAACACGCCTGAGCCTTTCAACCAACTTACACGCAAACCCAAGCCTCAGCTTGGCACGAAGTGACCCAGCCTCCTGAAACAATGCAAGCTGGACCCGCAATCTTAGACTAGAAAAGCCCCCAGTAAATGAAACTGCCCGGCATTGTCCCGAAACCCTACTAACGGAGCCCTTCCAAATCGCTTTTGCTGCCGTGGTTTCGCCTTTGGTGCCCAGCTGGCCCTGCTGCTCCTCAGTTGCACAAGGGGAAAGGGCTGGGGGGGAGCCGGGGTGGGGATTCGTAGCCGGGGCCTTGAGGGGGCTGGGAGTACAGAGTGGGGGTGGGAGGGTGGGGACGGGGCCGGGCGGGCCGGGCCGGGGATTCGGCCGGATTCCTGGAAGAGAGATTAGAAGGTAAAGTCGATGTCTTTTGCATAATCTAGTCCTTTTTGTAAAAGTGATGGTGCTGGGTCGTGCTGCTGGGTGCTCGCTGGACCCGAACGTGCTCGCTCGAGCACAACGTGCCCGCTCAGAGCCTACGTGCTCGCTGAAACCCACCGTGCTCGTCTAACGCGATTCTTTTGCCCAGTGCACGCACCTGGCGGGCACCAAAATGCGAGCGAGCATGCATTTCTGTTAGACGGCCCAAACCGCGGTTAAATGGACAAACACATGGGAATCGTGCATGCTCGCTCGTTTGCCAGCCGTTTGCTGGAATGCGTGCTCGCTCGACTTTTGCTGTCACCCAGTGTCGCAACCCGCAGAACAAGCCAGCACCGACGCCGCGAGCGAGCATCCAAGGCGACCATGGCAGCCCGCCCTTGGCTAGAAGGGCGGCTACAGAAGCTGCGAGAGATCCTTGGCCGCAGTTCTCCGGGTCCCCGGGCCCGAACGTGCTCGCTCGATTGCAACGTGCTCGCTCGATTGTGACCGTGCTCACTCAGTGTGGCCAAGTTAGCCTAAAGCCAAATCTAAGGCTTGTGGATACAACAGAGAGAGATGAGCTGCTGAAGAACATCCTCAAAAAATAGAATATGTCGACACCTGCTTCCAGAACGGCAGGCCCATCGGTATGTTGGATGTGACGCAAGAAGCTTGGGAGGCCCCCGCTTAGATACAGCATCATGCTTTACATCTTAAGACTTGTCAAGGCTGGCCTCTGTTGTGCTGCGACATTAGTGTGCTGTCTGGCAGGATGCATTGCACAGCCTTCGTGCAACGGCAACTTCTCTCGGCCTCAGATTTCGTCCAAGACTCTTCGGCCGTGCTGCTCCCGCTGAAGAAAGCCTAGACGGCGCCCAGGCGGAGGCAGCGGCTTCGGATAGCAGTTGTAGTCCTGGGCAAGACTACAGCAAGTACGAGACCGTCTACTTGTCCTGCAACAAAGCCGTGAAGGGAGTGCTGCAGCTCCACAAGGCACAGACGTTGGGCAAGCTGGGTTTTCGCATTGCAACGAAGCATGTTTCATTCAATGTCAATTTAATGAATCAGAAAGAATCATGCTGGAACCCACGTGCAAAAGGTGGTGGATCAGCACGTCCAGGGTTACAGAGTGCTCTTCCGAGCAGAAGAGCTGTGGTCGCTGACCAAGCGATCTCAATTTTTCCACAACTGCTTCTCCAAACTGTGTCCAGTCTGCAATCGATCTTGGCCTAGGTTCTGCTTGCTCCCTACCCGAAACCCTTACTGTCCCAACTCTAGCCACATTCTCTGATCTAAGGCAAGAGGGACTCGCGATGGATATTGCTGAGGCTTGGAAAGTTGACTTCATCAACGTCCACTGCATAAGGAAAACTTCATATCGGGGGCAGAACTCCAACAAAAGCCCTGATCGCATCCGCCTGCCCTTCGACGGGGTTACCTTTCCGGGGGCGATTTTCCTCGTGACTTGTCTGCAAGATCTTCGTGCTGACTTGTCGTCCCGAAAGAAGTATGTTGAACTGATTTGCAGTCTCGAAACAGGCCTCGTACGTCTTGCAGGGCCGAGGCTGCAAGCCAGAGATACAAACAGCTGCCTTGAAGACCTTGGATGTCATCTTGGGAACCACTGTTGTGGGAAGCCTGGAACTAGCTTTGCTCGCCAAGAACGAAGCATGTCGCCGGGCTAAAGTTCCTAGCACCTTAGATTCTCAAGATGCTGCTGCTGCTGCTGCTGTCGCTGGTTTCTGACGCGACATCTGTACTCGGGTTTTATCTCAGGTTTGCTTCCAGTCCAGAATGGCTATGTGTCTCTGGCCGCCTGGAATGATTTCTTGGAGTATGGGAATCTCACGCAGAGGCCCGAAAGGACATTTTGTACTGACTGGGGTCTGCTATCATGCCCTGAACATCAACAACAACGCAGAAATCCCGCAAAGGTGGCAGCAGTGCAAGATCCTCTCGAAGGAAGAGCAGTCAGTGGACACAGGCCTGCCCGTTGTGAAACTGTCCTCTCTAATTCTAAGCCACAGAACAACCCAAACCCCGGAACCCCCAAATCCTAGGCCTTCGCCTGCCCCTGGTCGTGTGGTTCCTGCTTCGGCTGCCCCACGCGGATTCTTTCGATGCCACTTGGCAGCGACAGCAGTCCTAATACTAAATCCCAAAACCGACTCCTGCAGCTTGCAGTCCAGGAGAAGCACACATGTGGTCGACTGCAACGACGGGCGATACATCTCTTGAGTCAAGCTGCTGAGCTTTCGGTGGAGAAATTGACAACCAATGTGCTGCCGCCCCTCTCCGCAGAACACGCATTCCATCCGGCGACCAAGCTCCTGAGCTGCAATTCTTCTGGGCGGGGGGCGGGTGGGGGAGTGGGAGGGCTCTTGGCTTTGGCTGAAAGCTGGTGTTCCATTGCGACCAGGGATGGCAGACGCCTGAAGCTGGAAAGCAAGCCGAAGTCGGAGCTGGCAATAGCCCGCTTCTTGTCACGTGGTGGTGGCTTCTGCAGCAGCCAGGCAGACGCAAGTTTGAAGGAGGTCGGGCTCGATGCTCTATGCCCCACGCATTACAACAGGACTGAATAATCTTATGAACCTGTTGAAATGACCGCAACTAGCATCAAAATCCTCCGTGTGCAACACATGATATCAGGACGACGGCCGACTTCGTGCACCGCTATCTTGTCAAGATACAGCACAAGACGGAGAAGGTTACCGAAACCGAAGCTTCCAACAAGCCCGCAACCCTCGCTTCTGTTTGCATCCAGGTTCTCGCGGACCTGCAGCACAAGTCCATCGCATTGATATGCGACGCTAGCCCCAAAGCGAAGCACGATGAGCCTAGGCTGCAAATCGGGGTGGCCCTCCAGCTTGCATTGGGACTACATATTGTGTTCACGGGGAGACTAAGGTGTGGCTTCCAGTGTTCGGGCTTCCGGATTGCCTGTGTGTGGGAACTTTGCAGCGACTGTCGACATTGCTGCCCAGTACTGCTACGGCATCGCAGAAGCTGGGAGCAGCAAGCTTGGTGGCCGAGAGCCACACGAAAGCAATGCTTGCCGAGTACACAACCAAACAAGAAAGAAAGAAGCTGTCCCTAACCTATACTTATGCACGATTGAATGTATTTCTTGCCCTTAGCACGAAATTCCGAAATCACGGATAACTCACCATGGTGACTCAGCCGAAGGCACTCAGCTCCCTCAGGGAAGATCGGCTGGCTGCGAAGCAGGAGCTGAAATCAGTGGCCAATGTGTTGTCGCACATCGGCCTCGATTTGGCCGAGGTGTTTCCAAGCTCCCGTTGTGCCCCCATAGATGCTGACAGCGAAGAGCGCCGACTGCACTGTGTCGGTGATATGCTGTATGGCTACGTGATCAACAAGTCGACGGGCGACGCCCGTTGGGACACCGTGGCCGAAGGATTGCGACTAGTCCTGTGCCCCGACCAAGGGAGTGCACTTTACGCGACGTATGAATACATGTGCCACTGCGGCGGATCTGTGAACCTCATACGCGATGAGTTGTAGCTCGGCGAGAATGTAATCAGCTCATTCTGTGGTGCTTCGTGTGACCCTTGAAGATCTTCATGTCTGAGGCACAAGATTAACAACCATATGGGACGTGTCACGTCGTGCAGCCCGGTGATCAAGAGATCCTCGGCCCTGGAAATCTGCCCGTTGCCTTGAGCCTTGTTTTGTTGTGTTGTTCTGTTTCTGCACATTCAATTCAAGCTGGTGTCCCCAAAATCAGGAATGACTCTCTTGAGCGGTTGGCTCTTCAGAGCCAAGAAGTCTCCTTGGGGGACAAGCAACTTTGCCTCCACACTGAAGGAGGCCGGAGAAAGGTACTTGGAAGCTGTGACTCAACCGAAAACTTGATACCATGGTTGTGCTTTACAAGTTGCTGGAACCGTTATGATGTCGGATGGATTACGACTAAGGCTCAGCAAGATGATTTCTTAATGGAGCTCTTCAGCAGGGACATCCTCAGGGAGAGACTAAGCTGCCTGATCCGTCATCGCATTTCTCAACTCTGAATCGCTTGTACGAGCCCCAATTGACAATGATGATCCATCCGAGGAACAGCCTGCCCTACACCTCCGATGCCAAGCTGAACTTCGAGAGGACGGTCGAAATCCTTGGCAAGACCATAAAGCCGCTGGGATGCAGGAGTTGATGGTTCATGTCGTGCCCTATATTTAGCAGTCTAGGTACAACAGCGAGTCGTTCTCGTGGTCCCGCTGGTGCTCGTGGGCACACACTTCTGCTACTTTCCAGATGTCGAGTACATTGCTGTTGATCCTCTGGAGCTCCCTTGAGGACGGGTTTGGTAGCTACAGTTTTGCTGCTGCTGCCAAGCTCCGTGCTCTGTAATTAATCTCCCAGAAACACACAGACACGCATATGCACCACGCACACAGACCCCCGCATGCACCCCACCCGCACACACACACACCAGAAGCCACGCACACACACACACACACACACACACACACACACACACACACACACACACACACACACACACACACACACACACACACACACACACACAGAAGCACACGCACACACTATACACACACACAAAAACACACACACACACGCACGCACAAACACACACACACACACACACACACACACACACTCCCACCCTCACACCTGCACCCACGCCGCCGCAAACACACACACACACACACACACTCTCTCTCTCTCTCTCTCTCTCTCTCTCTCTCTCTCTCTCTCTCTCTCTCTCTCTCTCTCTCTCTCTCTCTCTCTCTCTCTCTCTCTCTCTCTCTCTCTCTCTCTCTCTCTCTCTCTCTCTCTCTCTCTCTCTCTCTCTCTCTCTCTCTCTCTCTCTCTCTCTCTCTCTCTCTCTCTCTCTAGCTCAGGCTCTCTCTCTCTCTCTCTCTCTCTCACGCACACAAACACGGTTTCACAAGCACGTGTGCTCCGACACAGTCAATCTTGAACACCACACAGACATACGCAAGCTCATGCAACAGGTGGGCAAGAATCCGCTGAGCCTCGACGCCATCCAGCAGAAAGGTGAATCCAGTCAAGACAAAACCGTGCAAAAGTGTGTCAAGGCCTGCCTAGCCTGTTGCTCGCAACAAATCACAAGAAGCCCGACCCAGAACCTGCTTATTCTGCACTCTGGACAGGCTCTCATGGACGAGGAGCTTTTTGGGATCTTCCGCTTCGCCCGCAAAGTGGTCACTCCTTTCAAGGATATCTGCTTGGAGCTTGTGCTTCAGCTGCAGCAAGATTGGTGTACGCAGGCTGCCGAACGGAACCACAGCTGTAGTTGCATCTTCTGTCTGCAACTAAGCAAAGAGAGCAAAGCAAAAAGATGGCCCTGCACAAGTTCACGTTGCAAGCCAACACCAGCGACCTCGAGAACAAGATCTCGGCCCTCGCGACAGAGTGCCTCTCCTCGAAGGTGTTCGACATGCCGCCGGACGTGGCCATGAATGGGCAGGCCAGCATCTAATGATTTAATGAATCTTTCTTCTGACATAGCTGTGAAGTGTCTGAGTCTAGCCTAGCTTTTGACTCCGCTGCACTGCAGTCCTGCACTCCGGCAGGATAGATAATGAAGACTCCAACCCCTTAGCCCGCTACATAGCCTATTCGTGGACCCGAAACTGAGCACAAGTGCAACCAAGTGTAAATCTCAGGGCTCATCGGTCTGAGCTTTGGCATCAAGAATCAATGGTCAGCTAACTAGTAGTCTTCGAGGAATTACAATAATTACAGCTGTAGCTAGCATTCGACGCCGAAACCACTGGCCGATATGTGCACACGACTGATTGCTGCTGTTGGGCCGGCTGTTGGTCCTCAATGACTCAGTTGTGCAGACAACTGGAACTTAGGGTTCGAAATCCCGATTTCCATTCATCCGCTCGACAAAAGCACGATTCTACGAGAAACTGGGCATCACGATCATCATCGGGGAATCTACTAGCGAGAATTAAAAGCATCACGGGCCGAGCATTCTGAGCATCACAAATTGACAGTCTCAAGCTGTTGCACCCATCTTACCGCGAGGAGTTGAAAGTCAAGTTTCGCCGGAGCTCTACAGACGAGACGGTGCTGTCAGAAGCATTGGGGATGTTCTTGACTACAACGCAGGAGCTTCTTGAACACTTTCGATATCTTCGCAGCTCACCGTCGAAGGCCGCTGCCTTGATTTCACCGCAATCAGATGAAAACAGTGAGCAAACTAAGAAGCTCGTCCTGAGCCAGATGAAGTCCGAATGGGAACTGGTGCTGCGGCTGGAAGGCAATCCCGCTTCGGCTTGTGAGCTGCACGAGCACTGCAGGTACGTGACTTACCACTGCTTTCGGGAAGTGATGGCTGTGTGGGAGAAACACGCTTGGACAGTCCACCCAGAAGCCCTCAGCCTCACTTTGGCTTGGTTCCCGGAGTTCGCATGGTCATCGAATATCGAATCCTTGTTCAAGGAGATGACAGCAGCTGTGAAGCGGAGTGGCCAGAGTGATGTGGGCTCTCTTCCGAACCTGATGGCTGTGGCGATCAGGGGCCTCCACCGTCGTTTGTGCATCGGCGACGACAGCCCGCAGGCTTTGTCACTCGAGAAGGAGGATTGGTCTGGATCCCAAATTTCAGCACTCAAGACGAAGATCTTCAATCCTACGTCAGCCCCACCATGCGACACAACTGCAACTTTCTTTCACAGATCACATGGTCCTTCAGCAAGTCTCTCTCGGCAGGGTTGGTGCTCTCTCTGTTTGTTTTGCTTGGGAAGTGTGGTCACAATCGTGTTTGGCCAGTCGATTGCAAGGCCACAATCTGTCCTACGACAACATCAGCAAGCCATTCCCCTCTACCTCGGCTTTTCATCACTGCCATCATTCGCTGAACTACATGGCCGGGCTGATGCTTGCAGATTCGCTTCTTGCCAGGAACGCACAGACTCAGAGCAGCAGCAGACAGACAGACAGACAGACAGAGGCACAGGAGGGGGAGCCAGTGTGTTTGTGTGTGTGTTTGAGTCTGTGTGTCAGGGAGAGAGCGGGTGAGATAGTGGGCGAGTGAGTGAGTGAGTGTGTGAGCGACCGAGGGAGGAGGGAGCGAGCGAGCGATCTAGCGAGTGAGTGAGTGACAGTGAGTGACGACAAATACAAAAAGAGAGATTGAAAGAAGCGCCGGCACAATTTGAAGACAACAGTTTCTCAATAACAGCTGATATCGTCAAGGATGGAGCGAGATCCGATCGAGGAAATGCAATTCTTCTGGATGCCAGAGGTGATCTTTGCAAAGATGCTTTTTCGATTCGAGGGAACCTTTTTTCTGTCCTGCGGTCGAACACCGGGGATCCTGAACGCAGCTCGGCTTTTGAATTGTGATCCTCCAACCGCCTTAAACCGTGAACGCATGGGGTGTTTGTGTGCCCTTGACCCAAGTTTTGAAGCAGGGTGATATTCTGAGGCCCTGAAGCTGAAGGAGCTGCCGTTTTCCTTCAAAGGCCCCTTGCCTGCGAGGGAAGTGGATGAGACCAACATCCCGCTGGACGCCGCTGTGATGGCTGATCCCCTATCCATGAATCAGAGCACCCATGCATTGACTTTGGATGTTGGGAGGCGGGGTTCCGCTACAAGTTAAAAGCTTCGTTATTTCATGCGAGGTCTAATCCCTTGCAAACCTGGTTGCAGGAATTTCGTGCAGAAGCTGCTCTTGAGGCCTGATGAGGCAGCTCACGGATTCCGAAGTGTTGATTGCCAAGGGTATTGCATGTCGTTTCGTTGCTTCTAGCTAGCGAGTCAGCTAGTAGCGGGTCTTGCAGGTGCGATTCTTTGATTACAGCATTCACCTGGCTGAGCCTTCGTTGTCCGACAAGTGTGGTACCAGCCTCATCCTGCGACGGGGCATGAAAGATTTGTCATTGATGGGCTGGTTGGTGACAAGCGGAGACATCCTGAAGCTGACCGTCAAGAACTTGATGGACTTCATGGATTCACGGGGGACCCGCATGCCGAAGAACACCACGAAGGCACAACGCATCCGAAAGATTCTCTCGATGGACGACATTCAGCAAGAATGCGGTGAAAATGTGCTCAATGCGATCCTGAAGAAGCTGGAGCAGCAGGAAGAGAAGAGAAGAAAGAAAGACGAAACAGGAGCCGAGCCAGCCAAGGAGGAGGCACACAATTCATTCAATGTTCGCTTCAGGTTTTTGCTCCTCAAAGGACATTTTGGGAAAGTAACAGCCCTGATCAGGGAGAGATCCATTGGGAAGAGCTCGAAGAAGATGCTGCTACGGCTGCCTGCCGGCAGTTGCTTGGGCAGCAGGATGAAGAGGAGCAGGATGCTCCTGATGACGATGATGAGGCTTCTAAGTTGCATTTGTGATCCTCTCTTTCTTGCACCACCCCCGTATCTTCCAACAAGATTTCGCTGCATCTCAGGTGACCGGAGAAACCCCGGCCAATGGGGCTTCGAGGGATGAAAGAGGGGCGCCCCCTGATGCCCGAGCTTCCAGGGCCCTACTCTCCAACACGTGTGCCCTTCCGCCAGAGCTTGTGGAGAAGCTGCCTTTACCCGATGGAACAATGATGCATATGGTCATCCACAAGGATCGCACGCTACCTCACTTCCAGGGCAAGCTGTGCAATGGGGCGATTTTTGAGGGCAAGACTCTTGTCTGCTGCTAGTGAGAGTGAGCGAGACAGAGAGAGACCGAGACAGAGAGCGAGCGAGATTCAGCGGGAGTTATGATGAAAACACAATCCAAGGAATTCCTGTGCAGCCTCCTACAATCCCGAGCTACCTCCTCACGGATATGACTCTCGAAAAAAGACGCTGAAGGGCATTGCACCTCAGAAGAGGAATCGCGATCAGGCCTATTGGATCGTGTACAGTTGGCTGACAAATGCCACGACCAGCCAACGGGGGCGGGCCAGTAAGCGCAAGCGAACTGGCTGATGTTTCGTGTTCAGTGATTCGAGAACTCACATACTGGATAAAATAGATGTTTCATTAGATAAATAGTTGCGGGCGAACCTGCAGCAGCACGAAACATCGTCGGGGACCGTGGGGCATTCGGGGAGAAGAAAAAGCTGAGCGAGCACCCAAACCCGTTAGAAACACCCACTTTGAGCGGGCATGCGTATCGCAATCTCTGAAAAAAGGGTACATTTTTTGTTCCTAGGTTACTTTTGGGTCTAGCATTTAACTCCAAACGTATACCCCCAAGCTTTGGACCCCGAAACTTCAACACGAACGAAAGACGGGGGCCTTTAACATCCTAAACCCTCTAACTCCTAAACCTCAAACCACTACACCTGAAACTTGCAGCCAAAAAGAGTTGAGGGTTTAGGGTTTAGGGTTGAGAGTACCGTTGTTCTTGCCTTGCGGGGGCCGGCTGCATGGACTCCATGATACAGTAGGAGCCAGAAAGTTGGAACATGGATTTAGGAGGATTAGTGCTAGGATCTCTTATACTTTACCTTAAGGGCATGGGGATAATGATGTTCCAACTTTCTGGCTTCTACTGTAGAGTGCACAGCATGCCTGTTAGTACCGCACCCAGGGGCCGAGCCGAGGCTAGACTGGATATTCCTTAGAAGCTGCCCCCACCCTGTAATAGTGGTATAATAGGAATATAATAGGGCCCTAATATAATATGAATATAATCCTTATGGTCACTATTACAGGGTGGGGGCAGCTTCTAAGATATTCCTTTCACTCTTCACGGTGGGAATTGGCAATTCGTGTGTACCACACTGAATGGAGACTAGAAGCTCCAAACTCTCAACCCCCAAACCCAAACCCTCCCGAACCTTAAATGCCAAGGAAATCCGTGATCCCCACCCCGCAGCGGGCGGCGTCACCGAGTCCATCTCCACCTGGGCCCAACTTGCGACTTGGGTCTTACATCAAGAGGAGCCTTCATTGTTAGAATACTAAAAGCGCCGAAATAACTACTAATACTAGTTTTACTATTTTTGGGGGGCTCCTTAATATAACTATCGTACAATGGGCCCCAAAACCGTACTCTGATTATTAAGGCCCCGGCCCCTATATTACATCCTTATGATGGCCCTTATAGACACCTTTAAACGGAGCCCTATTCTAATTAGATTGAAGCCTTACAATAGCCCATAGACCCCTTTAAAGGCCTCCTCAAACGGATCCTTTACAGGGCTCCAACGGCCTTTCCCACAGGCCCCATACTAGTTCCTTCTTACTTCGGGGGTTCAAAAATCGAATCCTATAAGGTGATCCCAACAAGGAACTACCATGGGGCCTATGGATATGATTAGAAGAAGGTTTTTTGGGTGATTCTTATACTATCCTGAGAACAGGAACACCTAGGGCTTTGGGAAAGTTCATGATTGCCTTTGTTGGGCTTAAGAAGATCAGAGGCCCTGGACCCTTAAACTTAGACCTTAAGCGACATGTCCCCGACTGCCGCAACAAAATCGAAACTATACCGAACTCAGGCATCAGACGTTCAAGGAAACAAAATCGAAATCGTACCGAAATCAGGCATCAGACGTTCAAGCCGCATCGCAAGCTCGTGCGCCCGGCACCTCGGAAGCCTCAGTTGGACGCAAACATGGAAGACGTTTACAGGGTGTGTAGGGTTTAGGAGACTGTTCAAAGGTATCGGGCTTTACGACCTGAAAGTTTAAGACTATATCTATTTCGGGGTATAGATCGGATTTAGGGCTTGGGTTGATGGTTTTACCTGTGCCTCCTTTGCCCTCGAATTGATCCAGCAAGTTTCGGGAATAGGGGAAAAAGGTGTAGAGTCCTTAGGCTGCAGGCAGGGTTTAAAGCTCTCAGTGCAAACACATCAAAGCGGCGGCTACAGCATCAAAGCCTGTGACGCGCCGTCACTCCCAGACTCCCAAGACAAAGCCTGACATAACATGTCATAACTGTTATAATACTGTATGCCGGCCCCTACTTACAGGACTCTTCCGTGTGGAGCGCTCAAGCTTCGACCTTCGGTTGACTCAAGCAGTAAAGCCTTTCAAGGCCTCGGGTATATTGTAGGCAATCAAAGCCACGTGAAGTAGGTGCCTGAACCAACAATATCATTATTCTTTTATCGTATCTACATTTTCGTTCCCTGATAGCTAGTCTTGTTTCCCTCGTAGGATGTACCGAAGGCTTCTGAATCATTCTGAAAATGAAAGTATATGCCTTTTTTCCACAGTTACTTCACAACCCAGAATACAGTCCAAGGATTGCTCAACCCATATGAGATGGATTGTATGGCAAGTATTTGAATAGCTTTGTCACTCATTAGTCCAAATGGTAAGTTAGGGGAATCATTGCTAGCACTATTCCTTCCAGTTCGTCAATATATTTCTCCGACAAACTTTCCCCGAAACCTTGTTCTAATTAGCAAGGCCCCATATCTCGAGATGAGGTTGCTCACATCGCGACCGATGCCCCCTACGCCTGGGGCGAAGCAAGAACTGCGTGGCGTGGTTAAACTGTTCGGATATAGTTTTTAGAGGCTCTAGTGTGTTCATTCAGAGTTATGAACTTACGCATGGTCTCCATTGTGGTTCCTTTTTTGGTTTCGCCCAGTATATGCTTAAGATCCTATAACGTAAACGGAACTGTAACCCCTTCAAAGGAGCTACAATGGAGACTCTAGGTAGGGTTTCGGGTTTCGAGTTAAATGAAGGGTCCAAGCACCCAATCTTCAAGTGCTGTACTAAGCGGTTGGCGGCCAGGAAACACTGCTATGCACATGAAGTTTGCCAAGGTGCCGCCAAAAGATGACTAGGCATGACGTTTAGTTAGTATCCTCGATGAGTGCGACAAAAGTGCCAGATATTCAACTGTTCAGCAAAAGTCGTGCTCCCCACCCTGAGGCCTTGAAGCCCTAGCCCACTTTCTTCCCGGAGCCCTGAGCCCTAAAGCCCCTGGGTTTTCTAATTATCAAGCCCTGGGGCCCGTCCATAATAGAATCCCGAAGGCTTGTATTCTTGAACCCTTGCAGACCCCTTTTGGAGAACCCCTCAAAGGAGACCACCCTCTATGGAAAACTCTGGTGGTAACCTTATAGTCCCCTTTATGGTAACCTTATGGTCCACTTTTGGTAACCCTATATTGCCCTTGCAGTAATGTTATAGTCCCCTTCTGGTAATCTTATATCCCTAAAAGTACCCTGACGCCATTGCACTTAAAAAACAAAAGTACCCTGAAGGTAGCTCCCGAGAAACCTCCCGAGCCCAGGAGAAGTCCTTCTCCCTCCTGTCCTGCCTCTCCGGTCACGGCGCATCGCTCGCCGCGCTCCGCGCGCTCGCCGTCCCCGGTGGCCGCCGCCGCGGCGCCACGAGCACCCAGCAGGCGCCCCGGGTTTCGGGCAGCGTAGAATAAGAGTATTCTATAACGTATTTCGGAGTATTTAGGGTACACAAGATATTAGGGAACATATTAGGGTACAATAGAGGCTTTCGACAAGAGGATGAGAGTACAAGCTTGGAGGGTAGAACTTTGCGGGCTTTTCTTGGGATTTGGTTGATTGGGATATACCAGGTTACTTTGACGGCGACGCTGAGGGGCAAGACGCAAGGCTACTGTCTGGGCTTTAGGGGTTTCGGGGTTTAGGGTAAACCCCTTCAAGACCCTAAGGGGTCAAGGGCTTGGGGTTTAGAAACCTCAAACCCGTTGAAAAAAACAACCTAAAGGATTTAGGGTTTAGAAGCCTTAAACTCCTCAAAAACCCTAAAACTCCCGCAAAAAACCCTAAAATACCTAGGCCCTCGTCTTTGTGCGCTCGCCATCCCCCCCCCCGGCTCTGCAGGAAAGATTACTACGAGCTCCGAGCCGGAGGCAAGGAGTACTTCGATCTGAAGGCTCCTGGGCTCCACCATCCGAAGGGTACTAGAAGGTTACCATAAGGGGACTATAAGGGTAGAGTTACCTTAAGGGCACCATAAGGGTAGTATAAGGTTACCATAAGGAGCATATCGATCTCAAGGCTCCTGGGCTCCACCGTCAGAAGGGTACTCAAAAAGGGTTACCATACTAAAGGGACTACCATACTAAGGGTACTAGAAGGTTACCAAAAGGAGCAATAATAAGTTCTTTTAAAGGGGTACTCTATAAGGGTTACCACAAGGGTAGTATAAGGTTACCATAAGATATACTTTATATAAGTCCTTTAAAAAGGTAGGGTTTAGGGTACTCTATACCTGGACCGTAAGGAACGTACCTTTTTTAAGGTTCCCAAATATGGGGTACTCTATAAGGTTACCATAAGATTACTTTATATAAGTCCTTTAAAAAGGTACCTGGACCCTAAGGAACGTACCTTTTTTAGGGGTTCCCAAATATGATTACTTTATATGAGTCCTTAAAAAGGTAGGCTACGTGGGGTTAAGGTAAGGGTTACCATACTAAGGGGACTATAAGGGTAGAGTTACCTTAAGCGTACTAAAGGGTGGTGGGTAGTATAAGGTATTATACTGAGGTTACCATACTAAGGGGACAAAAACTTTGGCATGGTCATCGGTTCTTTAAAAAGGATCTGTAAGGGTTCTAGAAGGGCTTACCATAAGGACTAGGCTGCCCAGTAGTACCCTCATTCCCTTTGTGTAGTCCTAGGCTCCTTTTGAAGGTACCCAATACCAGCTACCAATTGGAAGTATTAGGATGGTACTCTAAGGTTACCATAAGGGGACTATAAGGGTAGAGTTGCCTTAAGAGTACCATACGGGCAGTATAAGGTTACCATAAGGAGCCTATATGGGTGGAGTTACCTCGAGAGTACTATAAGGGTAGTATATAAGGTTACCATAAGGAGGCTATAAGGTTGTTATAAAGTTTACCCTAAGGGTACTGTAGGGTTACTACCAAGGTAGTATACACATTATGCTTGGAGGCCCAGGGGACTTAGTAAGTCGGTTGGTAGGGTTATAATGGGGGCATTTCCATTTAGGGTGCTTATAACTCTAGTTATATCCTACTTACTAAGTCCCCTGGGCCTCTAAGTACGATAAGGTTATCAAGTGCCGATCATCTTAGACTCCTAAAGGTGTTTGTTTAAAGCGAACGGTTTCGTGCCTCGGACGTCAAAGGTCCAAAGCACCATAGAAGAACTCTCGTAGAGCCCTTATGGAGCTGTTTCGCACCCCTAGAGATATTGCTTACTCAGAGGCTCATCAAGGTGACTATGATTAAACCTGCCATTACTTATAACGCCGATTTGGGGAACTTATAACCCTAAACCCGGAAACCCTAAACCCTACCCGGGCGAGCCGTGACCTGCTGCAGCGGAGAAAGGCCCACCACAAATTCAAGCAAAGCCTACCCTACTTACTACATCCCATGACCTTTCAAACATTACTTACTCAGAGGCTCATTAAGCTGATTAAACTTACCATTACCTGTAACCCCTGTCTGGGGAACTTTTAGCCCTACTTACCCTGTCCCATGAGCTCTGAAGTAGGGCGACAGCAAAGGCCGCAGAGACGGTTCCAGAGAACAAGCGGACGTGGCAATTTCAGCAGGACGACGTTGGGGCTGTGTAGTGCCAGAGCCCTTGTATTCTCCCTGCGGCCCTTACAGGGACCTCTGAGACTTTCAATTTTATAGTTATGTTGGGGCTTTGTGGGGTTTCTTTGAAAGTTCCCTTAAAGGGAGCCTTAAGGGAATCTTATTATAGAACCCTATCGTACCCTTGAGAGGTCGCCCAATTATAGAACCCTATAGCACCCTTTGGGACTTTGTGCGGTTATTTGGGAATTCCTGTTAGGATACCTTACGGGTTTCTATAAGGGCAGCTATAGATGGAGACTTTAGGGCTCAGGGTCTTGCGGAACTGTCTGAAGACAGATCAGGAACGGTTTAGGGTTTAGGTTTAGGGTTTAGGGTTTTGGGTTTTGGGTTTAGGGTTTCAGGGTTCAAGCGCTCAAGCAGGTTGTGCCTCGGCCCAAAAGGTAGCAAGCAGAAGGTGCAAGGGGCTCAGGTATATGCTGTAGAAAATCTACATGCACCCTTGGGGTTGAGTGAACTCCCACCCTACGGCTCAAAACTAAACCCTAAACCCTTAGGCCTTAAGCCAAAAAAACCCCAAAGCTTAAACTGCACTTTAAAGAGGCCTTAAATCCCAATTCCTCAACCCCTAACGCCTTACAGAGGTTTTGTCCTTTGGCCCGAGCTGCTCCCAGAGAGCCTCGCGAATTGAGAGTCGAAGTCTGTTAAAGTAAAAGCCAGAAAGTTGGAATATGGTTATCCTAAACCCTTTATTGTAAATTATAAGGTATCCTACCCTGAACCCATATTCCAACTTTCCGGAGTTCCCTTTATGAGGACACATTGCAGAGTCCCAAGAGGGGATCAGGTTTCCTTTTGGTATGCTCTGTTCCCATGATGATGGTCACAAAATGACCCTGGACTTTGGTGCCTGCGCAAAAGACTTGTAAAGGGTCGGAGCCCCGAAGAGGGCGCCCTGGCGCCCTTGAAGCAACGCCTATTCTAGGATGCCCAGTAGTACCCTTATTCCCTTTTTGTAGTCCTAGGTTTCTTATAAAGTTACCCAATACCAAAAAGAGAGGCCTTTTTCTTCTTCGGTTACTGGGTATCAAAGTATTGCTGGTGCATGGGTTCCTTTCTCGTTAAAGGTTAACACTTATAGTTACAGTATGGGTTCCTTTCTCCTTAAAGGTTAACGCTTATATTTACAGTATCCCTAAGCCCCACACCCTATCCCTGCAAAAGGGGGGTTCAGGGCTATCACACCATGGTAGCAAAAGTGCAGAGAAGCGCAGGACATGGCCCGGATTCGAGTGCAGAGGGCTAGCAGCGGCAGGCGGGCGCCGGCTCTTCAATTCGTTGTTTAAGGGCTCGGGGTGTCTACATAGAGGGTTTAGGGTATAGGGTTTAATTAGGCTTCAGGGTTCTGACTGTTGTGCTTAGGTTTTTGTGTTGGCTTTGTTTGTGCGAGCTCTTTTTTGGCGTTCTCTGTGAGTCTGTCACTCTGGTGTGGTGAGTTCGAGATATGTGCCTTTGGTTCCCTTCTGTTTTCGATGGCATGGCATGTTGAGCAGGATTCGGAGCATGTTGGGGGGTTGTTGTTTCACGCGGCGCAGTGGGTTCGGCCAGGGTGCTTGGCGATCCAGCTCAGGGCTGTAGGGCTTCAGGCTTCGATGGCTACAGCTGGCGTTGTTTCTGAGACTGGTGTTTGGATTGGTATAGCTTACACGCAAGCCACCACGGGTTAATACTCCGAACGCATCCAGGTTCCAGTTCTTGTGCTTGGCATGTTTTGGTTTTGCTAAACACTATCCCAGTTGTCCATTTCCGTTTGGCGAGAAGCTTGCAATGTAGGCGCCGCTTACTCGGACCCATTCTATGCGGCAGGATCCCCGAGTAGCAATGGGTATTTTATTTTTATGTCAACAACGAAAGTTGTCAAGCTTAAACCCTAGGATGCCCAGTAGTACCCGTATTCCCCGTTGGTTTCTCAAAACTTACAAAAACCAAGAAGGGAGCCCTTTTTGTTATCCTAGAAGCCTCCAAACCTTAAACCCCCACATCCTCAAAGCCCCATAGCACCCGGTATGAGAACCTCGGCCCCGAAGCTCTCATCCTAAATCCATATCGTACCCTAAACCCTAAAGGGAACTCCGGAAAGTTGGAATATGGGTTCAGGGTAGGATACCTTATAATTTGCCATAAAGGGTTTAGGAAAATCATATTCCAACTTTCTGGCTTTTACTTTAAACCTAAATCTACATAGTACCCTAAACCCTAATCCCACGGTCCTAGCTTTGTAGAGCACCGTTCTGCGCGCCGTAGTGCAGCCCTTCTGCTTTTCAGGCTCTCCCTTAGGCCCGTGACTCCACATGTGGTGACCGTGACGCCAGCGAAGGGCTTCAAGCAGGAGCCGAGATTTTAGGGTTTAGGGGTTGAGGGTTTAGGGTTCATGGGTTTAGAGTTTAGGGGTGTAAGGACCCGATGTATCACAGGGATCCAACGGTTGGATGAAGGTAGGTGGGGTAATCCCACATTCTTCCGTCTGTTTCTGTGGGACCCTTTGCCACTTTTGGAGGCCTCACAGTTCAGGGTTTAAGGTTTCGGGCTTGCAGGTTCAGATGGGAACCTGAGTAAGAAACCCTGGGTCTCTATTGGGGTGCCCTAAATAATAGGTGCCGTACTATAATAGGGACCCCAAAAGGGACCCTAATTTTGACAACCACCCATATGAATCCTCATATATTGAAGTTCTAGTATAGTAGGGTTAAAGAGCCCGGGTTTCTTCTTCACGTTCCTACACTAAGGTGTTGGTTTCAGACTTGGGGGCCTGTGGTGTAGCGTTTAGGACGCAGTTTGCTTCGCTTCGTGCGGTTGAGGGTTTCAGGTTGAGCATGCACCCTAAAGCCAAACCTCACAAAACCTCAAGCCTAAGCCCCAGAGCCCTGAATCCCCTCAGCCCCGAACCCCATGCCCCAAACACCTAATTAAACCCACAGCCCTGACCACAAAAAGCCCAGACCCCAAAGACCTAAATCCAACATCCCACAATCAGCGGCGGTAGCCTGAAGCCAGCAAGTCTGCAGAGAAGCAGCCCAGGTTTCCTAGTGATGAAGGTTAGGGTTTAGGTATTGGGGCATTAGGATACAACCGAATACGTTCGGGTACTGGGGTTTCGAGGTTGAGGGCATCAGAGTTCAGGAGTTCACAGTTCGGTCACCTTGATCACCATATAGAAGCATGACTAAATTACCATAAGTTTAGGGTTTAGGGTTTAGGGTTTTCCAGTGTTCCCCTTATTGTATAACCGTACGATAAATGCCGAAAGCCCTCGTCTAAGAAACTAAGGCCTCACACTACTCTTGACTGTGACGTTCACGTAGGTGTTCCTTGCATTGCGAAGCCGGGCACTGATAATTTTGGTTTAAGACACTGCAGCCCTGTACAATCCACAGAAACTGTCGATGCATCCTGCAATCCCTCGAAATCCTTGATTCCTGAAGTACCCTGACAGGATCCCCTAAAGGAACCCTGAGAGTAACCATCTTAAATGAACCCTGGCAGGAAGCGTTAGAGTCTTAGAGTCAGAGCTTCCTTCAGGATCTAGACTTCTCCCTGACCCTGACCGGCTCGCGCATCATGGCCGGAACAGTTAGTAGCTGAGAGAGAGAGAGAGAGAGAGAGAGAGAGAGAGAGAGAGAGAGAGAGTAGGTAACCTTTGACCCTTTTGGTGCTTACATAATCCTACCATAATTGAAAAGGTACCCTTTGTTGGGCGAGGGTACTCAGCCCCTAAGAATGACACAGGGGCCTGGCTACTTCAAATGGGTTTCCTTAAAAGGGCCCAGGGTCTTTGAAAGGGTTCTATGAGGGTCCGTACACGATAATTGCATAATAGACCTAAGGTATAATAGACGTATGGCATAATATGACCCCAAGGCCTTATTCTAGTTATTAAGGCCCATATACCCACATAGTACGTAGGCTTAAGGGTTCATAGCTTCAGGGTTTAGGAGCTCCAGGGTTAAGGGCTTAGGGTTTGGAGTTGGTGTTTGCTATTCTTGGGGGGTCCTCTGAGAGTCCCTTTCAGGGTTCCTTTGTTTGGAGGACCTAGAGACCCAAGAAGTCCTGAAAGCCACAGGGAAGAGAGCTTGAATCCTATCCGAACCCAGACCTCCAACGCAAGTCCAAAACCCCAAACTCCATTTCCTTTGGGCCCTAGACCCTAGAATTTCTTGTGAGCCTCTAAACTTAAAACCCTCACTCATCCCTAGATCATTCCATGTCCACGCTTCCTAAACCTTAATGTCCAAGCCCGGAGCTGTAACCTCTGAGCCTTAAACTTGCATATCCTACAAGTGCTAGCCGGAAATCCTTATCGAAGCCCTTACAGGAACCTTCCAGACTTATGAAGCCCTTTTGCTTCTTAGCACCCTTATACAAACACCCTATAAACACCACACCCTGAAAGCCCTTCAATGCAACCCTTTAACAGGCACCCCCTTGAAACTATCCAGGGGGTCCGAAACCCAAAGCGAGGTGAAACTCTTTCGACACAAGAGCCGAGCGATGGATCCAACAGGATTTTTTTTCGGGCGGTTTAGGGTTTAGGGCTTTTAGGGTTTTTTGGGTTTTAGGATTTAGGGGTTTAGCTCTTGGGGCTTTGGGCGGTTGAGGATCAGTCTAGGGTTTAGTACTTAGGGATTGTTCCTTGGCAGGAAGACTATCATGACTTTTTTGGTTTTCGCTATCTAGGGTGTCGTAACGTTTTGTTGTTTCGGGGCTGTTTATGCAGGGGGCATCCTCATGCAGATGAATAGTGTCAGAAAGCTGGCGCATGTTTTCGAGTATGTGTGCATGTACATATGCATACAGTGGAGTGCAATGGCGGAGAAGAATACACGTTGATAGGATGCACTTGTAAAGCTCTGCAATGGTAACTCGGTAGATGCACGGAGGGATCAGAAGAAGTTCGGAGAGCCACCCGAAAGGTTGCTTTCCAGATTCTCGGCCGCTTTGTTGTGCTTCTGTTCTTCCGTTGAAGCAGCCCAGGTGTACCTGCATAGCGAACTTGAACATGGGCATTGAAAACGGTTAGCCATAATCTCCCCTTTAGTCCTTACACGACCAAACCCCAAAGGCCAAAAAAAGCTTCAAAGCAACCGTGAACGGATTTCATACCCCCTTGGGAGCCCGGAGGACGCCGCCGCAGGGCATGCATTCGTCCGAACCCAGACCTCGATGGCGCTGAAGGCCAAACTGTTGAGTGCGGCTTGAGGTACAAGCCTGAGTACCTACCACCTTACAGGGAACTCCAGAAAGTTGGAATATGGTTTCATGGTAGGATACACTATAATTTACCATAGAAGGGTTAGGATTATCATATTCCAACTTTCTGGCTTTTCCCTTACTCCTTCTTCTCGTAACTACGCGAAATGTAGGCGAATACCACCTTGATGCCTTAGAGCCTCGTAAGTAGGTGAAATATGGGCCCACGCCCTGTTCGAACTATTCTGGCCCTTCAATCTTAGGTACGGCAGGAGGTCCAAATGGTGGGGAGGTCCGGGCTTTAGGTCTGGTATTTAGGGTCCGTAATAATTAATTGGAATAGGGTCTTGGGGCCCATTATGCTGTAGTTATAATTTGGGACCCCCGAAAATAGCATTCGTAAGTATTTAGGCCCCTACATTCTTTAGGGTTCGGGGTTTGAGGCTTGTTGGATTGTTAAGGCGGCCACGTCGGGGTGCGTTGTCCAGAGTGCGATTCGAAATCGGGATGATCTGCGATGCCCTGCTTCCTTTCGAGGCCATTTAGATTCGAGTCGCCCAAGCCCAAACCATAAAAGCTCATGCCAAAGTCTACCGGAAAAAATCCTGTGTGCTCTCCTCCAAGAGTCAACCACAGTCCGCGTTAGAATGAATCGGACAACTCTAAGGGTAGTTTGTAAGCCCAAGGATATCCTGCTTATGATGTCCATTGATCCTGCAAAAGCGGCCAAAACGCCCAGGCTGCAATCATCTTGTAGAGCCTTAACGGAGCCCTTATAATTAACTTACAAAACCATATGATAAGAGCCCCTTACAGAAAGCTTTATAAAGACCCATTTCCAAGCCTTCTGGAGCCCCCCAAAAATAGAGGCTTTAAGCAGCCTTGGTACCGCCTGATCGAATCCTTATAACAGCAGAACCGCCTTTTAGGACCCTTACAAGACTATAGAACACGCCTCCGCCAGACCTCTGCAGCATCGCGGCCCGGCGAATTCTGCCATCAGCGGTAGCCGGGAAAGAGGGAAGGCTGTTTCGATTTTTTAGGCTGCGGATTTGGGATTTGTTTTATGCAGTTTCTTTAGGGTTCTCTTGGATTTTACAAAAGGTTCTGTCAGGGAGGGGGGGGTGGGCACAATATTTAGGCACTCAGAATCTGAGTAGGTTTGTGTTTGGTGGAGCGTAAGATATGTGATGTTTAGGTCCCTGGACCCACACTGTACATGCATTTCGTTCCGTTTGACTTTTGAGGTTTGGGGTCCAAGTTTGGGCTGCGTGCGTGGAGTCTTAGGGAGTAGGTATGGCCATTGTGGACACAGGATTTCAGGGTTGAGGATTCAGGGATCATATACAAAAAATTGAGCCTCTTGCAGAGACTAATTCAGAACAGCCTTCCCGGTCAGCTTGAGCTGCGGAATGGTTGCAGATGCTCCGAGGTCTCCATGGAGGTTCTTGGTAAACGCAGGCAAGGTCCGAAGCAAACTAGATATGTGAATAATAAGAAGACCTTAGTCATTTGAATTTGAAGCTTTGGATACGGTACTTCTGTTACTACTATTTGCTTAAGAAACCTCCCTATATTACCCCCATAAGGATCTTTTTTTTTAATTTTTTGGGGGTTCTTAAGCAAATAGTAGGTTATGATAAGGAAACCTTAGGACGAATGTTGGGGCAATTATTTGAGCCTCTGCAGACATTGTCACATCAATCCTGGAAAGTTTCCTCATACCGATTGTCAGCAATCTCTATCTTCGCCCACAAGTCTCAAGGATAAAGACCTTTAACTTTATCAGCCAGCCACGCCCTGGGACCTTTCAAGCTGTAGCGTTTACATCTTAACCCCACAACCTCGAAACCCTCAATTTACCTTGAACCTGAATCCCAAAACGATCAGCCCGAAACCAGCCAATGCCATACATCAGCAACACCAAATCGAGACCAGTCTTGCAACCCAAGTCGCCCGAAGCAGACACCAAATAGTAGTAGCAGTAGCAGTAGCAGCAGTAGTAGTAGTAGTAGTAGTAGTAGTAGTAGTAGTAGCAGTAGCAGTAGTAATAGTAGTAGTAATAGTAGACACACTAATTAACAACAGTTTAAAAGAATAATGTAGTTGAGTACTTATTTAGGGGGAGTGTATCATAATCAGGTACTTGGACCCTTCGGGGGACCTAGCGTAGGAATCATCCAAGGACTCCGCAAAGCCTTGAAGGAAGTTAGGGGTCGGGTGTTCAGGGTTTGGCGGTTCACGGTTGTTGGGTTCCGGGTATAGATATTCAGGGTTTTATGGTTAAAGGGCTTACATGATGGTTTAGACGGGTTAGGGGCCCTTATAGAGCTCTCCCTGACTGCTAGCACTGGTATGTTACAGCCACTTTATACCAAGCGCTGAGGCTCACCCAAAACTCTATGTTCCCATAGAACACTGTATCCACCCCTGCCCTAAAGTGCTTTCAAAACGCTTATCCCTGACATACTCCGAAACTAACCCCACGAAAACCGTAGAACGACCTCACTAGTCCGACAACTGAATCGGCTGAGACAGACAGCCGCCACCAGTGCTCCCATGCACCGCAGCGGGTGTCCTGTCTAGAGTTTGGGGTTCAGGGTGTAGGATTTGGAGTATAGGGTGTCTGAAGCCGTCGTGTATTACCCGGATCTTCAGGATCTTGACTCATAGGTCGAGTCAGAGGCGTCTCGGGGTGTACAGCTTGGCCTCAGGTTCTGAACCTAGAGAGACCCTCAATCTCCGTTCGTCTTCGAAGAGTAGTGTACCGTTTCGCCCTGAGCCGTAAACCCTACATCCCCGAACCGTAAGCCCTAAACCCAAATCCTTGTGCCTACGAGCGCTCAAACCGCAATCCTGAGTCGCCGCTCTCACTGGAAAGGGCTGTGTCTTTCGTTGTGTCGGGATGAGGGCATAGGGTTTAGGATTTAGGTTTCAGTGTTTGGGGTTTTGGACATTGGGTTTTCTTGCCTTTGGTTGGTAGGGAATGGAGGAATGGGGTACAATTATAACTACTATTACTACCGTTCTTCCATTCCCTACCAACCAAAGGTAACTTTTCGGACTTGCGATGTTGATTCTTGTGTTTAAAGTTCTTGGGAGCCGAAGACCTGGAAACAGGAGTCCGCATGCATCCCGAAGCCCAAGATTGGGTTTAGGGGTTGAGGGGTTCCTTTACAGGGATCTATAGGGTATTATAGGGTTAAGCGGGTTAGGCCGAGAAAGCTTGTCAGGAGCTTCGGCTCACACATGGGTTAGTAGAGCGCCCGAACCCGTAAATCGCAAGCCCAAATCCTAATGTTGGGTAGAACAGGGATAATACAGAACCCGCCAAACCCTATTCCATCTATTAGGGCCCCCACAATATAGTAGCCCAAGATTTAAACCAGACTTTAATATAGGGGTCATAAGAATTGCCTATATTATTTTGGGGGTTCCTCATTATGAGCATAGTAGAATATACCTCAAAACCGTATTCTAACTATTCAGGCCCCTGTAGTACTTTCAAGGAAACAAAATTGGTTTTGGGAGACACCCGCTGAGAAAAATGTGCAGCTTGCGCCCTGGTTCTATGCACTGGTACCTGCGTTCCCAAAGGCGGAGCTGACGAGGAGGTCGGTGGATACTTTAATGTAGGGGCCGAAATAACAGTTTCAGGTTTCCTTTGAAGGGTTTCTTTAAAAAGGGATGCTACGAGGGTCCTATAATAGGGTTCTGTAGTATAGAGGCTTGAAATAGCCACCAATACTATTTGGAGTGGGCTCCTTGTTGTAAGTATAGCATGATGGGCCTCAAAACCCTGTTCTAATTATTAAGGCCCGTATTTTGGGCTTTTAGGAGTTTTACGGCTCAGTTTAGGGTTTTAGGTTTTTTAGGGTTTCGGAACTACACTTTAGGGTTTAGGGTTCTGAGTGGATGGTCTGAAGGCTTTCTGCATATCGAGTTCTAGGGGCGTTAGTGGCTTTAGGCTTTTGGGTTTTCTTGGAACGTTTCTGCTGGTGTCGTGCGAGACTGCTTCAAGCTCGTCATAGGGGAGCAATGCTTCAATGCCCTGTCTTTGTTACTGCTCACGCCAGTACGCAATACTTCGTTTGCCCAACTAAGTAGGGGTTCCCATTTTGATTTACTCAGAGTTGCCATGTCTGAGGAGCATACCTGAAACTCTGAAGAGCTTATGACTGATTTGAGGCAAATGCGCTTAATCAAGGATGATGGGCATCTGGGTATACATGCCTCCGGTCTGGACTATAATCGATACCGGGCCTCTGGGTATACGCATTCCCAGCCTGTACGAATTATGTGCCAGCAGTAGCTGAGATGGATAACAAGGGTTGACAATGTCTCGCCCATTTTTTATCAGCACAGTTTGCGCCTAATGTTGGCAGAACCTTATGTTTCGTGTGGGTTATCTTTTCTCCGAGCCTCGTCTGCATCATGGGTATTGCGTCTGTTGCGTTGCTTTTCTCGCAAGAGATTTAGTGGCGCCCCCCGCTGCGGTCGGCACGCTATGGAGCGTGCCGGGTGCTGTCATTAGCGTTCTGCTTTTTGGCCTGAGGGTCCAAATACCCAAGAGAATCATCACATACATACTACTAGCTTGATGTGTACCCAGTTCTTGGGTGCTTGGACCCATAGGTGTTAGCCTCCTAGCATTACAAGCCTAGTACCTGGCCGACGAATCTCGCGGCCCGGGGTCCCTTCATTCAGCTGCCGTGATGCAAACTGAGCTTCCTTAGATAGTGTTGGCCGTCCGAAGGCAACTAATCGAGCAAGATTGGCAACTAAATGCACTTAACTTTGGTTACCTCCCATTTTTGCTTTTCGCTCCATAATAATGCTGCAGACATTTCAAGCCAAAGAGTAGTAGCAAAAGCCACCACGCCAAGAACTAGCACATTTATGAGTCGTGTTTGACTGCCAAGGCGCATATGTGGAATTTGCATCCCTACCTGTACTTATCTGCGACGGTCTGAAGCCTACACCCTACCTACAAGCCCTAAGCCCCAAATCCCTAAAGTCTAAGCCACAGCAACTTAGGTAAGTTCTTACAGAGTTTGGAGCTCCGGGCACTGGAGCTCTACTTAGTAGCTGAGTGGATACACTTTAAACTGCTTGGGATATTATCAACCACCATAGCCCTGAAAGTGTACACTTTGGGGGGCTTATGAACTCAGCAACTAAGACTACGTCATGGGAGACAAGATCTCATCGCATGAACCTGGCATTACAAATTGGTAAACCCCTACGTAAAGCATCAGAAAAGTCCCACACGTTAGACCGTAAACCCTGGGCTTCTAGCCTTCATTGCACCCTGAAGCCCGCAATTTCGGAGGCCTGGGTCCCAATCCCAATTCCAAAGCTGATACAAGCGGTTTAGGGTTTGGGGTCGAGGTTCCCGTAAGCCCGGAGAGCCCCGATCCCGAAGAAGTGCACAGGACAATAGACTTCCTTGAACTAGACCAGACACATGCATACTAAACCCGAAAGTGAGGAGAAAAACGACAGTAAAAAAAACAAACACAGCTAGGCCTTGAACCTAGAAAAGGATCAAGCCTGTTGCAAGCACCGGCTGCCGCTGACATGGGACCTCACTCCTTATGAAGAGACCCCAAGTACTCCTGGATAGATGTTGCAAGGCTTTACCTTACTTAACCTACCAAACCCTACTTTGCTGTGGGTTCTTATTATAATCCTTAATTTGGAAGTTATAGGGACCCTACAAAAGAAGTAGGTTTTGGTAGCTCAAGGTAGGGTTTTAAAAGTTTTGCCTTGACCCTGCTGCTCGCAATAGCCGGAAGGCCCTCCAGAGTGTGGTCTTGGAAGACGGATCTGCAGCCTAAATCTTAGAAGAACAAAGCTCATACCCCTAAACCCCAAACATAAGCAAAAATCAGGATAGGGATATCCCACATATATATATATATACATACATACACATAAATTCCACCTTGCAAAGACTAAACCCCAACGCTAAACCCTGAAAACCCTGAAAACTAAACCCTGAACCCCCCCAAATCGGTCGAAGTGGGAGCACGAGTACGGTAACTCTGAATCATAAACCCCTGATTACGAGGCTTATAGTAAATACATACCTCATAGAACCCATTAAATGTAACTCAAGTGAGGGACAGGAGTACTTACCCCCCCAAAACCTCTAATTACGTCGATTTAAGAGGGAGGTTCCAAAAGGACATAAGCATAAGCGTTTCATAGGGATATCCCTACCTTATTGAGCTTCTTTGGAAGGTGGAATAAATGTTATACATATATATATATATATGTGGGATATCCCTATCCTTGTTTTTGCTTCTGTGTTTTTTTGGGGCCCTCAAGAGGGAGATTCAGGAGTCTTACTAGCATAGAGCCGAGGGACCCAAGAGGGAGATCCCTACCTTATTGGGCTGCGTTATAAGGGGGCATATATTTATGTGGAATGTCCCTATCTTTATTTGTTGGGGCCCTAGAAGAGGGAGATCCAGGAGTTGTTTTATTATGAACGTAAGCCATAAACCCCTGGTTTCGTAGCCCTTCTTGCCATATTATTTTCCTGAACAGGAGTACTTACACCCTAAACCCTTTAATTAATCGATCTAAGAGGCAGATCCAGGAGTACCCTAAAGCTGAGCTCCTTGTAGCCCTTCATAGCTTCATTTCCTACTTCCTCGCATAGAACCGTTTAAAAGGGACCCAAGAGGGAGATCCAGGACTACTCAGGGCCTCTTTGACCTGTGCTCAGATGCGAGGTCCCAGCTTTGGACAGCGCTTTTTGGTACTGCCCAGTACCCCCAAACGGAATGTGTAGGGTTGTGCCTTTTAAGGTTTATTTAGGGTTTAGGGTTTAGGCACGTACGGTGTAGGGTTGTGCCTTTTGAGGTTTAGGGTTTGGCGTTTAGAGGTTTGGGGTTTAGAAAAAAGGGGGTAATAATGTTGTCATACAGTTTATAGAGGCCTCACGCACTAGGCTGGGCTTCCGTATAGGAACCTTATAGCTTGCAATGGCTTCTGGAGTATGTAATACCTCGAAGGTACACAATGTATGGTCTAGCGCATATAGGGTTCAGAAATACCGACCTGAATAGACAGAATGGCTTTTGGAGTACAGCATACTTGGAGGTTCATGGGTAGTTATAAGTAAGTACTAGTATAGTTGTAAGTCCCTAATATGAGTATCAGTATAGTTACCATACTTATGACCCTACTTATAACTACCCATGAACCTCCAAGTATACAATGTCTATAAGGACAATAAGCGGATACCATCGCCCAGATGTTGAGACCTCTCTCTAGGTGATGGTTACACGGTTGCACGGGGTTTTGGGCATGGAGTAAATTGAGGGACGACGCAGAAGTCAGAGAGCAAGCATTCCAACCCTACACCCCGAAACACTAGAAGAACTCAAATCAGGACTGTTTGTCAGTTTGGGCCCTCGGAGTCCAAGTACCTACTAATCGTATTGTCCCCCAATTACCAACAACCTACGTTACAACATGCCGCTATCATCCTAAGCCCACCTACTTGATGATCGGTTCCATGGGACACATAACGTACATGATTGAAATCCGGACTCCTAAGCCCCAAAGTACGTCTTCCACAGCACGGGACCTTGCGAGCGGTGTTCCCTTCGCCTGTGCTTGCCGTTTGAGGTTTTGCGATTTTATTGTTGCTGTGAAGTCTTCAGGGTGTACTTTAGGGTTTTCGGGTGTGGGGTTGTACGGGTTCGGGTTTAGGGCTTTAGCGTTGAGGGTTTTAGAGTTTAGTTTGGGATGTGAAAGGCATGGGGCCTAGGTTTAGGGTTTAGGGTTTAGGGTTTATTTGGTATCCCTTTGGATCAGAACGGCTCAAGAGCCCCGTGCAGTGTGGTCATCGGGGCCGAAAACCGTTAACAAACATGGGCTCTTGCAGCCGACGGTTATGACCCCAAATACCCTACATACTGGGGTTTAGCGTTTAGCATTTAGGGTATAACTTCGGATCATAGAACCTGCAGTTTCTGGGCGGGTCTCCAACCCAGAGTTGGTTCTAAGGGTTGTTTTACGGTTTCTGCAGGGTTGGGTGTGGTGTGCACATGCCAATACATACAGGTATACATATGCACATATATTGACAAAAAATCATATACATACATATATATATGCATATTATATACATATACATATGCTTAGATACATATACATATACGTATACATATACAACAATATACAGATGTATATGTGCAAACATAACAGCAGAGTTGTCGATGTTTTTTAAATCCAGGATTCACGATGGGTCTGTGGGTTTCCAAACCCCATACAACAAGCCCCGAAAACCGATAGCAGTAGGTAAAATCCTGTAAAACCCTGTCGACCCAAAATTCCGCCAGAAGCGATGTAACTCCGCACACCCCATCGTATAGCCCAACAGCAGACGGCTTAGTGGCAGGGTCCAGGGAACCCTTCACTAGCATCCGTTTTCCTTGCAGCTGGTTCACCTGCGAGGCTTGCAGATCGGGATTCCAGCCACAATCCCCCTCTTGTACACAGAGGGTCCATATATACTACCATTATGGAATTAGCTCCCAAAAGACCATCCCTATTATGGTGTCGGGGCGGCTTAATTCCATAATGGTAGTATATATGGATCTTTCTGTGCGGTAGGCGGTAGGGTAGCTTTTTGAGTTCCGGCCCGTAAGGTAAGGGACAAGCAGCACCAGGCACGTGCTTTGTTTGACTTTAAAAGCCAAAGTAAACCCTAAACCCCAAACCCCAAACCCTAAACCCTAAACCCCAAACCCTAAACCCTAAACCCCAAACCCCAAACCCTAAACCCCAAACCCTAAACCCTAAACCCTAAACCGTGTGTTCTTCCAGTTGTAAGGAACCCTCAACCCAGGCCCCCAAGCCCGATCTCCAGAAGGATCCTATAAACCCCAAACTCAATGCTTCCGATTCAACCCGGCCCTACTTGGAGGATCATACTTATAATTAATTACCTATAACCCCAATTAAGGTACTTATAACCTTACATACTAAGTCCCAGGATCCTCCAAGTATAAGTTCTTGAGCAGAGAGCATAGGTTTTCCGGGGAGTCCCAAGCTGCAGTCCTGTTGAGCACCAGCCGCAGTCACGAAAGCAAGCATCCGACAGGAGCCATGGCCTAAACGATCGAGAGGTGAAAGTCGTTTCGGAAGTACCCTAAGGGTCCATGTGCGGATGTCGCGATCCAAAGTAGGTATTACTGGAGTCTCAAGCAAACCATCCTCGCTGAAAGCTCAAAAGCTTTTGTAAGAGTGGAACAGCAGGATCGTGATCGCAGGGAGCCCTACATACTGCGGCCCAAGTATTCGAATCGCCAAACCCTGAACCCTAAAACACCCTAAACCCTTAAACCCAAATCCCTCCCTAAACTCTAAACCCCGTAAACCCTCAACCCTAATCCCTAAACCCTGAAACCCAAACCCTACACCCCTAAACCCGAATCCCTAACTCCCTAAACTCTAAACCCCGTAAACCTCTTAGGCACGCCAGGATTCCGTTTTAGGCCCTGGTGCAGATCTCATCTGAGCCCGAAGGGCCAGTTTTCACAGTGCGGAAAGCACAGCACAAAGAAGAAAAAAAAGGGAACCACTGGGGTTTATAGGGGTTAGGGCCTTAGGGTTCAGGGTTTAGGGTAGTTATATGGGCGAGGGCCTTAGGGACTAGGGTTATAGGGGTTAGGGCCTTCGGGTTTAGGGTATATCGGGGTGAGGGCCTTAGGGATTAGGGTTATAGGGGTTAGGGCCTTCGGGTTTAGGGTATATCGGGGTGAGGGCCTTAAAGTTTAGGCTGAAAGGAGTCCTTAGTTAGTACTTGACTTCCTCCTGCCAGGATGGCGGAGTTGCCTTTGTTTGTAAAGGTTGTGCGTATCAGCCGTTCCGGGGTCCTTGCCCTAGGGATCCAAGGACTCATATATTCCGGCTTTTGAAATTTTGGGCCCAAAGACCATACTATACTCGGCTTTTGCCGACGAGTTTGGGTCTATGTTTGGGGCCCTTCTTTTCTGAAGGCTCCGCATAGCACAGGCTAAGTTGTTTATTGTGGACTCTGATTTCCTCAAGCTGCCCGAACCTCCATACCAAAAACGCAACTATTAGGACGAACAAGAAGCAACAATCAGTCCCCTTGAAGTCTGTAGAAGCCTGAAAGGAACCCCTAACTAACACGCGCCTGAAGCCTTGAGACCCTTCTCGAACCATTATTTTAAACCTCAAGGCAACCTAAAGAAGCTTAAAGCCCAAAAGCCAACAACCATGAGGGCTTCTACTATTTCGGGGGTTCCTTATCATAACTATAGTATAATGGGCCCCAAAACCCTATTCCAATTATGAAGGCCCCATGAACTTCTTTGCCGAGGCAGCCGCGCGGGTCGCCGGCTTCGCTCCCGACTGCGCGGACGTGTCGGTCGGGGTGCTCGGCGTCCATATGGGTGGTTGTCAGAATTGTGGCCCCTGTTTGGGGTACCCTAAATATCAGGTGCCGTATTATAATAAGGACCCCAAAAAGGACCCTAATTGACAGCCACCTATGGCCGAGAGGGTCAACCTAAACTTGCCTACACAAGTAACCTAGCTTCCTTATGTACCTGGTTGAGAACATTTGTTTTTATGTTCTTTCTAGAGGCAGGACAGGGGTTTACGGTGGGTTTCGCCAAGCGGTCTTGCCCATGATCCTGGTTATGGTTTCCATGTCCTTAGGAAGCCAGGATTTGCATGGGTTAGTTACCTCAAAGGCTTTAGACTTTTTCCTGTAGAAGCCCGCTTAGCCGTTTTCGTATAAAGGGTTACCACAGCTGTTTTAGTGTTGTATACGGGATATCATAGGGGTGTCTTACGGGGTTTCGAGTTTTAGCTCCTTCATGTATGATTCCGCAACAAACCACGGAGTACATCTCTAGAGCTAGGGAGCCATATATTGAACCTGAGTGCAGACCGGGGTTGTCGATGCAGATTTCGATTCACCTAAACCCAAAACGCTGACGTCCCAGAGAAGGCGCTTGGAATGCAGCTCCCTTATACTATTTGTTGTTGTTTTTTTGGGGGGGTCCTTATTATGATTGAGGTAAAATATATAACCCTAAACCTTAAACCCTTAAAACCCTAAACCCTAAACCTTAAACCCTTAAACCCCGAAGGCCCAAAGAACCTGCGTGCCGGAGCCTTCTCAAAGTCCCCAGAATTGCTTCTGACTTGAATTGGGGTTTAGGGTTTAGGGTTTAGGGTTCCAACAGGACAGGCCGTGCAGAAGTCACAACTTTCCGTCCTCAGGTCCACCGAAAGTGTTAATGATTACCTATTCTATGTTGGTGTTCCTTATCATAGTTATAGTAGAATATACCCCCAAAACCCTATTCGAATTATTTTTTGCCCTTGTATTACTGGATGAAGATGCCATCCAGCTTTGCATCAATGTTGAAGAGGCTTCTTCGCAAGGAAATCGGTGCTGTGTAGTGGCAAGTGCGTCCGGTGCACCCGTGGTTAAACCAGACTGTCCGGGGAGGAGGTTTGGATCAACGTGCCTTCCACTTTGTCAGAAGAACTCTGAGAGCTGGAGCCGTCGACCCTGGCTTCCTCGACCCTGCAAAGTCCATGTAGGAACTCAGCTTCCACGGCTGAGACCCACATGCCTTTCGAGACGACACTCCCAAAAAGCCAAAAGCATTAAAACCGTAAAACACCCTTGCACCCTAAACCCTAAAACACTGTAGAGCCTCTAAGCATCTACCCTCAGCAACATCATGGCCGACAGCCCCCACGACCCTTGACTGAAGCCATGAACCCTGCCAAGAGACAGGTTTCAAGCCTTCGTAAGATTTCCCCGGCACGAAGCAATATTATCCTCTAAGCCTTATCCTCCTTGTACAATTATCGTAAACATACCGTTCAAACCTCGTCCGTATTATTACGGCACATGAAGGACTCATCAAAGTCAGAAGCGGCTGTTCGGTACGGATAGCAACGCATACACGCAGTCCTTTAGCTCTAAAGCGTCTCCACCCATGAAATCTACCGGGGGCAGGTATGACTATAGGGCCTAGTTCCAATCATTCTTAACACTAAAGCCTCCAATCCCTAGAGCCCAAACCGCCCCGAGCCGGTAGCACTTGGGAGGGAAGCGTTTTGTTGATTTGAGAGCTCCTTCTTTGCCAAAACAAACCTTAAACCATGCCATTATGCTTTTGGGCTCGTTAATATCGGGTCCGTAAAAAGGGACAGGGTTTAGGGGTGGAGGATGTCAAGCTCATGTTTGGAAGATGTCCGCTGCTCCAGGTCATTGTTTACTTCTCCTGTGGCGTCGTTGTCGCAGCAGGGGCCCTTAGTTTATGGAGAAGTGGTCTGCATTGTTTGCAGCGTATGGTTTAGAGTTAGGGTTTTGTTATCTTGTGTTTTGTTCGGGTTCCAGCTTGAACTTCGGGGTTTCATGCCGAGCTGTCTGTCCCATTCTTGTTCTTATCCTCCTGGAGTTGAGAGACTAGTGTTGTGTTACTTTTCGACAGGCTTTGTTGTGGTGGAGCAAGAGTGTCGGTGCTTAGGTTTGAGGACAGCAGGCAGCTGAGTGGTCAAATGCTGCGATGTTTGCAGGGCAGGCTAGTCCGAGTGCTGGTGCTAGTGCCAGTTGGCCGAAAGAGTACCGCCAATAACCCCTGAATCCCCAAACCAAAGCCCTGAAGCCTTAATCACTGTGAGCCACATGCTGACAACCTTAAATCTACATGGAATCCCGAAAGACGGCCCCCAGGCGCTGCCGGCGCTCTTCTTCTTTGTTTGCCACTACCGGGGCAGCCTTGAGCTGGCCTACCGACACCATCACAGGCTTCTGCCTGCTGTGCGGGACCCTAATCTTGTCCCTACGGATTGCCCGAAATAGTGGTAATCCCCTACCTAAACAGGGAAGATCATAGGGACAAGATGAGGTCTACACTATCCGGGGTTTGGGCTCAGCAGCTGAGTAGGTAACCTTTAACCCTTTTGGGGGTTTATATATTCTTAACATGATTGAGGAGGTTAACCTTTTTGAGGCGTACTCAGCCCCTAAATGCTTGGGTGTCCTAGTTGTTTGGTGTTCCTTTTGCTTGGGTTTCCTGCGTGTTTTGGGGGATTCCTCTAAGGGTCGTAGAAGAGCTCCTTTTAAATTCCGGGAGCGATCGTGTGAAATGCCGACAAGTCCCAATCTCGTATAAACCATACACATCCCTAATCATAGCACCCCAGAAACCCTATACACACCCGATAAAACCCTAAACGACCCTGCAGAACACCTTCTTAGCATGCTGCAAAAATCTTGCCACACCATTAAAGTAAAACACTGTTTAGGTTTTAGGGATAGAAAGGAACACGAGTGCAGTCTCTGGCCAGCTTGACGCCGAGCACTTCGGCTGCACAGCTGAGCATCACCACCTCGTGGTCCCCGGCGTGCTTTGGCTCCGTGCTTGCTTCATATCGGAGCCTTTACTATTTTGGAGATTCTTTACTACAATTATAGGAAATACCCTTATTCCCTTTTTTCTAGTCCCAGGTTCCCTATCAAGTTACCCAATACCGAAAAGAGAGCCCTTTTTGTTCCTAGGTTACTTGGCATCCTAGCTCTAGATTCTGGGTGAAAGCTTCAATCCCCTGAAGGTTTCTGTTGTGATTCAGGTCGCATCCTGGAGGACCCTTGCATCGGACCACCCTAGACCCCAAACCCTAAATCCTCTGCAGTTCGAAAAGGGCCCATGAAAAAAAAATGAGCTTAAATCCTACCTTACAGAGGACCTTTGATTGCAAGCCAAATCCTATCCTTATAAAGGAACCCCGTGATTGAAAGCCAGGTCTGACACGCGGAGCCTTCAGGACGGTTTGTTCGGGCTTCGCTGCGGGTTGCTTAAAGGCTGGTTCAAAAGGGGTTGTAAGGGTTCCCCAAAGGTTGCTAGAGGATTTTCAGGGTTCCTTACATGGTACAGAAGGGGAATGGAGTTTGAGTGTGTTTTGTGGAGTTCCTTTCAACCAGATGGGTGTTTAATGGTTGCTTTACAGGTTTTGGGGTTTAGTTGAACATCGGTGGATTGTACGTGGAGCCCTTGGCTCTCCGACGATACTATAAGGGGATGTAAGTGGCGCGCTTCAAGGTCCTGCAGCAATGCTGCGCGGGTTTACTGAAAATTCCTTCCAGGGTTCCTTTTTGAAAGCTCCTGTTGAGTTTTTTGAGGTGTTGCTTGGCTGTCGCGACCTTCAGCAGCTTGGCGGTGTTTCTTGAAGGATTCCATGAACGGATCACTGTGAAGGTTTGCATCGTCAATCGTGATGGCCAAGGGTTTGGGGGGGGGTCCCTAAACCCCTAAACCTTAAACCCCTTAAACCCCTAAGCCCTAAACCCCTAATGCCTAAACCCTTTACGCCCCGAAACCTTAAGCACCTAATGCCCAAACCCAGCCTCGTTCTTCTGTGAGGACCTGCATGGCGAAGCGAGCTGCTGGCTTAGCCGCTTGGTCGCCGCGGAGGAGAAGGCAATTTGTCTGCAGAGTAATGGCCTAGGGTTTAGGGGTTTTAGGGTTTAGGGTTGTAGGGGTTTAGGGTTGTAGGGTTTCGGGGTTTAGGGTTGTAGGGTTTTAGGGTTTAGGGTTTAAGGGGTTTAGGGTTTGGGCCCCAAAATAATTACCAATACTAGTGTGGCGTTTCCTTATTTTGATATTTTATAATTTTGCCCCGAAACCATATTCTAATTGTTAAGGCCCGTATATATTGGAGTAGGCTACCGTGAACCTTTCGGTGGTACTATAACCCCTGTATAATCCCAACGTGCCGAGGGTACTGGACAAGTCAGGCAAGCTTTTAGAAGGGTTTCAGTGGCATCGTGTGGGTATAACTTCAAGTTGAGGTAAGAATTCGGGGCTTGTGGGACTTTGGGGTTTACAGGATTCAGGAAAGCTCAGCGGCTTTGGGGAAATCCGCGGAAGTAGAAGTCGGGTTTGGGGGGACTCCAGAGTTCGACATCGAGGATTGAGGGTTTTGTAATATCCCCCAGAGTAGGCCCTTATTCCCTTTTTCCAGGGTTTAGGTTCCCTTATGACCCCCTTTAAACCAAAAAGGGCATCCTTTTTATTCCTAGGCTACTCTTAGATCTAGTTGGGTATCTAGGGGTTTAGGGCTTAGGGCGTAGTATCATTAAGGGTTAAGGGGTTTAGGGTTTCGTATCCTTAAGGGTTGAGGATTTCTATTATCCTCAATCGGGGATGGTTCAAGGGGGAGACGGGGTCTGAGTGGGCAGAGGCTGTGAGGTCTTTCTCGGGGATCTCGGCTTGTCGCGGTTCGTTTTGAAAGCTGAGGGCTACTCGGATTGGTTTACCGTGGTTGTTTATGAGGCTGTATTTCATAGGGTTTGTGCATGCGCAAGGCTTGCGGTTGGACTGTCATTGGCAAACACAGGCTCTCTTTTTGAAGCGTGATGGGCCCACCTTTTCTTCTGTCCCCATGCTGTGCCGCGGTCCTGGCACGGGCGTCGCTTTCCTGCACCTCCCATGGCGCTGGCGACTTTCAGAGGTCGCGGGCACAGCCCTTCCAAGCAGCACAAGGTGGCGGCAGGAAGACAAGGTCCTACTACGGAGGAGGCTGAGGGGCTCGTGGCAAGAGCTAGCCAAGGCAAGCGACTGGTTAATCCTTTGCATAGGCGTGGAAGCCACCGCAACTACAGGAACCTCCTAAGAACTTGTGGTCGATCCTCCGCACGAGTGATTACAGCCCTCAATGCGGCAACCCTATAGAACCCCTCTAGATATGTCACAGAGCCCTTACTTAATACCGAGCTGACCTGATAGAACTCTAACCAACACTATGGCAAGCTGATGGTCTCGTCTATGTACTACATAAGATAACCCTACACCTTAAACCCATGCGCTATTCCCTTGGCAGGTGGCCATCAAGCGCTTCGCCTTCCTTTGCCAAGTCTTCGTGGTTGCGCGCAGGGCTCAGTTTACACGGTTCCGGTTGAGGGTATAGGGTCTAAGGGTCTGGGTCAGGGTTTAGGGGTTTACACACACCGATGATAGTGTTTACGTCACATCTTGTCACTTCTTGGGTTTTAACTAAGAAGCTTGTACTTGTGCTGTGATGGAGTGTTTTTCGGGAGGGATCTCAGTTGAGTCCTCCAATACCTAGTGCCGTAAACTTATTGGGTTCTGAACGGGCAGTAGTGTGCATGTACTTGATGACGGGTGTCAAAGTTCCAGGGGCCTGGGCTAGTTTCATTGGTTTGGGGACAAGGGTTTAAGGGTTGGACTGTTCGTAGGCTCCTCGGCATGGTTAGGGGCTGTGCTAGAGACGGTTAGAATTTAGGGTTTTGGGTGTCGAGGCCCCTTCCAAACCGATAGCTGGAAAACTGAGTAGTGTGACGAGCATCTTCAGGGAAAAGTGCAGGTTCACTACCGTCCGCGGTTCATGGCCTTTTTGCTTCAAATCCTGAGCAGCCCCAAACCCTCAGATGGACGCTCAGCAATAAGTTAATCCAAAACCCTAAAAGGGCTAAAGGGTCCACAACGCAACTTTAGATGTTGGCGGTGTCAAAGTATATACTGCATCAGCCCTACGGTTGACCTAACGCTCTTAACCCCTGGTAGCAACTTAACGCGCCAGGTCAAAACCCTTAAAATCTCCACAAATACTCAACTTGGGTTTAGGGTTTGGGGTTCGGGCTTTAGTGCGAAGCCTAGTCAGTAAACCCTAGACCAAGTTTCAGAAAAGAGACCATATCCCCAGCCTCCGAACCTCAAGCAAGCCTCGAAATCCACTCCAGGCTGATGTTGTCGGTAGCCAACCTTGAAAAATGGTAGGCAAGATATCGGCTAAGTCCTGCAAAGTGTGGTACAGTACACGAAGCCCTAAAGCCAAACCCTTGGACCCCTAACCAAAACCCCGAAACCCAAACGCTTTAAACCTCAGGCTCAACATCTCGCTTACGCCGTTGGCCAACGTTTTGGCCCACGGCCGTTATGACCTTGGCCAGGCACGGCGTTGGTCGGGTTTTCGAAGTGCCTATAAGTGTGCTGTGGTAGCAAGGTTGTCGCCGTTTGAAGAGGGTTTGACTGGCTTGATAGGGTTTTAGTAGGGTTGCATACGGCCTTGGAAATGGTCTGGAGGGAGTGTGTAAGGGGTTCTGCCGTATTGTTAGCTTAGATTGCCAAGACCGGTCCTTCCAGCGCGTTGGGCTCCTTATAGGTTCTTGTTAGGGAACTGACTATTTGATTGATCATACCAAGGAAACCCTTTCATTTACTATGGATCCGTAGTATGGTAACTAAGTGCCCTAACCAGTACTCAGTCTCATGATCTCGCAGGCGTTTGGAGGTTTGACTTCGCCGGGCAGTTCAGAAGACAATGCTCCGTCTGTCATATCAGACGGAAGCAGGGTTTCGGCATCTAGAGCTCAAATGGTGAGCCCCGCGTGTCAAGTTTTTTTCCGGCAGAGGGTCCAGTACATGCAATTGTGATGTGCATGCTGTCGACTGTCTGTATCAAAAATCCTTGTAGGTGTATGTTTTATTTATTTGTTTGTATTACATGTGCGTGTGTATATATGTCGATGTATATATATATATATATATGTAGCTGTAGGTGTAGATATATACATATATATATATAGGCCGAAAGTTGATATTTTAAAGCCACACTCCCACTTTGGCCAGTCTCCAGGAAATTGTCCTGTTCAAGCTGCTGGGCGACTTCGCCAAGACCTCGGCGATGCTTGCACTACAGCAGCTTTCCACCCTTTATAAGGAATATACCATAGTTCCCATAGTTTAGACTCCTTAGGGTCATGCAGGATTTTGTCCATCAGCAGTAGTAATACAGTAGTAGCAGTCATACAAGCTCGTAGTAATACTTACCAACAGTACCCTAAGTATTGCTTCAAACCCAAACCCTACAGCCGAAACCCCATGCTAAACCCGTACCAGTGGAGTCGGAACACTGCTAGTCAAGAAGTTCAGCCATGTCAACCGTGAGGCATAGTAGAAGAAGAAGCCCACAACCTTACTCCAGTGATTCCGGCGGGCCCCCTTCACGCAAAAAGCCCTTACTTCCAGTAATCCCTCATGGAATCCTTAAAAGGAGCCCTACAATTCCAATGATTCGGGGCCCTATCAATAAAAAAAAGCCCTTACTTCTATCAATCCCTCATGGAATCCTTAAAAGGAGCCCGAAACCCTAAACCCTACGGAGCCCTACAAAAGAAGAAACAAACTCTGCTTCTCATCGCCGGCCGCTTTCCTCGCTCCAAAGTCCCCAGGTCGGTCGCGTGCTCTTCTTTCTGCTGCCTTCACCAAGGCCCCGAGTCTCCTTAGGAATTCTTTTTATTTTTGTTCATAGGAAACCCAAGATGATATTAAGAATAGTGTTTTTTTATTATGGCTCTCTGTATTTTTGTTCATAGATAGCCCAAGAGAATGTTAAGAATAGTGTTTATTATGGTTCTAAAGGGGGTCTAGAGGCCCCGGCTCGATTCCTCTGCAGATCTGGCTGGAACTTAGGGCTTAGCATCCTAATGTAAGATACTACAGCATACTATTACTAAGTACTATAGGATTGTAGCATACTGAAATGTACGACATGGTACCCTATAACAGAATTTCACGATATACTACGGCGTTCGCAGATCCCCAGCGAGCCCAAGGAACCCTTTGATTAGGGAAAAGGTCTCAAATCTGAAGGCCCTTATGGCTTAAGGAAGCCCTAAACCCGAAACCACAATCGTGGTATTTATGAAGATGAGTTAAGGAATGGACTTTAAATATCAAGGCCCCTTTATGGTGGAAGGTAGACTCCTTAACAAAACTTCGTGGCCGCTCTCGATCTGTAGCTTAAAGACTCCAGGGTTGCAGAAGGCTTTTTGGGTTTATAGGGGTTTCACGGGTTCAGTGTTTAGTGTTTTACGGCTCAGGGTTCAGCCTCAAACCCAACCCTTTAGCGCCGAGGCTCCCATGTGCTTCTTCTTAGGTTTGGTAGGTATTTTCATGGTTGGCTGCCAAGGGTTCTTTATGAAGCCTGCTTGTGACGGTTGTATCGGGGTGTTATACCGGAGTGTTGAGAAGTCGAACCGTGGGTTCCAGACATTTTTGGCTCTCTGTGAATTCGGGGCTTGGTTGGCCTTTAGAGCTTGAGAGGTTTAGGGTTTTACGGTTCCCAAGTGCTCTGAGCCATGTCTGTCCTCTGCATTTTCAGGGCACGAGACAACGTAGAAAACCTCCTTCAGCGGGACGCCCTTACAACACTGAATCTCCAAGCCCGGGCTCCAAGCCGTCTTTTCAAAGATCGTTTAGGCTGCTTAGGACTTAGATCTTCCCGCTGAGGGCATTCGGTGTTTGGGTGTAGTTTTCGCTGCGGGCTCCGGACCTTTTTTTCTTAGCCCCAAACGCGTCTAAACCCTAAACGCGTCTAAAATAGAATTTAGCAGGCGCTTGCAGCTTCACCTATGGCTGAATTGGGCTGTCGGGGCCCAACTTGAGCGGGGGGCGGGGGGGGCATTGTTTCGGGCATTCTTATGGCTTCTATTCGGGTTGTATCAGGGTTCTTTAAGGGTTTTCCTTGAGGCCCATACATACACGGGCTCCTTTTCTTGGTGTCTTAAACTTGTCTTCTAATTCCAAACTCCTGCCCGGTAGCACCAGGGCCTGAACAAGTACCAATAGTCTTCCTGAGGGTTCCTTACAAAATGGGAGTCTCCGAAAATTAGGGGTACCTGGTTTGGTGGTCCTTATAATAGGGATCCTACTAGTTAGGGTACCATAGTAGGGTCATACACCCCCGAAACCCTAGTCTATGCATTGAGGCACCTATTTTAAGCCCACAAGCACAGCGACCCTTTGAGAGCCCGGTGAAGAAATCCTACACGACCCTAATTCGACCTACTTCCAGCTGCGGGACCAGACACTCACAGGTTTAGGGGTTTAGGGTCAAGGGTTTAGGGTCTAGGGCTTTAGGGTTTAGGGTGGTTGTCAAAGTTATGGTCCCTTTTTGGTCCTTATTATAATACGACACCTATTATTCAGGGTACCCAAAACGGGACCTTAATTTTGACAGCTACCCAGGTATCAGCTCCACTCGTGGAGTATGCAGGACCCTTCAGGGTTTAGAAGTTTAGGTTGTTCATTTTTTTGGCAAGCGTTATCCCTGCATGAACCGTACGTGGCCCGTATTACCCCGTCATGCTGGCCTACCAATTCAGGGGCTGACTAAATCAAACCCCCGGATCCCGATGCACCAAGCCCAAATATGCTGAACAAAAACATGGAAGCAGCTGCTAAAAGATTCCGTAAGCAACTATAAACCTAGGCTGCGGATATGGACAACGCCTTAAATCGAGTCAAGCCACCGTTTAGGAACACATGTCTTGTTGTAGCTATACGATTTTGTATGTCTGAGTTTATGTTTTTACCTACTTCTATATTTACACTTGGAGCTGGAACTGCTGCTTCTGCTGCTGCTGCCACTCCTTTGCTTCGACATGACACTACTACTACTACTACCACCACTACTACTACTACCACTACTACTGCTACTGCTACTGCTACTACCACTACGACGACGACGACTACTACTATTACTGCCGAGGTGGCTTTGCTACGGCTTCCGGCCTGGATAGTCCTGGTTTGCCATGCTGCGAGCAAGGACCCTGGGATCCTCAATAAACCGGACACGGTTTGGGGTTGAGGGTTTAGTTTGGGTTCTAGGGTTTGGGGTTTAGGCTTCTGGGATTTAGGGTTTAGGGGCTTAGGGTTTAGGGCTTTTTTTAGGGTTTAGGAGGAACTTCACGAAACAGTAAAAAGCAACAGTTGTGGGCTGAGGTTTCGGAGTTGGGTCGAGGGGGATAAAGGGACATTTGAACAAGTTCTCAGGGATACCTACAAGGAGATACACAGCTTCTCCGTCGGATTTCTTCATCCAGAGCGGGGAGGGCAAGTAGTTCTGAAGGCATTCTGAGAGATTTGTAATACAGCTTTTCGGCCCAGATACTGCGCTGCAAAAGGCACTCGGGATGTGTTGAGCCTGCAACCCAGCGGTGGCATTAGATCCCAAGCATGGCTCTTCGCCGCAACGAGACTATCTACCTTCCTTTCGATTTCTGTACCTACCTCTTGTCGCAATATATGTCAGAGAACATCCCAAAAACATCCACATGAATGCATTCATGCACGCACATACACGCACATACGTATGTACAAATACACCGATATACTGGCACGTACACAGATACATACATGCATCAATGCATGCATCAATACATGCATCAATACATGCATGCATGCATGTAGACAGACACATACATACGTATAGACATACTTTCACACCTACATGCATATAAAATAACATATATATATATATATATATATGTAAACTTAAATACATACACGCTTACTGATACAACACTATGTTTCGTTACACTACGGTAATGCCTACCTAAGTGCATACTCCCAGACATGGGGGCTCGTTCTTTAAGCCTGACACCAGCTGCGAACACCATTAACCCGAACTCTCAGCCCCAAATCGTCAAAAACAACCAAAGCCAAAAGCTTCGGAGCAGACAAAGCAGAAGTGGGATCCTTGCTGTAAGGAACTCAGAACAGGAAGCTTCAATCCTCAGTGGTCTTACAAAAAAAGACCTAATCCTCTTCAATCCTCAGTAGTCTTTGGGCCAAAAACAGAGGACGTAATCCTCTTCAATCCTCGGTTGTGGACCAAAAACAGGACCCAATCCTCAGCGACGCCGTGCTTCTGGTGATTTGGTTCCCATTCGCCTGCCCGGCTTCGTTGTTGTGGCTCCAACACCCCCGAAAGGGGTGGTGGGGGTGGGGGGGTCCTTAAAGGAATCTGTAGGGTTTAGGGTTTAGGAGGGAGGGGAGGGGAGAAGGGGTCGGAATAACTCCATGATGATAGTTCGAGATATTCCCCTGTAGTCCTTTCACAACTGTACTATACTGCTCTACAACCTCACGAAACCGCATTCCACTTTCTAAGGTGGGATCCTGCGAAGTTTTATATATTCCCTGAGACTCTAAGTGCTTAAGCAGTATGCCTGTGTTGGGTCTTGGCATTGAGAGAATTACAGACTGGGTTCAGGTCTTAGATACCTGTAGTCTTGTCTACTCTAGAGTCTAGATACGGCATGAGGTGTTGGCCCAAGCACAGAACAGCCAACCCCTGAACCCCCTCGGCCGTAAACCCCAAATCCCAAAAAAAGCTTAAACACCTTTGAAGGAAACCTAAGAGGAAGCCCTGAAGTGATCTGTAAGGGATCCCTCAAAGGAACCTTTAAAGGATCCATGAAAGGAGCCCTTCAAGGGAACCCTCAAGGGACCCCTGTGAAAGGAACCCCGACGGGAGCGCCCGTAAAGCCGCTCCAGAGACCTTTGCAGGTGGTGACGGCAGCTCTTTGCGGCAGCTGGCTGCAAGTGGTGGCCATCCAGGTGATGGGTTTAGGGTTTAGGGCTTTTAGGGTTTAGGATGGTTTAGGGCTTGGGGCTTTGTAGTTTCGGATTTATACGGCTTGGGGCTTAGGGTCTAGAGGTTCTTGGCTCCCATATCTACCATCCAAAGCCCTGCAAAGCAAGATGTACAACCCGTAGATGTAGGGCTGATGATTTCAGGTATCTGGTTTAGGTGTTGTTTTGATTCGGACCCAACTTCAAACTTAGCCTTTGTTCTTGGAGTTGGAGTAGGATTAACTACTGGACCCAGACTGTGCCCCGAACTGTTGATAACATGTTTCATGGATGGGGTCCTACGAAGCTTTGTGGGAAGCCAAGACCACACAGGTGCTTGTATGTTTTCGCGGCATGCAGTTTCACGCATGTGCCGCAATTCATTCGAGTATGGGCGTGTCCCTCAACATAGTTTCAAACACAGGACTTCCTCTCTGGAAGGTACCTAGCTCCCAACCCTAAAACCCCAGTACCCCAAACTATCCCAAACTCCAGAACCCCAGACGCTACTAAACCCTGAAACATCCAAAACACTAGAACCCCAAAACCCCAAAGCCCTAGAATCCTAAAGCCCCTGCTTTACTTCGAGACTTCGGGGACTTGTAAGTCGGTTGGAAGGCGCATATTTTTTGGAAACCCCACTTAGGGTACTTATAACTCTACTTATGACCTACTTACTAAGTCCCCTGGGCCTCTAAGTAAGGCTACCGCCGCCTTGTCTCCAGGCTGTTGAAGAGCCCGCCAAGCGTGGAACCGACCCGGCCTTGGAATGCTATGGACTGGGTTTCGGAATGCCATGGCTTAGTACTCTTTTTCGGAGGTGTTGCTTAAAGGAACCGGGACCATTATGAAATGAGAGTTTATAGGGTTTCTTCAAAGCCCAGAAGCCTGAATCATTGGAGCACAATATGACTATGTAGAGACTACGACCATGGGGTCTACAAGGGAACTATATTCCTAGTTATTGCGATTCCTTGTTCGAGATCGCAGGCAAAAGTAGCCAAGATACCTGCCGGGAGCTGAAGAGGTAGCTACGGCTGATCCTATACTTGTTGCATACCAGACTGATCCAGCTAGTTGTAGCAATTCCCACCATTTCCTGTCGTTGACCGCGCGTCAACCCCCCGCCGAAGACACCTGGTTCCTGCCCCTGTTACCTTACGTCCAGGGTAATTAATAGGTCTTGACTATCCATAGCCTTCATGGTCCAAAAATTCAGGCTGCACAAATGAATGTCGCTGTGTACCTGGGCTTCCTCAGCGGCGTGGCTTGGCCGGCACGTGGGCCGCGGCGCAAACGATGAAGGATTTAGGTACTTGTACTGACCAATGCAGCTCATCTGCTTAGCAAAACCCACAAGATCCCAATCATCGAAGCTTACGAATCTCGAACCCTCGGAGTTTAGGGAATCGGGGGTTTAAGGTTTCGGGTTTAGTTCTCAGGGTTTAGGGTTTAGGGTTTTGGATTTGCATATCATAAATCCCCGAGAACCGGGCACCCATACGGCACCTCACCTGAACCCAGAACCCACCCGCAAGCCTCAAGCTAAGGCTCTAAACCATGTGGAAAAGCCTGAACACATGAAAAACGGAAGCAACGAAAATTCCCTTCACTCAAGGAAGCACCTGAAGCCCTTGACAGAAAAACAGCAAGCATGAAGAGAGGAGAGCGTTTAGGGTTTAGTGTACGGTGCATGCCATCGTCCCGAAGTTTTTAACGAAGACTCGAAACTTCCCAGGTAATTTTCGCGGCTGCCTTCTCAATCGTCTGGGGCCCCGACCATCCTTTCGGGGAGCTTGCGGAGTGTCAGTTGTGGATTCCGAAAGCTCCGCGCTTGAGGCCTTAACCCCGGCTCCTGAAGCCTAAAGCTGATTGGGGCTTCGGGGTACGGGTTTCAGAAATTGGGAGTTTCCGAAAATTGGGGGGTACCTTATTTTCGGGTCCTTATAATAAGGATCCTACCATTTAGGGTACTATATTAGGGTCCCCTATTTTCGGAAACTCCCAAATATCAGATCTAGGGCTTGGGTTCCAGGCCCTAAACCCTACGTACCAAATCCTGACCCCCTGAACTCTGCAGAGTTGTGGCTCCGGCCTAGGGCGCTTTGTTTATGAGGGGCCTTAGAGAACTAGAATAGGGTTCTGGTATATATTTTACTATAACACAGTAAGGAGCCCCCCAGATGGTATAGGTAATTATGAGGGCCCTTTATTTCTACTTCGAGGCCCAGGGGACTTAGTAAGTAGGTTGTAAGTAGAGTTATAAGTACCCTAAATGCAGTTGCCCCAATAATAACCCGATTACTAAGTCCCCCGGGCCTCTAAGTACGGTTGATTATGTAAATCCTGCATTACCTTAAGGACCCTAAAGTATGGGAGTTTTGGTATGTTCCCTATTATGGGCTATGCAGGATGTATATCATCAACCGTACCATACTTGAACCCTAAACCCTAAACCCCCTACAGATCCCTTAAAGGAGCCCCTTAAAGGTACCCTTATAGATCCCTTTAAAGGAACCCTAGGACCATACCACCAAACCCCGATTCTATTTGTTCAGGCCCGTGTAAGACCAGGCCATGAGCACCTGAGCTCCTCCTTTTGAGGGCTCCTTCCGGGCTTTTAATATCGAAGCTTAAACCTAGTAGTCGAGTAGGTAACCTTTAACCTTTTTTGGGTAGTATAGTCCCCCATATAATCCGTATATAACCCAAAAGGTTAACCTTTAGTTCCCCATGATTCCCGACAGGTAGGTAAATAGTTACCTATAATATTCTTAGGGTTTTATTATGATTATACCGTAAAAGAGGCCTTAATGATTACCTATGCTATTGGGGGGGGGGGGTCCTTACTATAACTATAGTATAATGGGCCTTAAAGCCCTATTCTAACTTTAAGGGCCCTATACTAAGGGATCTTTACTCGTGTTGGGGTTTAGGGGCTTAGGGTTTAATACGGGGGCTTAAAGAATGAGTAATATAGGGCCCAGTATACTAGAATCATAACAAGGAGCTCCCAAAACAATATGGGTAATTTTTAAGGCCCCCTATGTCGATATCATTTTCTAAGGGTTCCCTTTATAGTTAGAACCCACCCGAAAACCAAATTATTCAAGTGCTCGGGCCTCCCTATTACTCCGGACTGGCTTTGGTTTGTCTTTGCCCTGGGTACGGTTGAGACAAACGTCCAGGGCTTAACCTAAACGCCTACCAGAATTGCGCTTGCTTTCGCGAATGAAAATGTGCTCCCCTCGCTGGCTTTGGCCTGTTTTGGGCTTCCATCATGTTTGTCGGATATATAAGGTTCTATACAGGCCACATCGTGAAGTAATCCAAAGTAGGTCAGATACTATGTTTCGAGTTCACAAGACCTCAAAGTAGGGCTTGTTCGCGTACTGTTCCGCGAAAAAAGTACAGGTTCACAAACTGCGTGCCTTGGCTTCGTGTTTATGGTTTAGGGTTTAGGGTTGGGGCAGGTAGGACTTCTTTCTTCTGAATTGATGACAGGCTCTGTAAGCAACGAAATCTAAGCACTTTCTCCACTAAGGCTGCCAAAGATGCGTCTTGAGCCACAAGCGCCGCGCAAGCAGTAGAAAGTGAGTCGATGAGCTGCAAAAACGAGCGCATCATGTTTGTCCCAAAAGCCTCGCCGGTTTTGGAAATTCGGGGTCTGGTACCCAACCAGTCGTCTTTTGGCTTAAGCATCAAACTTTATAATCAGATGTTTACGCGGATTTGGCTATGTGGGGTAAGCTCTGTTCATTTCTACCCCCCTCAGAGCCTTTCTTATTGTAGAACCCTATAGAAGCAAGTCCTGAGGATAATCTGGGCCTACTCACCCTGCATACCCTGAGAAAAGGGATCCTGAAAGGCACCCTACTTTGGAAAACTATCCCGATGTTTCTGGTCCGACATTGCTCCCAAAAGCTCTGATTCTTAAGCGCGAAGTGCTTCCTCGGATCAGGACAAGACAGGCATGGCCATTGAAACTTAAACCCCTACACGCTAAAACCCTAAACCCTACAAAGGCATTCTGATAGCAACCCTTACTTGGAGGCCGAAGCGGGGGACTTAGTAAGTCAGTTATAAGTAGGGTTATGATTGGGGTAACTCCAATTAGGGTACGTATGACCGTACTTATAACCTACTTACGAAGTCCCCTGGGCCTCTAAGTAAGTTCCCCTCTCAGAGGAGCTTCAAGTGGACCAGCGTCTTGCACACCCGAGACCGTGCACTCCTACTTGTATCGACCTAAGCTCATGTTAGGGGCCTTAGTCCTAAGAAATGCTATTCCTCAGAGCTGTTGTAGTAAAGTAAACTATAGCTACTGCAATATACCCCCGCCCAAAGAAAATGTTCGAAAAGCACTTTCGGATTGTTCATCTACCAAGACCCTCCAATTGATAGAGAGTGTTGTGTTTAGGGGTTTAGAGATGTCCAGCAGAGTTCGGTAAAGGGTATCCGGGGGTCTAAGCAATCTTTAGCAGCCTTACTTACGCTCAAACCAGAAAGCCAAAACCCCCGAGCCAAACCCCAAGCCCACAACCCTAAACCCCTAACCCTCAAACACCAAACCCCCTAAACCCTCAAACCCTAAACCGTAAACCCCCCACCATCTCTGCGGAGCTTGCATCAGGTACCAGCCGGGCAAGGTGACGTTCCAGAGTGACACCTTCGAAAGGCCTATTAGGGAGACCCTCAAAATAACTTTTAAGGGATCCGTCTAGGGTTCCTTTTTGGGCTCCTTTGGAGGGGACACTCTCTTCACCCTACTTATGGCTCTGTTAAACGCGACCTTATTGAGAGGCTTTCGTATTTCAAGGGATCCCCCTTTTGGTGGGGTAAGGGTGCGATAGAAGCCTGGACAAGTATACCAATATTCTTCCTTGGGGCTCCTTATTTAATGCATGCTATAAAGGAGCCCAATACCCATTCTCATCATTGAGGCCCCTATTTCTGCCTGGGGGCTTCGGGCTTCGGGTTCCCGGAAAGCCCAGTTTGCCGGAATAGTGCATTGGTTTCTTGAACCCATGGATAGACTCTACCTCACTCTATACAACGGTCCCATGTGTTCCTTAGAGATCCTGTAGATTATAGTTGAACCCTTCGTGGACTCTCTCTACAGTAGAAGCCAGAAAGTCGGAACATCATTATCCTCATGCCCTTAAGGTAGACTATAAGGGATCCTAGCACTATTCCTCCTAAAGCCATGTTCCAACTTTCTGGCTTCTACTATATGGGTGGTTGTCAATATTAGGGACCCTTTTTGGGTCCTTTTTATAGTACGGCACCGAATATTTAGGGTACCCAAAAAGGGACCATAATTTTGACAACCACGCATTTTGATTGACTGGTTCATCCATGGTCCGCCCGCTTCTCACCAGGCCCCAGCTCCTGGCCCTGTGTGAGAAGATGGTGCACTCCGGACAGGAGGCCCCTGGGCTTGGGAAGGGAGTTAGGGGCTTAGTAGGTTTTAAGGGTGGGGTCTAGGGGTTTAGGGTTTAGAGGTTTAGGGTTTCATGGTTTAGGGCTCAAGGGTTTACCTTCTACAGGCCTTTTGAGCAGTACTGTGTTCTGTCAACCTGGGTAACAACCTTAAGGGGCTTGCAAGTGGGGTATAACTGCAGCTATTCTTAGGATATACATACCCCGAACCTCCAGGTACCGTTTTCAAACTGACGACGACTGTCCAGTGCCCTTGCACTGGGTGTATAACCCGTAAGCGTTGTTTCCCTAAGCTCTGCAAGCCCTGCAGCCAAAGGCCGGACATCCACAACATACCCTTACAGCTCCAAGATAAGTATGTCGTACTATACCACCACTGCTTTTGGTAATGAAGTCCCTTTACCCAAACCCCAGGAAACCCGCCAACAAAGGTCATCAGCCGTTAAAGAAGTCTCTGAAAGAACCCTATGCAGGCTACCAAGTCAGACAATTATGTTTGACCATACTATACTGGACTATGCTATGCTATACCAATCTCCAAGAAAACGCTTCAATCCGAACACCCTCAGCACCCTTGAGCTCCTAACAACACGAAGATGCCCTGTAAGGTTTAGGGCAGACTCTTCAATGAGCTGGTACTGAGCTTTGTATTTACCTGGAAAGGGGCTCCGCCGGTTTGCGAATTGTGGAAGATGCACTTATCATCCAAGCAACAGCACCCATACCTTTGAAATCTGTCAAGGTTTTCCTGTGTGGTTTGAGGCATGGGGTGGGGTCGGTTAGTCAGGTTCCAAAAAGGCCTGTAGGGCTTGCACTGTTAGGTGATGGATGATTCACGGCTGTTGGTTACCCCTGAACCCTTAACCCTTAAGTTACCTCGACAAAGACCAGGAGCATGATTTCGTCTGGTCTTCAGCAGAGTATGAGCCCCTAGGGCTTTAGACGCACTAAACCGTAAGGCCCTAAGGCTTCAAAGCACGAAACAGGAGTCAGTAGTCAACCCTAGAGAATTCTAGGGGCCGGAATATTCGATTGCATAATCAGAATAGGGTTCCTTTAAAGGGATCTATAAGGGCTATTATTAGGATTTAGTTATTCGATTAGGGTTCCTTTAAAGGGGTCTATAAGGGCTATTATAGGGGTTTAGTTATTCGATGATATCATTCCTGAGAGTTCCGTACTATAATGTACAACAGAGTATACCCAACAATCTCGATCTACTTGTTGATGCTCCTGTTCACAGCCTCAGATACACCCTCCTGTCAGCTTTAACAGCAGCCAACCTTGGGTACGCCCCCCACTCAGTAATAGTTGAATACTACTCATAATATAGATACATTCGGACCTTAATAGTAGCCCTATTATAGACTCTTAATGTATGGGGGCAGTACCTAAAGCCAACCTAAACTCGAAACCCTGAACCCCAAACCCTGAGTCCGAAACCCCTAGACCTAGACCCTACACCCTAAACCCCATCCTTGAACTGCCAACGATCCTCGAATTGGACCAAGGCACTGTCTAAAGGGCCGAAGTCGGGGCCCCTTTCCCGGGATCCGTCGGGGACGAGGCATAGAATATAGAACTTCAGGGGTTCTACGATGGGGTATCACAAGGGCTCTAGTTATATATAGTCGGGTTTCATCGGGATTTGCATCGCTTGCTATGCCGCTTTTGTAGAGTTGTATGGGTTATCGCAGGTGTAGGGTTGTTGCAACAGGACAGGGCTCTGCGGCTGTGCTGTAGAGTGATATGGGTAATCGCAATGTCTGAGGCTCTAAAGTCATGAAATTTGTATTAATAACATTAGGGCTTACGGTCTAACGGATAGCCCTAAACCCTAAACTCTAAACCTCTGACCACCCAGAGTCCGTTGTAGGGCTGATTTGTTTGGTAGGGTGTTCAACACTTAGAGTTTAGTTTCAGTTTTCGCAGAGTTCTCCAGTAAACCTTGATACTTGTAAGGTCCCTTGACGCAACCCGGGGAGTTGGGGCTTAGAGGCGCGTAACATAGCGGCCAGAATTATTAAGTATACTGTTTTGGAGGTTCCTTATCATAACTATAGTATAACCTATCCCCAAATCCTAATCTAAGTATTTAGGCCCCTATATTACACCACATACCCTGAGCCAGAGCCGGGTTTGGTAGGTTTCTGCTGGTTTGGGGCGTACAGGGGTCCTGAGTTTCGGGGGGCCCTGCAGCGGTCGTTAGTTGAGTTTCGTGAGGTGCGATGCAGGTACCGCTGCATAAACTAGATTCCCGAGTAGTATCCTTTTGCTCTTGTTAGCTTGGGATCTCCTTATTAAGACCGAATGGCAAGAAAAACAAGTGTGCCCCCATGATAAGAGGGATAGTTAGGAATCTAGTAGTAGAATGTAGGAGCAGGATTTAGGATTTGAATTGCGGCTGCATTTGGAGCAGATGGTTTTTGCATGCCGCAGGAACGCAACCGCCAGGACCCCCTTACTTGGAGGGTCGGGGTACTTAGTAAGTAGTTATTTTAGGGACTTATAAGTACCATAACCCCAATTAGGGTCCCTTTTAGGGTACTCATATAAGTCTACTTACTACCTACTTACTAAGTCCCTGAACCCCTAAACCCTAAACCCTACAGTGCCCATATAGAGCCCTTTAATGGAACCCTTGTGATCCCCTTTAAAAGAGCCCCCTACTTACTAAGTCCCCTAAAGACCCTCCAAGTAGGCCTTAGGCAACCTCAGCAGAGGCCCCTCGGGCTCGGTCTTGGAAGGCTGTTGGTAGGTCGAGGTAAGGCCTGTTAATTTTCACAAAAGCAACAATAACAACAACAATAGTAGTAATAGTAAGTAAGAGCAATAATAGCAAGATTATCATCCTGATGATGATAATTTTTATTAATGAGAATATTAGTAACATCCAAACAAATAACAGTACTAGTAAGAATAAACCATCATACCAATAATATTGATAATCCTACATGAAAAGCCGCTCCTTGAAAAGGGGTCTATAAGGGATCTATAAGAGGGGTCCATGATATAGGGGCCTTAATAGTTAGAATAGGGGTTTTAAAGATCATTAAGACCCTAAACCGCAAGATCCTGGGAAGCCCAAAGCCCGAAAGACCTCCTCAAGCTTCGACGCTGAAACAGCGAGGAGAGGGTTTAGGGGTTTAGTGTTTTATATGGTTTTCGGGGTTTAGGGTTTTATATGGTTTTAGGGGCTTTAGGGGCTTTAGGGCTTTGGAGTTTCATGGAGTTGCTGCTTTATTCCATGTCGGCGTTTTGAAATATGTTGCAGCATATTAAAAAGGAGTATATATGCTAGTATCTTGAAATATGTTATAGCATATTAAACTACGTATATATGTTCGTAAACTGAATCAGTTAGTGAATTGATAGAGTAGAGTGCATTGTATTGAAGTACAACATATTGTAACACTGAGGCGTTCGGCCTCGAACAAAGAGAACTCGCAAATCCGGGCTGACAGCCCAGGGCGACTTGCGCAGGCCTGGGTTCCAAGTGAAAGGGATCCTAGAAGGGATCCTACTTGGAGGTTCATGGGTGGTTTTAAGTAGGGTGATCAGTAGGGTAACTAGTTGTAGTTCTTGCCCATATTAAGGAGCCCTGAACCCTACTTACAACTACCCCTGAACCTCCAAGTATACGACTGGTGTAGGCAAAATGACATCGAACTTTGGTTCAGGTGAAGTGTACCTTGGTAGATTATACATTGTGAATAATGCGTGCAACTGTTTATGTATGTAATTACGTATATATGTATGGCTGTATGTGTGTATGTATGCATGGTGTAGATTTTGAGGTTTAGGGCTACGGGTAAGGTTTTGGGGTATTTTGAGTCTGAAGACACATAGCTGATTATCTGCAACGGATCCATTACCACTACTACCACTACTACTAAGCTACTCCTTATCAGTACTACCACCAGACTATTCCTTCTTCTAATAATCATATCATTACTACGACGACGACGAATGCGACGACGACCACCCCAACCTTCCAAGTCACGCGAGGGGCGCGTGGCCACGGCACGCTGCGGCTCGCGGCAGCAGCAAACTCAGAGATGGGTTTGGCGGCTCAGGGCTGCAGATTCTTTAGTTTAGAAATTAGGGCTTCAGAGGGTTCAAAGGGCTTGAAACAGGGTTTTGGGCTTAGTTTTTGGAGGGTTTAGGGCTGTGCAGATTCTTCAGGAATCATGGCTTTAGTGGATTCAGGGTTTAGGGTTTCCAACGGTTTTGGGCTTAGATTTTGGAGAGTTTTGGGTTGCGGGGTCGCAGCGATGCGGCTCGCTTGGGTTTCTTCCTTTATGCATTATGGTATGATTTGCAGGGATTTCTATCAAAACCCTCAACACCCCAAACCCTAAACCGTATTATTGGCATAGGTCCTCATATTTCTTAAAACAGATTATCCCAAGCCCGGAACCCTAACATTGGAACAAACCCTCATATTTCCTGAAAGAGATTGCAAGTCTTTGGCCTAAACCCCTTAAACCCCTAAAGCCCCAAAACCCCGAACTCCTAAACCCCAAAACCCCTAAACCCTATACCCCCAAACCCTCCCTAAACCCCTTAAAGTAAAACCCAGAAAGTCGGAATATGATTATCCTAAACCCTTTATGGTAAATTATAAGGTATCCTACCCTGAAACCATATTCCAACTTTCTGGAGTTCCCTGTAAGCCCCTAAACCCCCAAAAACCACAGTTGGCGCCGAGGCCTGGCAGCTTCCGGGGTGACAGAGTGAGCACGGCGGCCACCACGAAGGCAGAGCCGAGATTCCCAGAGACGCCAATAGATCCCTTAATTAAGGAATATTCCTTAAATCATATTAGGGATCCTACTATAATTTAAGGAATATTCTTTAATTAAGGGATATTGGAGTTTCTGGGTTCTTTGCACCAAGCCAGCTAGGGCCAGGGAAAAAAACAATATGGTGGTATAATATGTTAATATGGGGTCATATAGATTTTTACGGAAAAGCCAGCTACGGCAAAATACATTTGGGGCAGATAATATGGGTCGTTTGGGGTTTAAAGAAAAGGGTGATCGAGGGCTTAGGGCAAGAATATGGGGGCCTTGAGAATGAGAACCGGTTCCTTTCAAAAGATTCCTGAACAGGATCCATGAATGGTTTGGGTTACTAGAACTAGTGCTGTAATATGGGGGTTTCTGAAAATAGGGGAGCCTAATGTTGTACCCTAAATAGTGGGATCTTTATAATTAGGAGGAGCGGCCTCAGAGGGTGCCTGAAAAGGAGGAGTGCATCGGAGTTCGCCTGACGGACTTGGACGCCACGTCCCAGCAGGAGCTCCTGTCTGTCTACCATCGGTTCTTAATGTGCGACATGCCTCCCTTGCAGCCGGGAGACAGTCGGAAGTCCATGACGGGCGGCAAGATGGCCTGCTTGGTCGAGCAATTTGTTCAGGGTGTCATGGAGGATTACCACCAGCAGCGTGAGCGCTACTTCGCCCTGCCCAAGAGTCAGCGGTCTTCGGACAGGTACACGGTGCGGGACTACCTGACTGGGCAACTGACCGTGCCGGAACCGGTGGAGTGCACCTCCATTGAGTTGCTGCTGGCAACGGAGGAGATCAACGTGATGCCTCTGGGACTGCCGGGGCCGAAGCCGTTCAAGACCCTGACGGCCGGAAGAGTGGCCAAGAAGCCCGCGGCCAAGAAGCCCGTGGACAAGCAGAGTGCAGTACAAGCGGCTGGCTTCTTGTAGCTCGGCTGCAGTACATGGCTTCTTCTTTAGTTTTACTTGGCTTCCTAGCCACGAACACGCCGCTCTTGGCCACACCCACCGCTCTTAGCCACACCTCTCTCCTAGCCACGAGCACGCCGCTCTTGGCCACACCCACCGCTCTTAGCCACACCTCTCTCCTAGCCACGAGCACGCCGCTCTTGGCCACACCCACCGCTCTTAGCCACACCTCTCTCCACGAACACGCCGCTCTTGAGCCACACCCACCGCTCTTAGCCACACCTCTCCCCTAGCCACCCCCCAAAAAGGTAAACCCCCATATGGGGGCGGGGGCCTTCAGAACGAGAATAGGGTTTTTTTCAAAGGGTTCTGGAAGGTAGACTGTCAGGCTAGAAGAATTATCAGAAGGGCTTCTGTGTGATGTCGGGTCTTACAGGATGTTAGAAGTGGGGTCTGTAGCGATTTAGGACAAAGTGTGGTCTTACATACCCTGTAATCGAGGAATATATAGAGAGCCCAAAGCCTGTGGCGGACAATGTTTCCACGGTGGACCGCAAACTTACGTTGTCAGCATGTGCGTTTCTTCTAAGACTGCTTCTCCTTTAAGGGATGCCCAAGCGTTCCCCTGTTCTGGGTTTTGGGGTTTCAAGTTTCAGGGTCAGAGGGCTGAGCGTCGGTTCCAGGGTTTACAGGGTCGCGGGTTTTAGGGGATGGAGGCACGGGTAAGGGCCCAGTCAAGGGTTCGGAGCTTGAGGATGTGGCAGGCTGTAAGTTTTTTGGGTTTGCATAGAGCTTGATGTAATTACGGCGTTTTTAGGCTGAGTCGAGATCAAGTGCGGCACTCCGCACAACACGTCCTTGCAAAGGACATCAACTCCTAGATGAGTGGTCTTTGTTGCGTTGGACTGGTGGCCTGCGATGCTTGTTTTCCGGCTGCGCAAGCCCTAAACCCGAAACCCTAAACGGGAGTCAGCTACAGCCCAAGACCCGAGAAGCCGAGAGCCCTGAAAAATTAATCCGAAAACCTGAGGCCGTAAACCCAACAGCCCCAGACCCCAATCAGACAGAAAAGCAGCAGAGCCTTCAAAACGTCAGAACTCAGAACATTTACAGGAACCCTTTGAATGCCCAAAACCCTATATACTCCCCCCAGGACCCTAAAGCTCCAAATCCTTAAGCTGCTAAACCCCTAAACCCCACAATGCCTTATAGTACCCTATAGATCCCTTTACAGGAACCCCTAAACCCCCAGTACCCTATACATCCCTTTACAGGAACCCCTAAACCCCCAGTACCCTATAGATCCCTTTACAGGAACCCCTAAACCCCCAGTACCCTATAGATCCCTTGAAAGGATCCCCAAAAAAAACCCAAAAGCGCTTCCAACCAGGCTCCCGCTACAGCGGACTCTCGGGGGAACGGTTCGCTCGGCTGTTGCTCCCCACCGTGGACGGGCCACTCAACTGCGTCAGCTAATATTGGGTTTAGGGCTTATAGGGTTTAGGGTTTGTAGGGTTTAGGGTTTATGGCCTAATTTTTGTGTTCATTTTCGGAACCCAAGAGAATATTAAGGATATTATTATTTTCGATCAGGAAAAAGCCAAGAGAATATATTCAAACATGTTGTTGTTGTTGTTGTTGTTGTGGCTCTGAGGGGGGGTGCATCAGCTCCCAGGAGAATATGTTTTAAACTAGTGTTGTAATTGTGGTTCTGAGTGGGGTATAGTCAACTGGGTTAGTGTTTGGGATTCTGACGGTTTAGACGGTGTTACGGTGTAGGGCTTGGGAATGTGAGGATTCAGGAGTTGGTGTTGGAAGTTGGGGTAAAGGATGGTTTTGCGTTGAGAGCTGTGGGGGGGGGGGTGCTTTTGGGGTTTAGCGAGCTGAGACGTTTCGTACAAGCATATATGGGTGGTTATCAATATTAGGGTCCCTTTTGGGGGTCCCCATTATAGTACGGCACCTAATATTTAGGGTACCCAAAAGCACTGACTTAGTAGCTGCATGGAAAATTGTACACTTTCTGGGAGAGCATTATCCACTATAAACTGAAAGTGTACACCTTTGGGGGCTTATGAACTCAGCAACTAAGCTTACTTGTGAGGTCAGAGCTAGCGGGTCTGTTTCGTAGGAATTTCTCATGTGGTTTCGTAGGGCTCTTGAGTGCAATCCGTCATGCGTCACCTGCACCAAGACGTACTTCGTGCAAACAGCTGCCGACTGAAGTCTGTGAAGACAAAAAATGCAACTCTTTGGAAAAGGTAGTGCTTGATGTTGGTACCACATCCATAGTTCTTCTTATTCACCAGGTTTTAATACAAGGTGTCTGATATCAGTTTCTATAAGGGTCAGTGCTTCTTCAGTTGGTCTATGTCTTTGCTTTGGGGGCTTTATTATAACTACAGCATAATGGGCCCCACAACCCCATTCTAATTATTGAGGCCCCTAAATATTTCCGGCTTAAGTATGCTTAGACTATGCTTAGAGTCTTGGCTTGCTACTGGAGGGGACCGGAGCCCAATCATCGCTAGCAAGAAGAAGCACATGAGGATGGTAGTTCCAGGGAAGAGATCTGAAGTATGTACTGGTTGCATACTTATTTTATGGTAGTATACCTATTATGAGGACCCAACAGCAGTGACCCTAATCCTCAGACACCGCCAATGCAGCCCAGGAGAATCGCAGAGGCTGCCGACATTGCCGTCGGTGCCCCTTACTGCCCGTCACTTGCGGCATCGATTGAATCCGGCGTGAGGTGGCTAAACTTTTGGGTTTGGGTTCGCGTTTTCGCGTTTGCTCTACAAGGTAAGTAAAAAAGACCCAGACTCGTGTTTCCAGGCTTTGGGGCATAGATTTCGCGCGGCGCACGTAAGGCACTTCAGCTGTTTCGAGCCCTGAGGTTCTCGAGCTTTGCCGTGACAGGGCCCAGTTGAGGATTGAGACTGCAACAGATTTGGGAGTTTCCGAAAATTAGGGGTACCTTATTCTGGGGGTCCTTATAATCAGGCTCCTATTATTTAGGGTGCTCTGTTTGGGTCCCCTATTTTTGGAAACTCCCATTTAGGGTTTGCAGCTCAGGGTTCCAAAGGCATCAACCTGAAACCCCAAGCCCTAAACTTGTTCGTGCCTTCGGGCTTGCGGTTCAGGGTCATCCAGGGTCCCAGCCTTGATCTTGTTTTGGATCGAAGGGAGCCATCAGAGTGAAAGATCTACACTGCACGGGCACATCCCGGAGGAAGTTGGTTGCAAGCGTTCAGGCGTAAATCGATGCCATCACAGTCGCATAGAAGCTTGAAGTCTGAGTGGCTGCGATAGACATAACAGTAGCAGCTAGTGCCTTGCTCCGTGGGTTACTTCATTCTAGGGTGAGGTGGTCTCGTGGTCTGAGGCATATCTAGGTCAGAAACAGCCACACGTGATAGCAGTCTACGGGTCGGGAGTTCACTCCGAGTTACAAAGTCCTTGTTCCCAGCTTATCCTGTTTTGCCAGGATAGTGTGAACCAGCGGAATCTCGCACGGCGCCCAATGCATGTCTGCGATGATGGGGCTCTGGAGGTTCAAGCCTTTTCCTGTTGCCTTGCTCACAACTTCCTCGAAGGGTTTGTAGCTGTGTGAGGTGTAGGGTTCAGTTCCGCTGTCACTCGCAACTAAAAGCATTGGCATTCGAGATCTAGATGTCCAGTTTTTCACTCGGTATGGGTTTCGGATATTTGTAACTGCCCCTGCTGCTTAGTATGGACACCTAATTATAATTATAAGTAAGTCCTGCCAGGCGTTTTCGTGCCTCCATTTGACCTGAGGCTGGCAACGTTTCACGGCCGGAGATGAATTGAGTCTGCGTGCCTTTGTGAGCTTAAGTGCGTGGGTGTGTCCCAAAACGGGGACATGGTGAGTAGGGTTTAGGGTTTAGCGAGTAGGGTTTCGGGTTTGGGGTATGGTAGAGTTGTAGTTTCGAGTAATGCCATTTAGTAAGGGCACACGTAGCCTCAACTATCTCACTGTGTATTAATCATGTCTAATCATTTGCGTGAAAACCCGCCAGCCCCAAACCCTCTAAGACCTCAGAGGTGCCGTCTAGACCCCAGACCTTCCAATACATCCCTTAATTAAGGAACCTACCTTAAACCATAGTAGGGTCCCTACTATGATCTAAGGTAATTTAGGGATATTGGAAGGTCTGGGAGGCTTGCAAGAGTCCCTCTACAACTTTTTCAGAGCCTAGTGAACTCCTATTCATAGAGCCTTTTGCAGCCATGATTTCGCGAGCCGTATACAACCCCATAGTAAACACTCCTGTGAGATCATGGTGTAAGGTTGAGGCTTCCGCTTAATGATTGGATCACTTCGGGGGCGAGCCGTGGATCTTCAGAGGTTTAGGTTTGGGACCTAATTTCACGGCTTAGAGTCTTAGGTTTCATTGTTGAAGATGTAGGTTGCAATACTGGGGGGGGGGCCTGTTCAGGTTAGTAGAGGTTCCGGAAGCAGAGTGCAGCTGCTGAGGTTGAGCCCCAGACCTTCGGGAGGATCCAAAAAGTAGCTCCCAAAAATGGGGGGTTCCTATAAAGTACCCTTAGTAGTATAGGGCCCCAAATTAGGGGATCTACTTTTTGGATCCTCCCGAGGGTCTGGGGGCCTTGTGATGCCCGAGGTACGGCCTACTCCAACGCACCCTGAACCTTAAGCCCCCAAAACCCTCCACCCTAAAGACGCACCCAGAAGGCCTGCTGTAAACGAAGCCGGATCGATGGGTTTAAGATTAAGATCAGAGGCGCTTCCGGTTTAGGGGGAAATTCTTGCCGGGCCGATCGTGGAAGCAGCCTGAGCACCTGTAGAGTAGGTAACCTTTAACCGCTTTGGGGTTGTATAGTCCCTATATAACCCCTACATGACCAAAAAAGTTAACCTTCAGTTCCCCATGATACCCGACAGGTAGGCTTTGTGTCGTGATCCCACACTTTTGCCCCTCAACCTAGATGCTGTAGCCTACTTGGAGGGTCGGGGACTTAGTAAGTGGGTAGTAAGTAGACTTATAAGTACCCTAAAAGGGACCCTAATTGGGTTATGGTACTTATAAGTCCCTAAAAGAACCAGTTACTAAGTTCTCCGACCCTCCAAGTAGAATGCTACAGAAGGTAGGGCCCCGGAGACACAAGCGAAATTGTCGGATCCATATAAGCAAGAACCCAGACTGGAGTACATTTAACACCAAGAAACCCCAGAAGTGTATGGGAGTTGCCGAAAATACAGGACCCTTATATGGTACCCTAAATAGTAGGCTCCTTATTACAAGGACCCCAGAATAGTGTACCCCCAATTTTCGGAAACTCCCGTATGAAGCTTTACAGCATCTCCAGACTCAAAGCCTCCTAAACCTCAGCCTTTTGTGAGCTGCTTTCGGAGACCCTAAAGCCTAAAATCAGTAGCCAAAGAAGCGAGCGAAAATAAACTGTCTGATGTGGTGGGATCTCCTGACTGGATTGGCTTAGGGTCGCCATTTAAGGAAATGGAATGGCTGCTTCCATTGGCTGCAGGCATGTCTCACTGCGTCCCCATGGCTGCCGGCCCTCCACTCCATTCAGACCTGGTGATATCTGGGGTCTTATCCTTCTCTCTCAGAAGTTGTGAAGGCATCATAAGCTCCGAAACAGATGTTAGGAAGCTTCTTGTTCATGAGCTCGGTTGAGGCGGCCATGGCAAGGCAAGCCTTAGCTTCGTTGCTACAGACCCCTAATTCCAGAGTTGCGCCTGGCAGACGGAGGAACCCAGAGAGCCCAATACCTCTTAATGAAGGAATATGGCTTAAATTATATAGGGCTTCATATTATGATTTAAGCCATATTCCTTAATTAAGAGGTATTGGGCTCTCTGGGAATCAGTGGCAGTAGAGTAGGTAACCTTTAGCCTTTTTTGGGGTAGTATAGCCCCTATATAGTCCCTATGTAAGCAAAATAGGTTAACCTTTAGTTCCCCATGATTCCCCTGGCAAGTAGGAATCAGCAAGGCTAAAGGTCGAAACTTACTTTCGGTAGGTTTGACGATCGCGAGGCCAGGCTTAGCTCAGGGTCAGGATTTAGGGTTTAGGGTTTGAGGTCGAGTTTAAAGATCAGGCTAGAGACTTCTAGTGGCCTAACAGCATGAAGACTCGCTTACCATATGTAATGTAGGAAGATGTTAGAAGCCCCAGGTACTTCGGTCTCGACAGTCCGGCCCCCTTTCCAAGCCCTGCACCCTAGGGCATAAAAGCACAAAGTCCTCAAGCTGTTCAATGGCTCGTGTTTAGCGTAGCCTGAACCCTCAAACCGAAACCCTGACCCCGAAAGACACGACGGCCTGGTGACCGCGGGGGGCCACCCACAACCGCACGAAAACGTGGATCTCCGTTTTCCAAAAAGACAGGCAGTCTAGGTGCTTGAAGGCATGTCCATGTGTTTTCCGCGTTTTGCAGGTGGCTTCGCATTGTCAGGTCCAGCTCAAGGCCATTTCTGTTCCTTCAAGCACTCTTTGCTTGCGGTTTAGGTCAGGCCTGCAAGTGTAGCTTTCTCGTGAACCCCTAAAGCCCCCAACACTATCACTGCAACATGGATCCCTTGACGCTGACCTAAGCCGGCGACGTATGTGCTTGGGGTTTTGGTTGCAGCCTTTCAACCTGTGTTTGTCCAGGGCGTTCAGCGTGTTTACCGTTGCCATGGGCAGGTCTCCTGAACAATACTCCTTGTCTTACCTTTGGTTAGTAGGGAAACGAGGAATGGGGTACAAGTATAACTACTATTACTACCATATTACTACCATATTACTATCACATTACTACCATATTAACTACTATTACTACCATTCTTCCATTCCCTACCAAAGGTAAGTTGTTTCCACGGGGAGACAACGTGACCAAGGACATGAAGCTATTGTACTAGCTTAACCTACCAAAACCTACTTTTTTGTAGGGTCCCTATAAATTCCATATTAGGGTTTATAACAAGAACCTACAAAAAAGTAGGGTTTGGTAGTTTAAGGTAGCTCACGTCTTCAAGTCTACGCATCATGTCTGTTTTGAATTCTACACTCAAGAAAGCGAAGCTGTACTGCACCAGTTGGATCCCCGACGTATGCCCCAAGCCTTACGTGCCTTAAGCCTTACACCCTGAATCCTTTGGATGCCCACGGTTGCACTTACACTCAAAGCATCCCAGAGCAGGTGTGGCTGCAGACCTTGGGATCCAGATCACCCATTAAAGTAAAAGCCAGAAAGTTGGAATATGATTATCCTAAACCCTTTATGGTAAATTATAAGGTATCCTACCCTGAAACCATATTCCAACTTTCTGCAGTTCCCTTTAACCCAAAGCCAATAGACTCAGACCCCGAAGTAGGCGGGCGCCGTAGACTCGGAGTTGTAGAAAAAGCTGGCCGTCCGGCATCGCCGCACAGCCATGCGGAAGAAGGTCGACGGCCGGATACGGACGCTGGCCGCGATCTTAACGAAAACCTGCAGGGATTGAGGGCCTGGGGATTTTAGGGTTTGGGGTTTAGGGTACCGGGTTCGGGGTTTAGGGCTTGGGGAAAACATCCAGGAGTTGAGGGCCTGGGCTTTGGTTTCTGGCTGAGGGTTCAGGGCCTTTAGAGTTTAGGTTAGAAGCTGCCCCTACCCTGTAGTAGTGGTATAATAGGAATATAAGAGGGCCCTAATATAATCCTATATAATCCTTATAGTCACTATTACAGGGTGGGGGCAGCTTCTAGAGTTTAGGGTTCAGGGCTCATTGTTTGGGGTCTTGGGTTTAGGGCCGTTTAGGGTTTGGAAGTCGCGATTGAGGGTTAGGCTTGTAGAGATACGACTGGAGTCCAAGATTTGTCGTGCATCAGCGCTAAAGGCTACTGGCCGGAAATTTCCTACCCTACTGGGCGAGAGACGTCGTTTCCGTCGCAAATCCAGGGTTGAATGTCAGAATTTCTGAATTCACAACAGCTGCCATGAAGCCTTAATCCCCCTCTCTAGATCCCCAAAAACCAAAGTACGAGAGATTGATATACTTCTTCGGCCCCAGCGTAGGTACTGCTTGTTTAGGATTGTTTGAAGCCTTTCCATCAGGCTGACAGCCGCCCAGAAATCCCACATACTGAGCATCTGAGATTTCTTGGGCTCATATCAGCATGACCCCCTTGCAAACGAGGGGGGAATCTTCCTTGAGCCTAAGAACTCCGCAGCTAGCTTGCGGATCCCATTTAAGGATCCCTTCAAGGAAACCTTCCTACTGTAACCGTTCGACAAGCACCGTACAAGGCGAGTGTTGGGTTGCTCGTTGCCTTGGTCCTACCATACTTTCCTTGGGTTTTTCTTTTGTTCACATAAAACCCAAGAGAGTATTAAACCTAGTATTTTTATTATGGTTCTAGTCTAAGGGTGCATAGACTAAGCCACAGAGTAACTTGGGCTCTATAGTCTCCTTAGGAAGGTTTTTTCATTTTTAGTCGTACAAAAGCCAAGAGAAGATTAGAAATAGTTTATTATGGTTCTAGGGGAGTATAGGGCTTTGCATCTTAGAAAAGCAGTCTTTGAGTTCTATGGACACCTGAAGAATTGCAGATATTCAAGCCTTCGATTATACCTTGATTACAGTGTTTTATCCCGAAGCCGCATGGTGTGTCCTAAGGCTCCCTTATTTTATACCCCGTACAGGTACAACGAATCCTTCGGTTTAGTTCCGTCCCGGCAGGACTAAGGCTGTACTTGGCCGGCTTCGGCTTCTGGTTTGGGTCCCATGATCCTAGTCTCGCACCCTTATACATCCCAATTGAAAGAGCAGAGCTTATCCTGAAAGTGCCATTTGTGTAAGCCTGAGGTCGAAAATGGCATCAAGACGCACACGCGCAGCATGTTCGTCATCGCCGCTTGGCACAAGCGGGGTCGTACTCCCAGAGAGCCCAATAACCCTTAATTAAGGAATATGGCTTAAATCATACTATGAACCCCTATATAATATAAGCCATGTTCCTTAATTAAGGAGTATTGGGCTCTCTGGGCTTCTCTTTCGCCATCCCAAGCACAGGAAACCCTGAAGCCTTGGATTCGTCTGAATCGGAAGTCCACTTAGGTGGGCGACCGCGGCCGCGACCAGGCGGGGGGAATTGTTCTAAAGATCCGTCTAGAAAAGCAGTGCTCGGAAGTGGGTTTGATTTGGTGTAGCATAGACCCTACGAAAGAGTAACCTTGTGAAGCAACAAAACTGCACTGCCGGGTTTAGGTGGTTCGGTAGGTTCTTCGAAAGCAGCAAAGAGATAATCTTGTTTCAAGGGACTCCAAGCACAGCTCAGAGGTGGTCAACCTGCACTTCATGATGCACAAGATCTCCAATACCAAGCCATCAGTTTTGTGGCCGCGGCCCTATGAAAAAGGACTTTGCCGGGACGTGTGTTCCGTTTTAAGATATTCTACGTACATCTGCATACATACCTGTGTCTATATGTCTCTCCCCGGGTGTTTATCTGTCTGTTTGTCAGTCTGTCTACTCGTACCTGTCGGGTCGCATGCTTCGGGGTGCATGCGGCGCGTGGTTTGTCGCTGCTTGGAGATGCGCGCTGGCATAGTATCAAGTGATATTTCCGTCGATTGTTACTTCGCGGCTGGTGTCTACATTCGTGAAGAATGGGATCAAAAGCTGGACTCCGAAAGTAGAAAAGCCATGCTGCATTCCTGTCTTCACCACCTTTAGTATTCCCGCAAACCCTAAACCTGAGCCCTAAACCCTGAACCCTTAGATGTTGGTGATGTCTTGGTTTTTTTCCTTGGAATTCACACAGACCGAGTCTTCAGATGGACTGTGGTCTGCTCGTTGCTGATAGTGTATCAGTATTATCACCAGTATTGTTAGTCTTCTTATTACTGTATATCTATATACATATATAGATTTGAAAGAAAGCCTTGGATAGTTTTGGGGATGGCGGCTGCAGGGTTTGTGGTGAACAAGCGTTTTGGGCTTCGGTGTTGCATGTTCCTTGACTACCCGGTAGCTCGGTTGCTCTAAGTTGGGTCTCCTCTGGGCCCTTAACAAAGCGTGGCATTTTTCTAGCAAATACCCACAGCTCCAAGCACTAAACCCCAAGCCCTAGACCATAACTCTAAGGCGACCCCGAGAAAACACAGAACCGCAGGTGCTACAAGTAGTATCGAACACTGTTTGTTAGGGTTCTGGTCAATGTACTGAATGCTTACATTAAAGCTTCTCGCGACCCTCATAGACCCATTTTCCAACTAATGTAGGAGCCTGATTCAGAAACCCTGGGCCTATAACCCCAAAACAATCGGATCCATGTAAGGAACCCTAATAAAGGCTCAAGGTTTCTTAATCATTTTCCTACGTTATGAAGGTGCTACAAGAAGGAGCTCGGCTTCAGCACCCACCGGAAAAAGCGTATGAAGCAGGCGGAGCTCTTCAAAGATGCTTCTGTCAAGCTCTGTCCTCCTAGGATTGGTGATTAAAATCCTGCAGCATCCTAATGACCGAGACTGGGAATTATGGTATACTCCGTATGATGGGTAATGCAGGATTCATATCATCAACAGTAAGGTCCCAGTTCTAAGTGGAGATCATGGTCGAGCATATAGCCTGTTTGGTTTCTCGGTACTGCGAATGTAGTTCCTTCTGTGGTTATGTATTCATGTATTGGCGCCTGTGCATTTACATGTAGATGTGTATGCAGGTCTATGTTTTGTTTCGTGTTTTTACAAACAGAGTAGAACAGTAACGGATAGCGACTAAATGTATGCATGCAAACGCACACACTTAAACATAGGTATATTTGCATACATATTATACACTTAGCTACATACGTACATTTATACATGTCCACATATGTGCATTCCCCCGCACATGTGTACATGCACACCTGAATATACACATGTATATGTACGTGTATATATGTATGTACGTACGTACGTGTGTATTGTAAAGACGCTGTTGGGAAGATTGAGTTGGTTGGGTTCCGGTTCTTCACGTAAGTGTGGATGGACTTCAGAGGTTACAAGCATGCCGATCCATGCAACGAATGCAAACCGATCAAGTTTTGAAAAGGCTTAGCGCCCTCTTGGAGCTGTTGCGGCTGTTTCATCACTTTGCGATGTCGTTCGGTCCCAAGGCGCGTCTTGGAAGGTTGGTGGCACACGTCACGGCAGCGCCACTCGGGCTAACCCTCCCAGACGAGGGCGGGTTGCCCCAAGAAGCGCTGGAGATCCTTCAGGCCCTTGACAGATTGAAGAGCGGGCTCTTCCAGGCAGACAGCCAAGCCACGGAGCAAGGGACGATCTCGGAGGGCACATTCAGTCAGCTTGTCCATCTCTTCGCACAGTTTCGTCGCGTCATGAACAACAACATTGGCGACCGCGCAGTTCTTCCAAAGGAGGACAGGAAGGCAGTGGGCCGTTACATCCAAAGGGAGCTCCTCCCCATCATCGCACTGGCCCCTCTCCCCAACCGCATGTACACCAAACCTTGTGGTTATGCGGGGGACTATCTGACGATAAAGATGATGTACGACCACCGCAATCCGGAGTTCCATGGCGAAGGCAACCTGGGCCCCATCCTACATGAACTCTTTATCAAGGTCCCAGCTTTTCAGGCTGTCTGCAATCGCCGTGGGCTCCTGGCAAACGAGGTCGCCGAAACCATCGCTGCCGCGGCGTCCGAAGGCAGGGCTGCACAGATCACGAGCCTGGCCTGCGGCCCTGCCCAAGAGACCCTCAGCTGTCACCTCAAGATCTAGAGTGGGGTTTAGGATGTAGGTCCCACGGGATGAGGTCAAGCTTGGTCACGGGCAACAGTTCATAACAGGCTTGGGCTTTTCACCAGATGCTGGAAGTGCAGGATGCTAAGAAGTTTCAGAACCACGGCAGAATCAAGGCCCTCTGAGGACTTTTGAGCTTCCAAAATATGAAGTCATTTCAGTCAGGGACAGCCACTGACGTATTGCAATGGCCCAACAGCCAGTGGTCACTAGTCTTCCGTGACGAAGAAGCTGTTGACTATAGTCTCCTTAGGGAGTATTTTTCATATAAAGAACCGAATAAAGGGGGGTACAGAAGAAGCTGTTGAAGTGAGGATCTTCGACATCTACGAGACCTTACCAGATCCCGCCTCGCTCCAAACGTCGCTTTTGGACATCGACAAGCAACTCGCTCCGGAAGTGCCCAAGGTAAGTAACCTTATTTTTTTGGGGGGGGGACTATCATCCCTAAGTAATTCCAAGAAAGGTCCGGAAGTTCCCACATAACCCTTTTTTGGTGAGTTTACTACAATCCCTACATATTCCCCACCAAAAATATCCGGATGTTCCTATCAAGGTCAAAGCCTGAAGCTCCAGTTCCTAAGCCCCAAGCCCTGAAGCCTCAACCCTTTAAATACCCTACACTACTATGTGCTTAAGAACCCCCCAAAAAATAAAAAAAATGTATTCCTTATGGTGGTAATATAGGGATTATTATTTTTAGTTTTTGGTGGTTTCTTAAGCAAATAGTAGCTACACTACCCTATAGATCCCCTTTAGAGGATCCCCAAAACCCCGAAACCTCTCAACCCAATGAAACCCCCAAACCATACACCACTAAACCTTCGGCCCACCAGTCCGGGTCCAATCCTCTCACAAGTATTCCTCTCATTACGACTATTGATCGCATTTATCGTCACTGCTACAACGTTTCTTAAAATATTACTGCTTGTAAGGGCCACTCTGAGGGTTCGAATAGTATTATTCGCACTATCATCATTGCTAAAACGTCCTTTTATTTTTACGAACTGTAAGCGCCCATTTCCGGGTTCGAACAAAGACACCTACCCCAATCCCTAAACCAAACACCCGATCCCTAAACCCCGAACCCTTCAAAAGGAACCCCGTAGACCTAAAAGTAGATCCCTTAATCGGTGTTCCTAGAAAGTACCCTTAGCAGTATAGGGCCCCAAATTTTCCAGATCCTCCCGGGGGTCTAGGTTAGGGACCCCCGTAGACCTTCGAACGAGACTGAGGCGTGCCCTGGAGCTGATCGCCGCCGCAGCGGAGGAGCGCCGTCTCACGGAACACCTCCGGCTTCGGAAGGACCGGGCTTCCTGCAGTTCCTGGGGGGCTTCTTTGGGGTTTGAGGGTTTAGTCACGGCTTTAAGGGTTTAGTTTCGAGTTTTGGGTGATTTTGATGGGTTTCTGGGACGGTGATTCCTGGAGTCTAGGGTTTCTTGGGGTTTAAGTGTTTTTGGGTTTGCGGTTTGGGGGCTTTTGGGCTTGAGTTTAGCATTTGGGGTTTGTTCAAAGTTTTGGGTTTGGGGTTTCGGATTCTTGCCAGGGTTCTTCATCGCCGACTTTACGGGTTCGGCACTTAGAGGCCCAGGGGACTTAGCAAGTAGGTTGTAGGTAGAGTTATAAGTTCCGTAAATGGAGTCACCCAAGTTTAACCCTGCAAATTTCACGCCGACTTATAAGTCACCTGGGCCTCCAACTAGGGGTACTGAGAAAGGTGGTTGAGGGGTCCGATCGTTTTAGCAGGGTTCTAAACGAGCTTGTTGCTGGGCTTGATTTTCTGAAGAAGCGGTTGGGTTAGGATTGGATATTATGGCCAGTGGTTTTACTAAACCCTAAACCCCTAAACCCTAAACCCCAAACCCAATTTCAAGGTATGCCAGCAGTTCAGTATCCCCACGGCTTTACTTCCTCTCAGCTCCCAGACTAGACCTTCATCCCAAACCCTGACCCCTCGACTCTACCGCGTAAACCAGATACCCCAAAACCCCAAAACTTAGAAGCCCCATAAACCCTAAACCCTTAAGCGCTACATCCTGAAACACCCCTACAGCACGGTGTCAGAGGCAAACTTGATCCACCTGGCCCTGGGCCGTCGCAGCGTGGACGTACAAGAGCAGGATACGGCGCGGGGTTGAGGGTTGCGGATATATGTGTGGCTATAGCGCAATAGGGTTCTCAAACTTCGGGCTGCGGGGTTATAGGATTGTCACTGTAGGGTTGTATAGCGCTTGCTGTGGGGTTGTAGGGTTTCGGGTTGTTGGGTTGGCCTATACGGAGCTCACACATCTTGTAGCCAAAAGCGAGTCAGGCTTGTTGCTCCGCTCTCTCCCCGATGTGAGAGTGCAGTAGTTCATTCGGCTTTAGGTCCCAGTAAGTTTCAAGTCTTCGGGATGATATCAGGACCTGGTCTATACGATTGGCCTCATCGACTACTTCGACGATGAAGCTTGGTCGAACCTCGAGAACTAGCTTCTTTCTGCACCGGCAGGATCCAATAGTGTAACTTCAGCTGACAGTGTCGCCTTGTGCTACCACCAACATCAGCCTAGTGTTGTCTGTAAGCAAGATGCCGGAGCATTTTCCGTTTCACTCGGTCCGTTTCACTACGGTACCGTCCCAGGCGTTGCGCATGTTCTGGGTCTCATGTTTGCCTGAGGGGTTGCATCTGTAGGACAGCGACCCGAGTTGGGAACGATTGACTGCTGAACTTACTGTAGCGCGGCCGAAGCCCGGACACGCACGCTCCCGACGGATTCTACACACATTTTTTAGTATAATATAGAGCACTGACTTAATATAATATCATAAACTTTTCTATACATTATTGCGAACATAGCGGCCCTAACATCCTCTCATGTAAGTACGCTGTACTACGTAAGAACTCAGCGCCCCTTTGAGTCCTTTGGGATCCCCACAGCCGGCAATATATTAACCTAGTATAATACACTATACGGTTCCATACTATACTGTAATCTACTATATTATAATATACTGTATTTTAACATACTATAATGAACTAGAGTATACTATACGATTCCCTACTATACTCGAATATAAAATTAATGTATCTACCAGCCCGGGGCCCCAGGACATGGTTGTGAAGCTCCTCTCTCTGGCGCACGACATGCTCCGGCCGGGTGGGCGAGTGATCGTGGGAAATTTCCACACAAGCAATCCGGACAAGGTGGGAAAATTTTTGGGGGTCTGGGGTTTTGAGGGTTTAGGGTTTAGGGTTCAGTTTAGGGGTTTTGGGTTTAGGGTTTAGGCAATCCGGACAAGGTGGGAAAATTTCCGGCAGCTTCGGGTTGTGATACTCTCCATGGGCCCACAGGTCCATGTGCCTATACAGCATGCTGTTTCCCTAACGTTGCTATGTCGGAACCTATGTGAGGCCTCAGCAAAAATTGAGTTCGTACGCTAAGAGCGCATGGAGTTTCATGGATTGCGGGGGTCAAAAGCATCGTAAGCGGCGCCGTGCTTGATGAGGGCTGCCGGAGGTTCGAGGCATGAAGCTAGTATTACTATACTACTATAGTACTACTATACTACTATACTATACTACTATTATTACTACTATACTACTATACTATACTACTGTTATTGCTATACTATCTAGTACCATACTACTATACTATACAAGGCAAAGGAGTGCACGGTTCAATTCTTCGAAACGACCTCAGAAGAAGGCGGCCGGTAAAGAGGCCATGGCAACAAAGAGCGATGGTAAAGTACACATGGGAGTTTCCGAGAATCAGGGGTACCATATTTTTAGGGTACTTACACTGAGGATCCCACTGTTTAGGGTACTATAGTAGGATCCCTTATATTTCGGAAACCCCCACCTGACCGGGGGAGACATGTGAGACTTGAGTTACCTGACGGGACTGTTTCGATTGGAGTGGGGAACGTGTGGTTCGCCTTTGCTGTCTGATTTTCTGCAAGCCTTTGAACCTCACATGTTGCTTTAAAAGGTCGCAGGCGTTGTCATCGCAGCAAAAATTGCGCCAAAGCCGTGGAAACACATCATGTCCGCCGCAGGCATTTATGGACTATGTCATGGAATGGCCGCTCATACATCGCGATGAGACCAAGATGCATGCCCTGTTCAAAGCCTCGAAGTTTGGGAAGCCGTGTGACCAGATTCACTTCGAGGCGGCTGGTGTGAACCTCTTCGCCGAGTGCTCCAGGAGCTAAGCCAAAAGTGGCCCCATGCGGCACGGGTTTGCGAAGTCTTGCCCTCGTTGCCCAGTTATGACAATTATACTGAGCCGTAGTAGCTGTGTCCATTTACCCACGAGGGAGACGGGTCATCTTCCACATCTTGTTAAACTGGACAACACGGTACTTGCTGCGTCCACCTGAGCGTACTGCAAGCTACTGTGGAGGACTGCCCCGATTTTCCATGGTTTGGAAGGGCAGGCCCGGGAGGGCAAGGCTCGGCAATGCAAGGAAATCTAGGGGTCGGAGTAGTTGGTAATGCTGTCCCCTTTTACAAGATTGGAGTTAGAGAGTCATAGCTTTTCTAACATGAAGGCCCCTGTATTTGATGCGTGCCCTAGTTACTTGGTTGATGTGAGGTTTTGTCATGCTTCCATTTAAGTTGGAAACTGGATGTCCGGATTGCCCTGCATGCAAAAATCCTAGAGGGAATACCAGCGCTGTATTCATCCTCTTTACAGTTTCCAACTTATGGGGGTTATTGAGAAAGTTGATGCTCCCACAGTAGGCGTCGATGTAAATCGACATGCTCGCAAGTCCCGTTTATGAGTCCGCTCGCGCTCTTCCAGCAGTTCCAGCGGCTGTGCTGAATCACCCACAGAGTTCTGAGTACCTCAGTTCTGCTTCGGCTGAGGCTTTAGAGCTAAGGTTTCACAAGACTCTACATACCAGATACAGAACACCATGTAGCGATGAAGCTACTCAGGACCTCAGGGGCAGCACACAACTGAGTGGACGGTATACGGGTTGAATAGCTCGTTGCTTTGGGATGGCGACAGGCGTCGCCAGCCAGACGCAACGAAAGCTTGTGCTTGCGGTGCACCTAGAAAGATTGTGGTTGTCAGAAAAGACACATGCAGGCTACGCAATGTCACGTGGACTAATATTCCACGCCCATAGCATTCCCAAAGACTTCTCCTGCGATGTTCATCCCTGCAGGTTCAGGTTATGGTTGAAAGCAGTGCTGCCGGTTGCGGTGTTGTTCTGCGCAGCAAACAGACTACTGCTTGGTGTGCAGTCGAGAAACTGAGCTTCTATGGCAGGACTGCTTGTGCTAGCTTCTAGGGCGTCGTCTAGGGTTTATAGTAGTTCCGCACGACATAGTAAGAACTAGTGCTGCGATTTAGGCTCCTTGGTACAGACAGATTATGCCATACCCCACAAACCTGTTCCAGTTGTTCGGGCTGCTATCTTTTCTGCAACTGTCAACTCCACACACCTCCAGGTGAAGAAGATGAGCCCTAAACCCCTGAGCGTATGAAGAAGATGAACCCTAAACCGTAAACCCTTGAACCCTTGAACCCTAAACCTTCGAAACTCCACACACCTCCGGGTGAAAAAACGATGAACCCGAAACCGTAAGCCCTTGAACCCTTGAACCCTGAAGCCTCGAGGTGAAGAAGATGCAACAGCGAGGGCAGTTGGATACGAATGTGGAAGATCCGCTCCTCGGCCCTGAGTTTGTGATTCGAGGTAGGGGTGCCTCAAGTTAGGGACCCAACAAGCACGTAGGCATAAGGATCTTATAGGGATATCCCTACCGTATTGGGCTTCATTCTAAGGGGGTTTATATGGGATATCCCTATCCTATGTTTTTGCTTATGTGCTTTTTTGGGTGCCTTAAGTCACAGATGTAGAAGGCGGTCTTATAAGCACTCTGCAAGGGATGTAGAAAACCGGGTGAGCCTACTTACTAAGTCCCTTGGGCCTCTAAGTGGGCTCACTAGGGATCTTGGTGCCTGCGTCTCGCGGGTGTCCTTTCGGAAGTTTGAGATACTGGCAATGATGGGTCGGACTTGTTTATACACACCGGATGGAACCCAGCAGCAAGCCCGAACCGCAACTGCGTGAGCAAAATCTCTTGGTTTCTAGGGCCTGAGCAATTGGCAGTGGCCTGCACCCCCCTTACAGTCCTTGTACAAGGACACCAAAATGTAGATCCAACCCCTGAACCTTGAGCCCTACCCGTATCAACCATGAACCTTAAAAGAAAAAATCTGTTCTAAGTGTTGATGCTTTCGGTACAAATCAAATTCCTACCGATTCCTGAACCCTCCAGCCGATCTCAGCTAAAACCCGGAAAGGCCAATGGAAACCCAAACCCTGTATCCCGTGTAGAACCTGGTGCTGCCTCGTATACATCAAACAGCTGTAACAAAATGTTAGAAGGCCTCATAAGCCGAAAATCGTTCGTTTCTGATTTCTAACCATCACGATTGGGTCTTGAGCTACCACAAGGCCCTCGAAGAAGCTGGGACAATTGGGAATGCTCTTCCGTAGCAAGAGATCCCAACCAAAAAAAGCGAAACCTACCCATGGGTTACTTCAGGACATTCGCACAGACATGTCTTAAACCTTCAGTCGTAAGGCATACGGTCGCAGTCCTAAACATTGAGCCCTCGTAGTTGGGAGCTAGCACAAGCGCAGTTCGCAGGTTCGACCTCTTCATTTCATCGACGAACATCCGGTACTGCCTGCCTTGCATGTGGGAGCTGCTTTAAAATTTTCGGTCCAAACAACACGAGCACCTAAACCCTAAGCGCACACACACACACACTTCAGCTGTAGCTGTTCTCGATGGAGTTCCATTAAGGACCATACTTTAGAACAAGTCGTCGCTCGAGACATTTCCGCATCGTATCGGATGTTTGGGTGATCAGGCACATCTTTTCCTGTTGTCTACTCCGCAGGAAGACGTATTGTGGGGTTGTGTTACTTAGACGCCCAAGGGACTTAGCAAGTAGGTTATAAGCAGGATTATAAGTAATTACCCTAAATGGAACTGCCCCAATAATAACCCTACTTATAACCTACTTACTAAGTCCCCCGGGCCTCTAAGTAGTGCCGTCAAAGCTTTCGGCTCCCGCTTAATCCGGGCAGAGGCAGTTTGCATGAGAAACCTTCAATGACAGTCTGGTGCTCAGTAGGGAACGGGGGCATGGATCCCGATAGTAGTCCCAGTATAATCCCCAAGAGTAGTCCCCATAGTCCATCCCCTCATTCCCTACTAAGAGCAAAAACAGTAAAGGACCCCTTATAGATCCCGTTATAGGATCCCTTATAGGATTCCCCTTAAAGGAACCCTAAGGCCATTCCCCCTAAACCCTAAACTTTTTAAGGATCCCATACCATTCCCTACTAAGAACCAGACAGATGATCGCCGGATGAGTTCTCAAATGCAGGGGGTCTCTGCTCTAGGACTTTACTTGGCGTTCTTCTGGTTGGCTCTTTAGACTTTAACTTTTTGGGTTTCTATATGAATTATAATAAGGAGGCTAAAAGTGTAACTTTTAGGAGGGGTTCAGAAGTGAGCCAAGTTTAGGGGCCTAAAAAATGACCTGTACTCTTCGTTGGGGGCTCCTCAATATCATTATGGTATAATATAACCCCAAAACCTATTCTAAATGCTAAGGCCCCTGTAGCTCGGGGTTTAAAATTTTATGATAGAATGTCATGCTAAATAGGCTCGCCGATGGCCTTATGGCCCTTATGTATCTACTGTGGCATCTCGTTATTGAGGGCTCTGCTTCAGGCTGCCACAATCTTTGTAAGACCACCAATCGCGGAGTCTTTGTCGGGAAGTTGCTCATCCTCCTTCGTCACAGTACCGGGACTTTAGGACCTTCCTCCGCCAAGCTCTGTGCTCGGGTGGCGAAGAGCTGAAGGTTGGGTAAATGGCGCGAAGATCCCAAAAGAAGCTCAATCCCGAAACACTAGCCTCCAAGCCCAATGCCAAAAAGCCTAGAATCAAAACCTCTGAAGCGTCATAAACCACCTACAATCTTACATTGCCTGCGGCGAGAAGGATCCAAGTGATGAAACCCTAGGGCTGGAAGACTTGCACTATTTTGAGAGAACCAGGGTTCTTTGCATGAGAAGATCGGAAGTTTGTAGGAACACCACTCGAAAAGCCCTTTTCCTTTTCCTTGCTGCACCAGTGTTATACCGTAAGCCGTAAAAGCCCCTGGTTCGCAAGTAATACATCATGTGTACTTATTTTTCTTTGTTTGGAGGGTTGGGGGGGTTGGCGGTTGGGCTTGCATTTCTTAAACTACAGCACAACGGAATCCTTGTTAGAGGGGCCGCTGTGGAACTCCCAACGCACCCTAAAGTCAAGCAAGGAGTTGCGAATCTTGGTGAAGCCAGGCTACTACAAAGAGACAGAGCAGGTGCTGGGCAAGACCTTCGGAATGTGCTGTCCTCATCGACAGGGTCCTACATCTCTCCCTAGACCGTCATGTGAAACCGGAATCTCATGAAAAGAGCCATGGGGTCTCTGTCGGCTCGCCAAGAGATCCTAACTTTCCATGAACATAATAATCTTTGTGGGACCTAGAATATGTCAGTCTTGAGATGAAATCATTCAGTGTCGCATCACTTATGTTGGGGGTTTGTTGGCATTAGGGTTTGGGCATCGGGTCGAGGTTTTGGGGCGCAAAGTAGGCGTCAGCTCGTTCATCTTTGGGTCGCTTGCAAGCCCTCAAAATCCCTCCAAACAATCTCGATCCGATCCCATCCCGTACAGCAGGTTGCATTCAAGAAACCCGTACGGAGTGCTTGAAGGAATCGGATCAAAGCAACAGCCCAGAAAGCCTCGCAGGGCCCAGGGCCGTGCAAAGCCTTTACACAAGCCGCAAGCCTGAAAGGAGCCCTCAAAACCCTAAGGAACAAGCAACCGAAGCAATTCCTTACCAACCCCTTGAAACAACCTCTAGAAATTACAGCCCGAGATCATCCGTCAAAACCGCTACAGATCGCTTAAAAGGAGCCCTGAGACCCCACACCTTCACCTCTTAAAACCCATGGCCCATAACTAAAAGAAACCAAAACCCTCAACCCTGAACGCCCCAAGGCAAGAGCCATCCTTCAGAAGGAGCCCGAAAGCCAAATCTGAACAACAACAGCAACAACAACCTAGACCCTGAACCCCTAGTAGAGCCCTTGTACTACCGTTAAGTCGGCCCCACAGCAATCATCTCACAGGTGCATCCTTCAGGACTTCGAGGCCTTGACTCCCAATCTGCTCTGCCGTGTGGTAGAGACGGCTTCTTGGCACGAGACAACAAGGGAAGTTCAGGGTTTGGAGGTATATTAATACCATAATTATAATAGGGAACCACCAAAAACAAGGGGTTCAGGGTTTGGAGGCATATTGTACCATAATTATAATAGGGAACCACCGAAAATAGTATTGGTAAGAAGGGTTTGGGGTTTGGAGCTTACTTACCTTTAGTTAGCAGGGAATGGAGGCATGGGGTACCATTATAACTACTATTTCTACCATTCTTCCATTCCCTACTAACCAAAGGTAAGCTTAGGGTTTAAGGGCACAGGCTCTGAGGGTGTTGGGATCCTCTAAGCTTCTTCCGGCTCCTTAACTTTAGGGCTTCCTCTGACGGTCCCTTTAGGCTTTGGGTAAGCTTTAGTGTGTTACTTTAAGGGTTCGTTTCTTGGCTCCCTTAGTTTAAAGGGGGGATTTGAAAGACCTTAGGGTTTAGCGAGGCTCAGCACTAAAGCTTCCTGTACCTGAGGCTTGAGTTCGAAATAATTGAATTGAATCCCGAAGAGCGAAGCCTCACTTATGAAGCCCGAGGACCCGAAACCCTAAACCCATAACTCTCAAGCCTGAACCTCGAAAGTTAGATCTTCAAGTCACCAAGCCTTTCTAACCCCTAAACCCCTAACCCTGGAAATTCATGAGCTCTTTACAAATCCATCAGAAGCCCGAGGTGGAGGGTGGAGGCATCGTCGGCACCTTAGACAGCATCGTCACTTTGGGCTCGGGGCCTGCAGAGTGTAGGGTTTAGAAGAGTTGTGTTACTAGAAGAGTTGTGTTACTACCTTAGGCTTCTATAATATTCGAAGGGTCCGAGGACTTGGTAAGTAAGCTACAATCTACAACTCGGATTATATGACCGGGGTCCTAGGTTCTAAGTCCCATGAGCCTCCGAGAAGTCGAGGGTGTGTGGTTGAGGAGCTCAGCTGATGGGCGGTAGGCGGGACTTGGTGGTTTACAGGAGAATTGGGGTGAGCGCATATTCGGCTCCATAGAAATGCTGGCAGCAGCTTGCGAGAGTATACTAGGGCCTTTGCTGTGGGAATACTTTTCTGATACTGGACTACAAAAGTTCATCTGCGTAAACACTATGGCTCGGACACGCCATTACGTTTCAACGCCTTAAGCAGCGAATAGCCGAGGAATGGGCATGTAGAGGTTCCTTTCGATGTTCAAGCTATTGGGCCTTATCGGGCGATACCTTTCCAAAGTCCTAGTATGAATTTCAGGCTGTTCCTTTGTTTGAGGGGTTTAGAGGGTCGTTTTGTAGTTTTGAACCTTCACAGGCCCTTTTTGCAGTTCGACGTTTTAGAGCTCGTGTCAGTTGGAGGTCGTTCTGCTAAGGCGGCCCTTTTCTTTAGTCTGACTGCTTCGAAGTCGTTGGCTTGTACGTACTGTTTGGTTACACAGTAGCTAGGATGCCCAGTAGTACCCTTATTCCCTTTTTGTAGTCCTAGGTTCCTTATAAAGTTACCCAATACCAAAAAGAGAGGCCTTTTAATTCTTAGGTTACTGGGTATCCTAGGTAGGCTTTCCAGTTTCAGCGCTGCCAAAAAGCAAACGCGTCGGCCAGCAAGAGTAACTGCAGTCGACGGTGCTGGCGTAGCACAGGGGCCCCTAGTAATTAGTACTGACCAATAGTACTTGGAGGATCATGGGACTTAGTAAGTAAGGTTATAAGTACCTTAATTGGGGTTATAAGTATAGTTACTCTAATTATAACCCTAGTTACTAAGTCCCATGATCCTTTAAGTAGTCCTCAAAGTCCGGCCCTAAATATACTTATGCTATAGTCAAGGCCACCTGTATTAGACCACATTTCAAAATGCGACGCTTAGCTTTGCCCTGGACTCTAGACAATTAGGCTCTTCGGCCTTTAGAAGACAACAGATCTCTCACATCGCTTTGCTGAGGTGTTGTTGCTGTCTGCCTGGCTGTGTTTCAGCTTTCAGTCGGGTGCACGGGATGCGCTGTATCACATTCAATGCAGGCTGATTGAAGTTCGGCGCCGGGTGGTGGAATGGAGTCTCTGTATTTACTACTGTTGAACTAGCAGTGTTCGGACGATGTGCTGGTAAATCGAATTACAAGAGCGCCTGTTGATGGCGAGTGTGAATGAGGGAGGAAATGACAGGGGCATATGCTTAACCCCAAGGCTCTAAGCCGAGAAGCCGTGCACCATAAGCCTTGCAATCCCTGAATTGCTGCCACGTCCATTCTGGATACTTTGTTTCGTAACATGGCAGAAGCTGCAAGAGCGACAGTGGTCACTGCGAGCATGGTTGTGTTAGAAGGTTAGCAGCGACCACATTCCGCGTAGCAAAAGATTTCAAAGATAGTACCCGCTCTCTTGCATGTTTCAGCAATAGTAGCCTTACTCATAATCAGTTACACGCCTAAGTCATTTCAGCATCACCTGAAATGGGTGGGCGAACGTCAAAACCCCAACCGGCAAACTCAAGCCTATATATGCACCCTTTGTAAACTTTGATCCCTAATGCCTTGCCCCTCACCTCAAACCCCGTCTCCTACGACCTTCAACTATGCCCATGTCCGAATGTAAGCCTTGCGGGACCTCAATCCGAAGCCGTCTTTCCGGTGCCTTCTTTTGGGTCTCCTATATCAGTTTCGCGAATAGCTTACATTTACAAGATACAGCGTAAAGCTCCGGTTGGGGGCTTTAGGGTTTACGGTGTTGGGTTGGCTTGGGCTTTACGGCTTGGGAGGTTCGGGACAAGATCCGACATGCCGCGCCTTTCTCGATGCCGTTGGTTCGGAGCTGCTGTGTCTGTAGGTTTAGGCTTAAGGGTTGTATGACTATGACACCCAGGGTAAACATACTCAGAATCTCGGGGCGGGGCTTAATCAGAGGAGGCCTTCCGCGTTTGGCGATGTGCACGCGAGGTCTGTGCAGGAGCCATGTTCAACAACAGTTTGATAAGCGAAATGAGTCCAGACACTAGTTAGACGTCCTAGAAAATGCGTGTTAAGTGATGAGGACCAAGCGCTGCCAATTTTAAACCATGTTAAACCCATTCGGGGTTATGGTCCATGAGCATTGCAAAGCCGCTCGGAGCTCTAGCACCGTGGGGATCCCCGTTTCTGTAAATGTTAGATTGGGTCACTTCTTGCATAGGACCGCAGGCGTTGCATCTCGAAGACCAAAGACGCCTTGCCACTACACCCTATCGTTTGCACTTAAACCTAAGCCCTCAGCTCGCGCAACGTCAGCCCCAAAGGGACCTCATAGGCTGTAGGCAGTCGTCTTTCAACTCTGCAAGTACTGTTTGGGCACTGGAACCTTTCAGGCAGGTACCACCCACACATCACCCGGAAGGCTAGAAATAGCCTATACTCCCTGCATTGTTGCCGCTTTTTGTAGCACGATATTCTCACAGGACCAGCAAGAAGAGCCTAGAACCGTAAAGACCCTCTGAAACCTCTGAACTAGACCCCAAACGCTGCAAATTCCCTGGAGGATGTTCCGGCGCGAGCCTCAACCTCCCACATTCATCCACTCCCCCGAAGAAGGCAGCGGTGGACTGGGGAAGGTTGTGAATGTTTTTGTAAAAATTGTTTTTTATAAAAACAAAAAACTGTTTGTAAATACAATTAATTCCCTTGAAGCGTTGCTGCGGGTCGCATAAAAGGATTCGACAATGTTTTTTGAAGGGGGGTCTAGAGTTTGGTGTAACAGCTTTGCTGCCGGGATTATATTGGGCTTAGGTTTCCCACCTACCCCCATATTCTTGAATCGAAGTAGCTAACTAAATTGCTGTCAAACATATAAACCGCCTATGAAGGACCTTCCCCAAGTTCCTGGTGCTCTAGACTTCAAGCCCTGCGCTGGAGGGTTCAGGTTTTAGGTTTGAAGGTTCAGGATGGATATATATATATATATATATATATATATATGTACATACATATATACATACATATAAATATACACACATATATTCTTCTATAGATTAGATTTAGGGGAATATATGGCTTTGAAGAGCAGAGGGTTAGCCTCCTGAAACGCAGCATAGACTCCGGACACCGTATGCCCTGATTTTGGGGCGTCCCTATGAACACCGAACAATGGCAAAGTGAGCGCCCTGAATACTGAGTCAACAGTACTTAAAGGATCATGGGACTTAGCAACTAGGGTTATAATTAGAGTAACTATACTTATAACCCCCAATTAAGGTACTTATAACCTTACTTACTAAGTCCCATGATCCTCCAAGTATGGGTTCATTTGGAGGCTTTGCTAGGTTGCTCCCCTGGCCACCGTAGGGTGGGTCTAGCTAGCCAAGGTGCTTGAAGGAAGGGAGGCTAACCGTTGAAGGGGGATTGTTCCTTGGGCAGGCCGATCGGAAAGCCACAAGAAGCTTCTTGATGACGTCAAGAGCTTCATGGCAGGCCTCCTGCGGTGTAAAGTGCTGGGCTCCTGTTATGCCAGAGGTTTTATAGGACCCTGGGGTGTTAAGACTTAACACCCCCAACACCCTAGCCCCCGAAATCCTGAGACCCTGAACCTTACACCCCTAAGCACTGAATCCTGAACCCTGAACCCCGAAACAATAAACCCTTCAACCCGAAACCCAAGCTGACACATTCCCGGTGAGTTGGGATCAAAGCTTCGTGTAACACTACTTAGAGGCCCCTCCGCGGACTTCGTAAGTCGGTTATAAGTAGGGTTATTAGTGGGGTAACTCCATTTAGGCTACTGATAACCCTACTTATAACCTACTTACTAAGTCCCCTGGGCCTCTAAAGAAGTCCCAGAGCCCTGAAGCCATGACCTCGTCTCTAAGTGGCGGCCGAAACCCTGGGGATCATCTGGCATCATCACATCGGTGGGTGGGTGGGGTGGGTGGGGTGGGTGGGGGGGTGGGGGGGTTGGGGGGGTGGGGGGTTGGGGGGGTGGGGTGGGTGGGGGGGTGGGCTAGGACCACAACTCCCACGGTTCTGGGTACTTGCGATGACTCAATATTTTGCCCATCAGCAGTATCACTGCTTGCGGAACTCGCGGCTTGGGATTCAGGGTGTAGCGAATCATAGAGTTTGCTCCGTGCCCGGAAAGTGCTAAAAAACCGTTACAGTCCCTTACTGGTGACACGATAATGTACGGCAAAACCCTGCTAACATGATTAGAACTCTTCTATTCTTGAATAAAACCAACATGTCCGATCGGCTTGAAAACCTTGCCAGGTTACGCGCCACACCCCGTCTTCAACTTGAGTGGCCTCCGGGCACTGAATTTTGCTTCTCAAGAGCTCTTTCTGCGGAGATCCTCCAAGAGCGAGGCTACAGTAGGCACTTCCAAAACAGATGCTGGTATTTCTCCTATCACGGTCCTCAACCCTTCATGCTTCAACCGGCAAGGTTCCTCAAAGACAGACGTCCCTACAGGTTCATGTTTCGAAGACCACGAGGCCACGGTCATAAACCCTAACCCGAAGGACCCTACACTTCCAAAGGACCCGATTTCTCAGGATCCAAGGGAGCCACTACGCTGCAACTGCCTCCGAAGGGTTCAGAACCCAATACTTAGTTCCCGATCGTTAGCTAAGACTGACCCTAAACCCTAGCAAAGGTTTGGTGGCCACTTTCACCCAGAATGCTGCGAAAGTACAGGATTGCGGAGGCCGTATCGAGATGTCCCTTGGAGCGGTTCAGGCTTTAAGTTTACCTCTGGGGGTTTAGGATTTGGTTTCATGTGTGTGGGTCAGGTTCAGTTCTTGTTGGCATCTTTCGGCGTGACTGGGAGTATCAAGTTGTCTAGAAGGGGTGCGCCTTCCACATTGTCCAGAAACTGAAACTAGAGTCTGCGAAAATTGGGATCCCTATTTTTTTGATGAGGCGGTTCCTTCTGCTCAGCTTCGTGCTATTTGCGGGGCTCATATCCTACCAAATGCCCGAGCCTGGGTTCGGTGTAGGCTCTTTCTCTGAAAAACCTTCAGCCCTAAATAAACACTACGCTGAAGCAGCTAATTCTAGAAGCTTGAGAAGAGCCCTATAAGCACCAAAACCCTGGAGCTTGACGGTCCGCTAGGCGCTCGGATGTTCTTCGAAGACTCCCCAAGAACTCGTCTTGCTAAGCTTTGAGGCCCAGTGAGCATCTGTAAGGACTTTGCGCTAGAACCCGTAAAGGAGCCCTTGTTTATGGGGTCCTGACAGAAGCCTTATGCAAGGAACTCTGACAAGCAAGCACCCCGAAAGCTTCGAAGGTTGAAACTGTCCGATGAGAGCTCGGTTTCCCTTCACTGGCACGATCCTCCGGATTCTGGGCCAAGAAGGAGAATTGAACGATTCTTTTCTGGTTTTGTGACGTTGTTGATAAAGGGCGTTGGGAGGCATTCAAGGAGTTCTGAAAAGGTTTCAGGCGTAGGATTTAGGTTCGTGGCTCTGAGAGTGTAGTGGGCTCACCGGAGGTTCCAGTACCCCACATGGGAGTTTGGGATGGTAGATCCTGAAGCCTTCGATCCTTCGAAAGCGACTACATCTACCCTGCCACAAGCCCCAAACAAAATATTCCATCTGGGGTGAACAATCCCTTACCCGAAAACGAAATGCAATAGGCATCCTAGCACTGGGGCCGTTAAAGAAATGGTTTGTATGAATCAAACATCTACAACGTCGAAACTGATGAGCTTCGCGAGTGGCTTCAACTATGCACTCGACCCTGAGCCTCAAACTTCAATCCCGAACTGTAACCGTACCTACGCACTTACCTATTCCTCAAGCTCGTAGAAAAGACGAAAGAAATATGGGGGACACCAGAAAGCAATTCGTTGTATGAGCCATCGAGATCTACCGGAGGCCGAAGACTTCGGTCGCTTGGTTCTGGTGCTGCTGGGCTTTACTCAGCCTCTTGGCTATCCTTCGGGCTGAAGAGGGCTATGCAGATTACAACACGGATCCAAAGTCTCGTACCCGCTCTAAAACTGGGTACAGCCTTCAGAGTTCAGGGTTGGGTGTAGTGTAGTGCTCAACTCTGCTCCCAAGCGCAGGCATAGCAAGATGAAGATGATCCAGAGCATCATGACGCATTTGCGCGAAGAGGGATTCCAGGTGCCGAGATTCTTGAGGGAGCTTCACAACTCGAGGTTGCTTGGAGGCCCAGGGGACTTAGTAAGTAGGTTATGAGTACGGTTATAAGTACCCTAAATGGAGATACCCCAATTATCACACTACTTATAACCGACTTACTAAGTCCCCTGGGCCTCTAAGTGTGGTGTCTTAGAGCCTCTGACTTGTAAGCTGTCGCGTTGTTTCTTGGGCTTACGGTTGAGAGACCTAGCTCAACAGCAGGAGAATGGAATCGTGATGTAGGTTTCAGCAGGTGGATGCATTTGGCTACCATCCCCATGTCCTGCAATCGCAAACTACTGAGACTGGGTTCGGATCTTTCAAGCCGGGTTTGTGTCATACTAAACTGCTGGAGGACATTGAATCGGGGCTGTGTTCTGAGAGGGAGAACGGGACAGAGACATGCCGCAAAGCTGAAAGAAATTTTGTTCAGGCGTTTGGGCCCCGAGACAATACTGCAGCAGGTGTTGTTGGCCATTCGAGCCTTGAGGATAGACATGTCTCTGTGAATGTATGTGTGAATTTATGTATGCATGTATGTATGTATATCAACACGAAACCAACTGGTGAACATTGATGAATATTGTATATGAATACAAAGGGTCTTTTGAAACAGGCTTGAACTTGAAACAGCATGAGGATATTTAGCAGATGGACCCGCCGGCACAGTTCACCGAATGCGTTTCGGTATGCGGGATTGTGCTGAAAATAGGGAATCGCTGATATAGATCAGACAAGTATGAGCCCTTGTCTAAGGATGGCCACATAAGATAACGTCCAGTAGTATACGAAAGAAACCTGAGATATATCCCACCGTAACCAACATGCAGCCAGTGAGTGAAAGCGCGTTTGTGATACTTTTAGCGCTTTCCCTTTTGGGGCTTATGTTTTGTTTATTATGTGGATCTCTACAAATGGATGAAGAGCTGTTTTCGCCAGGGAACCCTGTAGCAAGCAGTGATCCGGCTTAGGAATGCCACTGCAGAAGACAGAAGGCCCCTCGAAGGCCTCCTGAACTCTGAAGCTTCAGGCCTAAACTCGACATGAATCTCGGATCTCACCCCCAAACCCCCATGCCTCAGACATCCTTGAATCTGACTGAACCCCTGAACCATTTTTGGTATTCTGCTGCCCTTTCTGGATGGACCCTTACAGCACCCTTCAAAACCAACCCAAAGAGCCGGATCCCAGCGCGATTCTTTGCAGGTCGTCGCTCTGAACCAGCGCTGCGAAACAGCCGAAGAGACGGGGCAGCTGGAAGAAGAATATGGGCTCTGTTAAGGGTTCTGTTTGGGTTCCGTTAATTCCTTTACGGGTTCTGTCAAGGGTTTCTTTAAGGCTTCCTCCAAGGGTTCTGGGTTCCTTTAAAGGGTCCATCAAAGGTTCACAGTTCCTTTAAAGCGTGTGTAATACGGTTCCTCTAAGCTGCCACAAGGGTTACAGTAAGGGCCTCCGGTTCAAGACATACGCGCGGACGTTGCTGAATTCGTGCGGCTGTGGGCTCAGATTTGAGACACCTTGGCCACCTTGCCCTTGTTATTTTGCTGGAACCTACTAGGGTCCTTACAAGCCCGAAGGTTTTGTAGATTTAGGCTTCAGTGCAGCCAGTTTGCTAAGGAAGGCTCTTTGTAGTCTACTGTGTATCTGTCCTTTGCAGAAGGTGCCTTGCCGCCAAAGATAGACTTCTATACATGGGGTTTGAGATTTGGCGGAGATGTGCACTCCGTATGTGTGCTGATGCAACAGTTTACGATCTTTAGGCGGCGGTCTGAGAGCCAGTCTCCAAAAGGAATTGAAATTTGCTTCCAATGCCTCATGGGTCGAACGGAATCGAACCCTTGGGGCTCTACTGCCTGCCAGCTTGCAGAAGCTTGTGGTCTTGCGTTGGCCAGACGAGGCAGAAGATCACTGCCCCCAAAGTCACGTGTTTGGACAACTTCCGAGACTTGCACGAGATTACGCAGCACATCCTCGCACGCCATCCGCAGGTGGCATCCTCAGACTCAGGGTGAATCGCGGTGAAGGGTATTGAAGTAGCGTGGATCAGCCTTAACTGAATGAATCCCACAACGCCCGTCATCAAGCCAAAGTTGTCCACGACCCTGAAGCCCTGCACTTTGCCTCCAAAAACCCTACACCCCCAAACCAGCAAAACCACCAAACTCCCCCCAAAAAAAAAAATCACGGAGCCTTCGCAGACAACCCTTGTAATTAGGGCGGTTTTTATAGGGCATTTCTAGAACTCTTGTGAAATCCTCAAAGACTCTTTCATGACCATCTCCATTATAGGATCCTTAAGGGAGGGTGGTTCAAGGCTATATACCCCCCTTGGACCCCCCTCCCTTAAGGATACTACAATCTCCAGGTGGAGCTCTCTGCCGTGGGCTTCTCCATGGGAGGCACTCAATTGCTCCGCCACCTGGGTGCCCAAGGCGCCTGAAGCGTTCTTTTCGAGTGTTTATAGGGTTTAGGGTCTAGGGTTTAGGGCTTAGGGGTTTAGGGTTTATGAAGTCCTTCTTCTTTGGGGTTTAAAGCTTAGGGTGTAGGGTTAAGGGTTTAGGGTTTTAGGGTTTAGGGTTTGGGGTTTAGGGTTTAGGAGGCCAAAAGGGGTTTTAGCCTATGGGGTTTTAGTAGGGATTAGGGTTCCCATAGACGGGTGCATAGTAAGGAATCACTACCCCAAGAATCTTAAACACCCCTTTTGGCCTACCATTATTCGTCTTTGGGGTTGAAAGCGTAGGTTGTAGGGTTAACTAGTAATGTTCCCTTATGTGGCCCTTACTATAAGTCTAAGCATATCCGAAAGATAGCCCAAGCCCTATTTTTACTGACCAGTCATATCCCCTGATGGTCGTAAACATGACTAGACTACCCAAATCCCGAATCCTACTCTGAGTGGACTTGGGCTTTTGGCATGTAGGGCTTGCGCGCTGCACATCGTGTTTTCATATTTGCGGTTCAAGACTTTGTGGTTGCAAGGCAGGGGTCCAAAACCCTAAGCTCTGAATGCTCTAGACGCCAGGTGCGAAGACGCCCTTCCGATCGGCCGTGGCCATCGCCCCCCACCTGGACGTGCCGTCCTGGGCGCGGTCGCTCTCTTCTAGCGCCTGAGCCGACCATTCGGACTTGAGTGTTGTTAGGGTTTAGGGGTTTAGGGTGGTATAGGGCTTCATGTGTTTTGACGCGGCTTTGCATGGTTCGACAGGGTTGTTTGGGGGATTTGGGGGTGAGGGATAAGGATGGTGCCACAGGATTGCTTTTGCTTAGGCAAAGGCTTCTTTGGGGTTTTCCGTTTACGGCTTTCGCGAGGGTTCTTCAGTTGTATTGGGCTTGTTGGGCCGTTAAGGACTCCCCTTTAGGGTTCAGGGGTTTGGGATTATGAGAGCTTTTTGCTTTTGCGTTCCAGGCGTTAAGATCTGCTTGCATGTCCGTGCAGGTCTTCTGGGGGTCGATGAGCTTTCCATTTAGAGCTTCGGCCTTTTTTGACTTGAACCCTAAGTCCTAAACACCTTATAAACTCTAATCCCTTGCTACAAAGTTCCTGGTGGTAAACTCCTAAAACCCTAAACCCTAATCCCTAAACCCCTACGTTAGGAGTCTATGGTGCAAAACCGGCCTCGTCTTGCCGAGAGAGGCCTGAAACCCTCACATGGGGGTTTCCGAAAATAGGGGTACCTTATTTGGGGGTCCTTATAATAGGGATCCTACTATTTAGGGTACTACATTAGGGTCCCCTATTTTCGGAAACCCCCGCATAGTCTTGCACTGCAAAGCGTAAATAGTTGGTGAGATGGTCTCTCCTAAACTACGCGTGGGTTTAGCGCAGAAGTTCTAGGGGCTAGAACACAGAGTCCTGATAGATACCGCTTGCCAAGTTGGTCGCATGAAGATGATCCTTAGGGGCCCAAAGAGGACATATGGGATATCCCCATCCTTATTTCTTACCTGTGGTTAGTAGGGAATTGAAGGATGGTAGTAATAGTAGTTCTAATTGTACCCCATTCCTCCATTCCCTACTAACCAAATTTAAGATTTTTGCCTATGTGCTTCTTTTCGGGGCCCAAGCATCCGAAGCCGAGGCAGGGGGAAGCGAATTCTCAGCTACCTGATGTCCCAGCTCTGCAAGCAGTATATCAAGGCCTTGGGCCCGACGAAAGGATGATATGCTTTTTGAAATGGGTTTGGTTTAGTTTACTACGGTTTTGTTAAGATCTAGTATGATTTATACGAAAGCTAGGTAGGGCTTTGGGACATTTTATATTTTCCCTTATTGGGCTTAAGAGGATCTTACCTACTAATATTTTTCAATGGCTTTAAAAGCACCTCCTAGAAAGGATGTTATGTTTTTTGAAATGGGTTTGGTTTAGTTTACTACGGTTTTGTTAAGATCTAGTATGATTTATTACAGTTTTGGTGGGGTTAGTATGATTTATTACAGTTTTGGTGGGGTTTAGTATGATTTATTACAGTTTTGGTAGGGTTTAGTATGATTTGTTGCGGTTTTGTCAGGGGTTGGTAAGGTTTATTAGTTCCACTTATCTTGGCTTGTTGTCCTGTACTAGGATGCCCAGTAGTACCCTTATTCCCTTTTTGTAGTCCTAGGCTCCTTATAAAGTTACCCTTTTTCAACAAGTTTCAACAAGGGAGCCCTTTTTATTCCTAGGTTACTGGGCATGCTAGTGTAGGTGAGCCCTACGATACTTCGAAGAATCTTGCGCGGTTAACCTCAAGCGTCTTGAACCCGAAATGCATGTTGAAGACCAGCCATCACCGTCACCCACCAACACTAAGGGCTGGAGACACACGCGTTCAAGAAGCCCCAATCCTGCACACGCAATAGACCCCTAAAACGCCTGAACCCCCGAACCCCAAGCCAAGCCCAGAAACCTAAACCGCTGAACGTCCAGGCTGCAAGCGCTACACACCCATACCCTTAAATCCTTAACACCCCCAAACCACCCTAACCCCCCCTCCCCGCTTATATCCTCCCCCCCCCCAAAAAAAAAAACACAACTCCTTAATACCCTCAATCCCCACCCCCCTGCCCACCGTCGGCCCTTGAAAGAGGCGACCTTGGAAGGGACGAAGGCCATGGAGCTCGTGGACTCGGCTACCCTGAAAAGCGCTGGTTCCCTCCAAGAGGTCCCGCCGTGTTTGTATGTGTGTGTGTGTGTGTTTCTGTGGTTCATGTCGGGTATTTGCGTTTAGGCTTCAGGTTTGGTTTTTTGGGTTTGCTTTTAGTAGGATTTGGGGTTTTGGGCTTCGGTTTAGGGTTTAGGGGTTCAGGTTTGTTTGCATTTGTCTATGTGTTTGGTGAGTTATGTGTGTTTGCCTGCGTTTTCTTGATTGATGGGATGTGTCTTATTGTAGGGTGTCAAACGTTTTGGTCAATCTTGATCTGAAAGTAGGATCGCTTGCTTTTATATAGCTTGTGTCTGAGAGGCCTTCGGGCAAGCTATAGAATAGATCATAGTTCGCCGGGTTTAAAGGTGCTAGATGGGTTTTCTCAGGGTTTCTATGGGGTTACCAAAAGGTTCAAGTGTTCAGTCCAATTGATATACCTTAGCCCTAAGTTTTGATTGTTGAGGGTTAGGTCTTGGAGCGCAGGCTATTGATTGACGCGCAACCTTAGAGGGCTTATATATAGGCCCTTAGGACGTGTTGCTGATTCTCTATCAGTTCTTTAGTGTTGGAGGAGGAGGGATTTGCGCTGGGTTTTGGGACGATTGTGGGATCTTCGTGAGAGTTTTGAGGGTCCTACACCATGAACCCTAAACTCTGGTTGTCGGGTTTGAGGGTGTAAGGTTTTGATTTTCGAGGAATCCTCGAACATGTCACTCTCAGGTGGCACCGCAGACGAGAAAATCGTTGGCTTAGTTGTGAAAGAGTGTAGGGTTGGCGGGCGCAACCTGTATGATTCAGGCTGATTTGCCCCTGAATAAACTAGTGTTTCTTAGTCTGTGGGGCACCCCAACACAGCATGGTTTTTGACACGAAGAGGGACCCGTCTTTTGGGAATTTTTCATAGTCCCCCATTTCAAGATACTGTACCTCGGTTCCTGTTTGTGAAAGCCCCTGAGGTGGAACAGGCCGTGGTATGCCCTTTGCACGGCTACGCGGCGGTGGACGAGTGCCTTAGTTTGTTTGTTGTTTTTGAACACCCCTGAACTTTACGCACTAAACTAATGAAGTTCTCAACGCTTGAGTTTAGTTTTCCGTGAGTATTGGCGACAAGGTACTACGAGGACGTCAGCCCTCACCGCTTTCTAGGCCAGATCGCCGTTCCCACGCTCATCTTGCACACGGAGGACGCTAACAGTGGCCACATATGTTAGAATAGCGGTGTGGGGTATATTAAACTAACTAGGCTTTGAGGTGTGGTACCTCTACATTAATTAGATTAGGGACGATAATACGGGGGTAATTACTAGGCTTTGGGGTCGATTATGCGAAGTCTATCTTCGGGACAACACGGGCCCTGAACTTTAAGCCCTAGACCCCTAAACCCTAAACTGCGGACTACAAGGAACTCCTGCTATCACCCCGTTCTCCGAAATCTTGAGACACTGCGAGGTTTAGGCTTTAACTTACCTTTCCTTAGTAGGGAATGGAAAAATGGTAGTAATAGTAGTTATAATTGTACCCCATGCCTCCATTCCCTACTAACCAAAGGTAAGTTAAGAGTTCATGAGGGCTTTCGTTCAGGGCTTAGGGTTCAGAGCTTCGGGTTTGGGCTGAAGCCGAAAATGCATTTTGCGCCGCCTTCTAGCCTCCCCAAGGCAGAACACTTTGAGGGCCAGGGGACTTAGTAAGTAGGTTATAAGTAGGGTTATAAGTTCCCTCAATTATAACCCTTCTTATAACCTACTTACTAAGTCCCCTGGGCGTCTAAGCAGTGACCGTCGGGCGCGGTCAAGCTCCAGTGTGTTGAGTAATAAGGGGTCGGAATGGTCTTTGTCTGATACCCTTATGCTCCCCGCATCATAGCTATCTACAACAAGTTCCTCAAAACCCTTATTCACATGAATGAGGCCCCGATAATAGGGTCGGCGTCACTGCTGCCGCGAGGGTTCTGAACGATTAGTCTGTGAGCTGCATACAGGCTTAGTACGTAGCTGATTAGGTGACTATTAATCTTTTGGGGTTTGTATAATTCTACCAGAATTGAATATGTTAGCTTTTTCTTGGCTGGATACTCAGCCCCTAAGCAGGTAGAAGCCCAAGAAGTCCGGGGATAAACGCTTGCAGTCTAAAGCCGTGCATTGCTTCGACAGCAAGAATGCACAACTAGTCGGCACCGGCACCAAACCCTATCCCCTTGCCCGCCTAAACTCTTCAGGCTTAAATCTCAAGTCCGCCAGCCTGAACTCCAACAGAATCGCTTAAAGAACCTTTAACTTAAGGCGCCCCGTTGAACCCTGAAAGAGCCCAACAATCCCCGGAGTTCCTGGCCAAGAGCGTCCAGTACCTGCATCCCCTACACCCCAAACATACGAAAGCCCAAAATCCATACACCCTACGCTCCCTGATGTCCAGAATAAGCGTGTTGGGCAATGTAAAAAGCCTGGACAAGAAGCAACACTGTGCCTTAGGGTTCCCTCTTACAAATATCGCAAGATATCCCGCCCCAGACCCCCGGGAGGATCCAAAAAGTAGATCCCTTAATGGTGCCCTTAGTAGTATAGGGCCCCAAATTAGGGGATCTACTTTCCAGATCCTCACGGGGGTCTGGGGCAAGAAAAAGCCCTACTCTGATGTTTCATGGGGAGCCCCTCACACGAAGCCTTGGTAGATAAGACGATCCCTAAACCCTAAACCCCTTAAAGGTACCCTTTTAGATCCCTTCAAGGAACCCCTTAAACAGTAGGACGATCCCTGGGTTCCCTTTGACGCTTCGATCATCAAGCAGCTGCGGCCTCTTGGCTTGGGTTTATCAGACGGGGTTGCTTTAAGAGTACGGATAAGGGTTCCTATAAACGGTACTATAAGGGTTGCTTTAAAGGGCTCTATAAGGGTTTAGGGTTTCCGACAAGTAGGGTTGCCTCATTTTGGAATCCGTTTAATTTAATCAGGATCCTACTATTTAGGCTACTATATTAGGGTCCCCTATTTTCGAAAACTCCCATGTGGTCTAATAGGGGTTACATAGGGCTGCTATAAAACTGGCGGTTCCTAAACGGGTTATCGTGAGGGCTCCTACAAGGATACCAAAACAGGATCTACAAGGGGTGTAAGGGCTTTGGGGTTGGGGTTTATGGTTTAGAGGTTCCGGCTCAAGGGCTTGGGAGGTACATTTTGGATCTAAGGGTGCTGATCGACTGTTACAGTGTTTTTTATGCGTGGTGTACGTGCTTTCAAAGCGGGGTGTCTCAAGATCGTGGTCCCGCTTCGTGCTCCTCAGTAGGATCTCTCATGGGGTATCTTACTTTGTGAAAGGGTCTCGGGTTTAAGGTTTGGAGTGCCGGGTTCAGAGATGCCGATCCGATCTATCTTTCATAAACATTTCCGTCTCTGTGTGTGTGTGTGTTTTATGTGTTCGCGTGTTCTAGCTTTCACATGGTATTCTGTAACATTACTTTGGAAATGCATGCCATCATGCATCACGTACTGCGAATTCTCAATACATACCGCGTGTTTGTTTATGAGCTAGTTTGCGTCATTGTCTACACTGCATGTGTATCTACATGTGGGTATATAGTATATGCATGTGCATTAATGTAGACCTATACATATTCATACATATATATATATGCTGGCCTCTATATTCTTTCATTCAGTAGTCGCTTGTTCGTCCATATGCAAACTTCTCTAAACTGGGATCCCTGCTGGTCCCCACCGCCACTCGCACCATCGGGGACCACATCCCTGTGTCCTAAACCCTAAACCCTAAATCCTCTGAACCCTAGATACGGAAAAGCCTATGTGGTCATGAGTCATGACGTCCAGGAACCCTCTCCTCTTCGCGGCTGCATCTCAACGGGGAGGCTGGAGCGGTTGCATCGTTTGTGGTTTCGGTTTTGGGTTTTGGGTTTTACCATAGGAGCCTAAATCCTAAATAAATACCTATAATATTGTGGGGATTCCTTATTATAATGGCCTCTTCGAATCATTAAGGCCCCTTTTTTAGATTCAGAAGCTTGGCTTGCTATGGAGCTGGCGTGCTGAGAGTTTAGATCTTTCGTGTTGAAATCGCTCAGCCATAAGACTCTTGAAAAGCATCCGGATTCCAAGGGTCCAGGTACTAGCACGGTTCCAGGCACCAGAAACCATCCAGATTTTTGCTCCCGAAATCGTCAAGCCATATCATATCAGAGCAGCCCTGGAATCAACTCCTTTGGGACAGGCCACCTCGGCTGGCGAAGCACCGACGCAGGTGGAAGTTTCAGAGACCGGGAAACCAATAGCGGCGTGTTACCTTGAAGGGTTTCTGCAAGACTCGTTTGCTTCTCGGGGCCCTTCGATTTCAAGATCCTGCTATCAACGGATTGATTCGGGTGAATCTTTCAGCCCCACCGTGCCCCCACAATACCATGGAGTGTATACCGCGACAATGCCCCAAAGTTTCCGCAGGTCCGATCCGGCTAAAGCTTAGACCTATCGTACAAATTTTGAGTCTTCCAGCGGGTTGCCGGGAAGGAAAGTCCCAGGAACGGCTTTGCAAACTCAAAGTCCTTGCCACCAAATACACGTTGCATACCGGGCGTTGTCACCTGAATATTTCAGCTATGGCTAGCAGCTGCCTTTGTGAGACTGACCAGAAAGGGTCATGGGAAACCCTAAACCCTGAACTTTATCTGCTTCCACACTGAGGCCCCAACATAGGCTCCACCTAGTAAGCTATTCTTGCTGCACACGCAGTCGAAAAAGGGCCTGCAAAAAGCAAAAAAAACCTAAAACCCTAAGCTCTGCTGGGGCTGTGTATTTCGAGGCTTTGGGGCTTCGAGTCGGGTTTTTGAGTTCAAGTCTTCTGTCCAACCGTTTACACTTCTTGGGATAATATTAGCCACCATAAAACTGTTATGAACTCAGCAACTAGGGCCTTACGAACCTACCTTCAGGTTTTCAAAACCGCAAGAGCCGTCAGAATCTTGCAACCCAGGTTGTTTAACATCTCCGCTTCTGGCAAAGATTGCTGGAACATTTCCTGGAATAGAGGGTCCAAGTACTCCCCTACACCCTAAACCCTAAACCTACTCCTAGTACTTGAGGTGTTTCCGAGTCCGTTTCTCTGGAGCATCTCGAAGCTTTGGTCAGCTTGAGCCGGCCCCAGATCCAGCAGCCTGAAAACAGCTTACACTTAAATTCATCAATGCTTCTTGCACCCTAAGAAGCCATAGTTACATAAGTTCACCAGAACCACAAGAGCCCTGTGGCTCGAACTCTTTGGGCGCGAAAAAGCTCAAAATATGAAGTCCTTGGAGCTTCAGGCAAGGGCACCTGGGCCGATTCCATGGCGGCGCAGTTCATCAAGGCTGCTGCTAGCCACTGGTGAGCAACGCAAGGCGCATTTGGTCGCACGTACATGAGTCTTCTTCAAACTACAATGGGATCCTAAGTATCATTGTTTGAGGCACACCCCTAAACCGTAGTCAACCCCAAATCCTAAATCCCAATCCTAACCCATCATTGCTTAAATCATGTTGCCGATGATACTTGACTCGGGGATTTTGGGCTCCTAGGCGCGGGCTTTGAGGTCGGGATAGCCCGAAACCGTCAGGGTTTCGGGTTGAGGATTTCGGGTTTTCAGGTCGGGATACAGGGTTTTCTTGGGGAGCTTTGGGCGCGTAAGGCTGTCAGGGTCCAGGGCTTGGGAGTCTCTCGGAACCCGAAGCCGATGCCAGAATTCTGACACATGATTGTTGGCAAGGTATATGGGAGTTTCCGAAAATGGGGGACCCTAAGAGTAGGATCCTTATTGTAACGACCCCAAATACGGTACCCCTAATTTGCGGAAACTCCCATATAGTAACTGCATCCTGCATATACTGTGTCAGACTTGACTATCCTATGGGTTTGGTTTGACTGGCCCGATGTGGCTCGAGCTTGGGTTACCAGAAGATTCCAAGCAACCCGCTGCTGGCGTTTGGGATGTAGGTCATTACCTGGGCCCCGAAAGCCAACTACCCTTTTTGAGGGTTTGTACAAGGAACTCATAAGGAACCCAACAACAGCTAGGTTACATGCGTTACAGCTACAAAGTCCCAAACCCGTGCATGCTAAGCTGCTCTAAACCCTGACGTTGCAGCTCTGTTTGAAACTGTGGCTTTTCCGAGCTAGCCCGGCAGGCGCATTGGCAGCCAAGCTCATGATGAAGCTAGCGTTCGGCACCTCGAAGACTTGACGGGGCTTGCCCGTTCAGTTTCGAATCGCTGCTCCCGACTGTGAGCGACTTGCTCCGAGACAGCGGCTTCGTGGGGAAGTCTGAGAATCAGAACTCTTCATGGTCTACCTCGGGTTTTGTTCTCAACTCAAGGGGGCTATCAGCTGTACAGTCCAAGCCTTCTAGGTTTCGGCTGCATGGCCTTGGTTTGGAGGCAAGGGGGGGCTCCATGGTATGACTGTGCCCCCCCTCTCTACAGCATCCGACCCTTGATTTTGAGACATTCCCACGTGTTAATGACGGACGGGTATCAGTTACCTGGCGTCTTGTGTAGAGGTTGCTTCGAATTCAGGTTTTGGGAGGGCTCAAAGATGCGCAGAATTCGAGGTTAGTGGTCACGGAAACCCGAATGCGAAGCGATTCCTCTGCTCACTCGCAGTGTGCTCATGAAGTGAAGAGTTTGAGACGAGGCGTTTTGCTTCCTGCATCCAGTCACCCGAAGGGGACTGGATAGCAAAGTGTAGGTAGGGCTCGATTTCCAGGAAGAGATGCCTCCCTAAACTGAAGGAGCCATAGATAATGAGAAAAGATCCGGTGGCTCCAGTCCCTATTATCGTAGGCCCCGGGCCCGGATTCAGAGCGAGGAGGCATTTTCCAAGATCTGTCGAGCATCAGCGCCGCAAAATCATGTATTCTTGCAGCTTTATTGGCTGACTCTGTTCCTGTGTGACGAAGGCAAAGACTCAAGCGTAATCTATATATATATATATACACACCATTCTAGACCCCAATTCCATGGACCACAGGGCCTCAATTCCCCCGAGTCTTAATCGCTTTTGGCGCTTGGAGGTCTCGAGCTCTAGATGGGAGTTTCCGAAAAGATTTTGGGGGGGGGTCCTTATAATAAAGATCTTGCTATTTTAGGGTACTCTCTTAGGGTTCCCTATTTTCGGAAACCCCCATACCCCTCAAAAGCATTGAAAAGCTTAGAAAGCTTTAAAGAGCTTCAACCCACAAGCCCTTAACCCAGCAAAGCACAGAAAGCAGCGGAAAATGCCAGGCTTCGCACCATGGATTCCTTGAAGCAGCTCTATAACCTGGCAATGGATGCGCCCTGCACCCAGCATCCCCTCTGGGTTTAGGTCTTGCATGGATTTAGGTCTTTGACGGATGTTGATTTGGGTTCTTTGTGGTGGGTTTTTGGTTTTTTATGGTATGTTTAGAGGGTTTTTTATCGGGTTTTTGGGTTTTATGGACTCATGAACGAAGGCAAGACCTTGCAATGCAGAAGCCTTGATAATTGCCTGTACTACTACCTGAGGCTTCTTGGGTTTTTGGCTTTCGGAAGCTATTACCTATAATTAAAGCGGTTTAGGGCTTAGGGTTAAAAGCCTCTGTCTTTTAAGGCTCCTGGGTTTCGTAAGATGAACCCCAAAAGGCTTAGTCTGACAATTCGGAACCATATTTGTGTCCGCGGGACAGGCGAAGGGAGCACTCCTCCGAGACTCGAGTTATACGGGTAGTTCTCTAAATGGAGTTCCCTGGTGGAATCCTTTTTACAAGGGTGCCTTACTATCCTGGGGACCCAAAAAGGGCCCTATTTTCGAGAACTACCGTAAATACGCCAGTGAGCTTATCATGGTCATCACCAGAATCGCCATGCTCCTAATTTTTTTACAAAGTTAAAATCCTGGCATCCTTGAACCCTAAGCTCTAGAACCGAAACCCTAACCATCCCCCCTAAACCCTAAACCCTACAATGCCCTATAGTACCCTATAGATCCCTTTACAGGAACCCTGAGCCCCTAAATCCCAGGCACCACAACCTGCGCACGGAGACACACATCGACACCGAGCCACGCTTCAACGAACGCCGGGCACCCGATCGTCCTTCTGTGCTTCAGCACGGCTTGCTGAATTGGCATTCGGGGGCGAGAGTTCAGGGAGGGAGACGGGAGGCCTACCATAGCTTATTTATGGATAGCTTCATTCGAGAATTCAGGGGTGGGGCCCAGGTTTGAGAGTCGAGGCTCTCTTGTTTGGGGCCTGGGCCTCTCTTGCACGCTGCATATCCTAACAGAAGTAATCGACCCTAAGCTCTAAACCCAAGTCCTGACTCAGTCCTGACCTGAACCTACCACCTTCCACCCCCAATCCCCAGCAGCAACCCTAATTGCCAGCGCTGGAACTGGGGTGTAAAATCCGAACCCTCGAGCTCGACCTTTTAAAACTTCAAAGCCCAACAGTCCTAAGCTCTGATTGTAAGGGTCGGATCCGTGTTTGCAGGAGCAGGGGAATGAGTATAGTACTACTACTAAAAGTATAACTATAAGCAAAAGCAAAAGCAAAAGTGGTAATATCGATGCCAGCAATGCTTATAGTAGGCTATAAGTGAGGTTGCATGAACCCGGGTTGTAACCCCGATTCGAAGCCTATCTACTGAGTTCTCGCCCTCCGTGCGGAGTATGCACTTTTGCCACAAAATTAGTACCAGGAACCCGGTGAGGGCCCAAGAAGCCCCAAGATTAGCTTGAACCTTGAACCCCAGCTTCACAAAGCCCCGGTCAGCATCCTACTTAAGCCAAAATCCCTAAACCCGAAACCCTAAGCCCCGAAATCATAGAGATCCCTTTAAAGGACCCTTAAAGATCTCTTCAAGCCCAAAAACCCTCAAGGCTAAGCCAAGAAGTCCCAGCCCGACTCCCTACCGAGGCTTGGTCCTGTCCCTGAAGGACTGCTCTTCGTCAGGGGCTCAGTCATGAAGCAAACAGGGTTTTGGGGGCCTTTTGGGGTTTAGGGTCCTGCGTTTAGGGTTTAGGGCCCTGAAAGAAATATGAAGCGAGAAGAACAAATTTGTAATGACAGTGCTAGTGCCACGAATAAGGGTAGGAATAGCAAGATAAGGGTCATCATCATCACCATCAGAGTAATGGCACTAGCACGAAAAAGAACCACGGCTCCTCGTGAATCCCCTTGTGGTCCTTGTATAGCTCCAACATGATGAGCCACAACGCCATATTCTCGTTCTCAAGACCCCGCTATGGGGCCTCCGGGGTTACAGCTGGATCCTATACGGTTCTCATAGGAGTTCTTTAAAGGATGTGATCCTATAATATAGGATCTTCGTAAGAGTTCTATAAGGGATCTGCGAAGCTGTGAGGTTTCAATTTTTTTGGATGAAGGCGTTGGGGTAAGGCGCACTGCTCATGTGTCTGCCCGGACCGCTCCCACTTGGATGTCACAATGGTTGAGGCGTATCATGATAAAGAGTGTGTTGTGTTCCATGAGTGTCAAGTGAAGGTGCTGTTGTTGTCGGGATCGTCAAGGGGTTCGATGACGCTCAAAGAGTCCAAGAGTGCTAGCTAGCTTTGAGTTTATGGCGTATGTTCTAGCTTTTTATCATGGCCATGAGTCGAGGGACACAGCTTGATACGAGCACTGCCTTGATTTGGACCAGGCTGCTGTTTTGCCCATCGCGGTGCGTTAGCAAGACCGCTATCCTAACGAGTGCCAGTGTTATTGTTGCTGTGATCGCTGCGTTGACCACATAGTAAGTACAGTTATAAGTACCCTCATTGGGATTTTAACTACATACCTGGAGCTTAAAGCCTGGAACCCTAAATCCCTAAAACCTAAATCCCTAAACCCTAAATCCCTAAACATCCGCCTCTCCACTGTTTTGCGTCCAGGCCAGGTTGGGCTCTTTGTCTTAAGGGCGTTACTTACCCACCGATCCCAACCAAATCAGTTCAAGCCCTCAACACACGAACTTATAGCTTGCAATAATTACCCCTTATAGTCCCCGTAAGCCTGGTGGACGAAACTAGTGGGGTTTGTCTTGAAAGACTGTCGGTGCTGGAGGCTGCATTAGGATCAGCTCAGTTCGATTTTGAATTCGTCGTTCCTCGAGTCCCAAGTTGGTTTGAGTTTAAGGTTAGACCCCCAACCCCACAACCCTAAACGTAAGACACTTAAACAACTTTGGCCCCACCCCAAACAGACCGATGCACTATCACCACTTAACCCGTAACCTCACAGCCTTGCAACGGATACTACTTCAGGCGAAAAATTATGCCTGAGACCCGTCAACACCGAAATAGAATAAAGCAGAATCCTGAAGGTATAAGCCCCAAAGTTCTAAGCCCCGGAAGCCCTGGAGCTTAAAGCCTGGAACCCTAAATCCCTAAACCCTAAATCCCTAAACCCTAAATCCCTAAACCCTAAATCCCTAAACCCTAAATCCCTAAACCCCAAATCCCTAAACCCTAAATAAACCCCAAACCCTAAATCCTTAAACCCTAAATCCCTAAACCCTAAATCCCTAAACTGCGGCCAAAGCGCTCCTCGCTACTTTTGCGACTCGCTTCCATCCCGGGCTACATGCATTCCACGGAATTGGACAACTAGCACGTACGTGGCACCACAAGCGTGAACCTGCTCTCATTTGGGACCAGGCCTGGTCCCCCGCGTACGCGGATATGCGATTAGATAGCAAATACCGTAGACCCTAAGCCTTTGTGGCTCTGTGGCGCGCGCGCGCGCCTCGTGACAGTTGTCCAATTCTGAGCCTTTTGGTGGTCCTCCCGGACGGGATCTGGGCTTTTAATGGCTTCGCCCGGACAAAATCTCGCTAAAATATTCACAAAACAATAGAAAATACAACAACGGTGCTTTTCTGGTGTTCACCCCATGTCGGTGGCCTTGGAGGCAAGATATCCAAGAAATACAGGGGGCCTTGGGCATGGCTTCCGCAAAAGGAGTGGGTATTGCAAAAACGACCATTTTGGTGCTTTTGCGTGGTTCCCCCCATTTCGACGGCCTTTTGTCAAAAACCACGCAAAATACTAGGTTTTTGCGTGTTATGGCCAGGATCCTCGTAACAGTTGTCGAATTCTGAGCCTTTTGGGTGGTCCTCCCGGACGGATTCTGGGCTGTTAATGGCTTCCACCGGACAAAATCTAGTTAAAATATGGCCAAAACAATAGAAAACTCTACCATTTCGGTGCTTTTGTGGTGTTCTTCACCCCATTTCGATGGTTTTGAAAGCCAGAAATCCAAGAAATACAAGGGGGCCTTGGGCATGGCTTCCGCAAAAGGAGTGGGTATTGCAAAATCGACCATTTTGGTGCTTTTGTGGGTTCCTCCCATTTCGGCGGCTTTGGAAACAGGAAACCCAGGAAATCGAAAGGGCCTTGGAAATAGCTTCAGGAAAAGGAGCGGGTATTGCAAAATCGACCATTTCGGTACTGTTGTGGGGTTCACCCCTGTCAGCGGCCTTGGAAGCCAGAAAACCAAGAAATACAGGGGGCCTTGGAAATGGCCTCCGCAAAAGGAGCGGGTATTGCAAAATTGACCATTTTGGTGTTTTTGTGAGGTTCCGGTCATTTCGGCGGCCTTGGAAGCTGGAAACCCCACAAATCCAAGAAAAACTCGGGGTCTTAGCGCTGTATTTACTCTAGGATTGCTTAGCTAGTCCTTTTTTTCTTATGCTCTTAAACCCTAGAGGCCTCCAGAAGACCTTTGCCGAGCGGCCCTTCGGGTTCCACGGTATGCGGGCTTGGTTGGCGGCGTACGCCGCCGGGGGTGGGGAAGTGATTGAAGGCCCCCACCGAGTGCATGGGCCAGTTGCTATCGGGACGCGAACTGTGCCGGCAACTCGCCGAAAAGTGGCGAGGCTGGTTGACCCGAGAAGAATGCAGACTTCTCCGGGGAGCGTTCCGGCCCTATGGGCACCAGCCTGCGCGGAGACGTCCACGGGCGAAGCGGGAGTCTTCCCCGGCCCCATCCTTCCACTGGTCGGACTGGGAGAAGTGATGTATAACTAGGGTCATCTTCCTGTTTTAGATTTAAGCGGTACTTGTTTAGGAGGAATTCGCATCCAAGAGGTTTAGGACGAAGCAGCTAGAATAAAGATCATCTTCTCCCAGGGGTTCACCCCATGTCAGCGGCCTTGGAAGCTGGAAACCCAACAAATCCAAGGGGCCTTGGAAATGGCCTCCGGAAAAGGAGCGGGCATTGCAAAATCGACCATTTTGGTGCTTTTGTGGGTTCCTCCCATTTCGGCGGCTTTGGAAACAGGAAACCCAGGAAATCGAAAGGGCCTTGGAAATGGCTTCAGGAAAAGGAGCGGGTATTGCAAAATCGACCATTTCGGTACTGTTGTGGGGTTCACCCCATTGCGGCGCCCTTGGAAGCGGGAAATTAGCAAGTCCAGGGGGCCTTGGAAATGGCCTCCGGAAAAGCAGAGGGTATTGCAAAATTGACATTTTTGGTGCTTTGGTGGTGTTCCCTCGGTTCCGGTTGCCTTGGAAGCTCGATCCAAGAAATACGAGGGGCTTTCGAGAAATCCAAGGGCCTTGGAAATGGCTTCCGCAAAAGGAGTGGGCGTTACAAGACGGGGACTCGCATGGCTGCTCCACTAACTACAACGAAAACCTTCGGTCCAAGGCTGTGCTGGCAGAGATCTAAGGTCACTAGATAAGGCATCTGTCATGAAACTCCATCTTTTGGCCATTCGAATCTTCGAGCCATGCATAATGTGGCAAGGTATATCACATTTCACAAGAAACATTTGTTGAAATAGTTTAGGCCCTAAACCCTAAAAGGAGTAGGCCTGGGTGGTGTGCCGCCTCTTGAACGGCGCGGGGTGGGAGGCAGATTTCGGCCCACCATGCGCGGGCCGAAAAGCAGCCTTTGCTGCAAGCACGCCGTCCACCGCAAGACCTGCACAAGCACTGACGCATTAGCAGCCCCCGGAAATCAGCAACTTTTGTGAAGAGGCGCGAAACCCTAAATCCCTAAACCCTATGTCCCTAAACTTCTTCACTTCACAGCGTAGGGGTTCTAGTCCCGTGCTAAGACAAGACGGACCAAAAACTGGGAGACCCAGCAGTCCTGGAAAAACGGAGACTTACTGCTCCTGCATGCAACACACGAAACCAAGGTGAAACGGGACGAGCCGGCAAGAGGGAGGACCAAACCGCGAACCTGCCGACTCGGCAACAACTTACAGAAGCTGGTGAGGCAAGGCCAGACGGCGAGGAGAAGCGCCAGACAGGCGCCCAACCGCAAGAAGGGCCAAGGCATGGGCAGCGACCTCAGGCAGGCAGAACACTGTGCCAAAGCCAAGCACAGGAACCGCCGAGGTCCCAACCGCATCAGGCGACGCACGGCGCAGAAGCTTCCAAAAGGCAGCGGGGAGCGGTCGCGCACTCCAAAGTACGGCACCAAACCGCACCTGGCGGAGAAGGTGCAAGAAAGTAAGCATCCGCCGCAAGAAGAGAATGCGACCCGAAGCAAAATGCCCAAACCCGGCGGGGCCACACCCGTCTGGGCAAGGTGTCGGACGCTCCTCTTTGCGCAAGAAGGCCGAAAGACGCCAGACCTCCGGCGACCATGGGTGCTGCATGTCAAGCGCCAAGAACACCCGCCAGCAAGTAGCCCAGCTGTCCGGCAAGCACCAAATCGCGGGTGGCACACCATCCCACCGACAAGACAGAACCGAAGTCTCACAGTCGGGAGGAAACTCAACGAAGCGGTACACCACATGAGGAAGAGTTGACGAGGGCATGCCCCGGGAATCAAGTCCAAGCGAGCTTCGGAGAGACCCAACGGGGGCAGATTCCGGACGAGGGAACAGCTCCGGTAGGGCAGCAGACGCGGCAGACGCTGTAGGCGGCGCAAGCAGGGAAGGCGGAAGTCCAGCGTCGACAGACACGGGCGGAGAGACTGCAGGAGCACTGTCAGAGTTACGCCGGAAGGGTACCACGGGCGAGGAGCGGGCACCATCGGCAAAGCCCGGCCCGGGTGCAAGCAAACTCAGCTCTGCCGAGAGCTCGGCCTCCGTGCAGCATCTTTCCTCAGCCGCAGCAAGGCGTTGAGCTGCGGTTGCGTTCAAAGGCCCACAAATCCGAAAGACTGGTGCACGCGCGTGGCCTTGCTTGCCACGCCGTTTTGTGCCAGAGCCATACTCGTAGACAGGCCCTACACAACAGCGGAGGCCATGTTCGCACTCAGGGGTGTGAAGCAGATGATAACGGAGCCGAGCTGCATTGTGGAATTCCGTCAGACACCACAGGCAGACAGTACCGAGGGTATATTGTGTGCACAAGGCAACTCGGCCATGCAACCTGTGCATGTGCGCTGCGAGGGCGTGAGCCGACGCAAGTGTCGCCCCACATTCTGAACAAATCCGTGGGGAGGCAAGGCCGATGACCCGCTTCGGTGTGGGGCTCTCGTGACTCTTCCAGGCACGTTGAAGGGCAAGAAGCATAGTGCCTGAGCGGCTAATTTTCCGGCAGGCCGTAAGGAGCTTCTTGAGGTGTCGCCGTATCCCCAATAGAGTGGGCTCCCCTGGCTGGAGCGCAGGGAGACCGGAGGCAGGCCAGACACGACGCACTGCCTCAGCAAGCAAGGAGGCCCATTCACCTCCGCGATCCCAGCTTGCTTGGAAAAGTTCGAAGGCCTCGGTTGACCGTCCGGAGACAATCCGGCATAACAGACGGACCCGGGCAATGATAACGGCGCATTCAACATCCAGAACACCCGTACATGCTCGCAGTTGGGCTGAGGCTACATGGTGACCAGCATCCCAAGCCCCAACGAGTTGTCGGAGGCACTTGTCTAGAAACCCATGAAGAGGGCCCCAGGCCCGCTCTGAACGAGCAAGAGTCGTGGCAAGCGAAGAATAAGCGGCAGGAAGGGTCCGCCCTTGCAGCCACACAAGCTTCAAGGGCCACGGAAGGTGAGGGGAGTGAACCAGCCCGGCTGCTTGGGTCCAGATAGTGTTGCCTCGAGCGGCTGCAGCCTCGATATCTCGACGACCGGTGTCGCGACAACGCTGCGCGACGCCGAGGTATTTGTATTCAGGTACAACCCTGATAGATCTGCCATCAGGAAGGTCGAGGCAAGGTTCAGGCGACAGAAGCTCTTTCCTGGCGGCATTGGCCCCAGCTCCCTGGAGGTGGACAAGGGCCTCAGTCTTTCCAGGGCCAAGATTAACCCGGAAACGAAAAGCCTCAAACACCTGTAACACAATGGCACACAAGCGACGGAGCTTCGTGACAGCCCACGCAGCTCGGATGAAGTCAACAAGGAGGCACAGATCATCTGCCCACGCGATCTGCAGCGAGGCGTCGGGCTGACCCAGAGCATCGGCAGATGCAGTGTGGACAATGTCCTCAGCAAGAAGGGCATGATGGAGGCACTGCAAGATCACGGCAAACAGGGCGCCGAAAAGAACATCAGCCAAGCCATCTCCGGGCCGGGAGCCGCGGCTGGCAATGATAGCTTGCGGTTGCCCAACCATCCGCCAAAAGGAACATTCCACACAGTCACGCAAGAGGGCGACCTGATCTTCGGGGACTCCTAACCCGGTCAGTACGCCATCCTGAATAAGTCGGTGTACATGTCTGGGAAGCTGGAGCCCCTGCAAAGCAGAGTCAAGATCACGACCTTGGAAAAGCAGGAGTCGGTCAGCTTCATAATAGGCGGCTTGAATGTCAACAAACAATGCGGCCCATGAGTGCCCGCGGACGGAAGCCAAGTCAACAGCGGACCGGAAGACACTTAGGGCGAGGCCAGTATCGATTCCCTTCCTGCCACCCAGTTGGGTGGGGAAATAATGGGCAATGACTTCCTGACCCAGTGTGGACCTCAGCTGCGAGTGCCATAGCTTTGCGACGCCGTTGAGCATGGCAATCGACCGAAAATTAGCCGGGATGTGGGCCGGGCCTTTCTTATGCAGAGCCCCGACAATAGAAGCTTTGAAGTGCAGGGGCTCGGCTTCTCCCCATGCCATACGCAGCCACATGGGCCACAGCCAACGGCCGGCCCGGTCCGGGCAGGCTTTCCAAATTTCATTTCGAATGTGGTCAGGCCCGGGGGCCTTGCCCCGTCGCTGTGCCCTGCACATATGTTCAACGTCAAGGAGAGTGGGCACAGCAGCCGCGCATGCAGGTCGTGGGAGGGTGGCCCAGTGTGAAAAGGCAATTTGTAACTGATCATCAGAGACAGGACGTCCCCCTTCCTGCTGTTGAAACTGCAACTGGAGCTGTTCGTCGATATCAAAGCCACTGGCGGCCCGGACATCACGCTTTTGTTTAGCACCCTTAGATGCCCGTGAAAGCTTGGCAACAGCTTCCGAAGGCCGACCGGTGGCATGCCAATGATCAATGGCCCCGACCAAAAGCGACTCGAAGTAAGCCTGCTTGTCCTGGCGAGCCTGCGCATGGGCCTGGGCCCGCAGTTTAAAGCAAACGTGGGCGTAATGAGCCCGCAGCATCTGAGTCTGGTGGCGTTCCCATCTGGGAACCCCAGGCGTCTGCGGTCGCCACGAATGAAAGGCAATGCGGCAGAGCTGCAGTCGCTGGAGGGCCGAGATTCGTCGGAGCTCAGCCCGGGCATCCCGAAGCGTAGTGAGCAGTACTTCGGCTGCTACAGAGAGGTATGGCTGCCGCCGGAGAAAGGGTGGCCGTGCAGGCAGCTGCTTGACGGCAGCATCATGGGCGTCGCAAAGCCGTTGGACTTGTTCTTCACAGGTGCCTGAAAAGGTGTCCCCCAGCAGAGACCACATCGTAGAGGCAACCCGATCACCACTCGCGGGTGCATATGGGCAACGTGATTGCACCCTCCTCCCGCGACGCCCGCAGACTTCAATCAGGGCAGTGATAGGCATATGGTCCCTGGATTCCCCATTCAGAATGTCGAACTCAGGATACTGTCGGTGGGCCTGAACCGTGATCCCGCTTGAGACGAGCAGGTGGTCTAGCCGTTGGGTCTTGCCGCCTGTGTGTTGCCACGTCCAAGTAGGACCAGAGTGAATCTCTGCCCAAGTCCCGGGCGCAGCCAATGAGGCATCGTGCAGGCACGCCAAGAGAAGGTCATCATTCAAACGTGGGGGCCGCAGGGAGAGTAAATCGCCAACAAGGACCTCATCCTCGTCGCGCCCTACAATGTCAGCATTGGCATCCACGCCGATTATCACAGTCCCCCGGTTGCAGGCCGAAAGCAAGTGGACTCGAAAATCACCCCAAAACCGCCGCGCTTCCGCCTCCGGCCTCTCCGCATGTGGGGCATGGGCAGCAACAAGGGTGATCGGTAGTTCGGCACGTTGACACTGGACTAACAACATGCGTGGGTCGGCATGGCGAATCCTAAAGTCATCCAACGATAGGGCCGGCTGTAGCAGATCTGGGCGGATCCAAATTTCTACCCCATACAGTCCCTTCTCGGCACCAGAGCGAAAGCTTAGGAAGCCGTGAGAGGACCATCGGCCTGGCCGACTGCGACACTCTTGGAGAAACGCAATCTGAACATCCAAGGCCTGCAGCTGCTTGGCTAGGTAGACCCGACGTTGACCGTGGCCTTCACGGTTGAAGAAGGACACATCTACATCTTTAATAGTCTGGATGTTAGCCTGCACAACCCTGAAATTGATGCGAAGCGGTATGGGGCAGTCAGGTTCGCCTGTCGGAGGGGCCGACGGCAGAGGCTGACGACTCTCCGCGGCAGGTGGTTGTGCAGGCGGTGACTCCCACCCCGCAGGCCGCCAGTGAAGGCCATGTGGGCCAAGCTGAGCGCGCGGTAGGAGCCACATCAATGGGGCACAGACAGCGAGTGTATCCCCAAAGGTTGGCAGCAGACGACACCAACCTGCTGTGGCACACCTGGAGTGCAGGCTGGCATACCCGGCCAGCGCGTCAACAATTTCATTGACCAGGGCCCCAGCGTGCCCCGGGACATGACGGAAGTGAGTGGCACACCGGGACTGGACGCCCTGCCAAAGAGCTCGGCAAACTTGAGAGTGCACAAGGGTGGCTGCGGCATGGCCACAAGCGACCTGCAGAGCGGCACTATTATCGACTGCTATAGTGACTTGCCTAGGTGCATGACCCGTATGGAGTAGAAGGTGGTCCCACCAAGCCGTAAGCCACGCAGCGGCTGAGACTAGGGCACTCAGTTCCCCAGCATAGGAGCGGAGATCCGTACCTCCCTCCGGCAAACTGGGAAGCCAAGGGGTCATTCCCAGGGCACCAGCATCCCAACCGACACGGTACCAAGCACCTTTCCAACAACACCAGGCTGCAAAGGCCCATCCACCGGAGTGGGTGCCACTTCCATCACAGTTGCGATAAGGACCTCATCAGGGACTCCACCAGCCCAGGGTGGGAAACGCTGCCAGCCGCCGTGGTACATGTCTGGTAAGAGAGCGGGGAGGCTAAGGGGCAGCGGCCGAGCAAGATAATGAGCAGCTAAGCCGGCATAATGATAGCCAGCGTCATTAAGGTCGATAGAGCAGCTATCATGGCGCGCAGCTCTAGCTGCTCCTGGGGGCCCGTAGACCGCAGGGGCTCCCCAGGCACGCCCGTACACGTCGCTAAGAGATGATCCCAAGACGAGAAAGCACGTCCGCTGAGTTGGGAGATCCCGAGATCGGGATATATGACAAGCCCCGGTCTCCAAGCATGGGGGTGTGGCATAGGGCCCGACCCAACAAAAAGGGGCAACCAGAGCAGGCCGAGAATGTAAAAGGCGGGCCGGCACCGCAGCCTTGCACCCTGGGTAAGAAAGCCTATCCAAAGACCTAGCCCGGGAATCCCAGTGGTTCGCCGGCCAAAATCATCCCCATCGCGGGGTGCATAAGGACTGAGACATACCTCAGTCGCGCAAACCCGCGGGGGGTACGTGCAAGCCAGTGTATGTGCAATCGTACCTTGTGTACTCTCTTCGACCAGATGCAGACCCAGAGGGTCGACCCGAACAGCGGGAACCCATCTAGAAAAGCTGAAAGGTGCAAGAGAGGGAAAGAAGGTCCCCCTGCTGGGGTCCCATCGCTCACCTCGTACGGTAGGTACGCAGAGCGGCAAGACTGCCCCAGATTGCCAGGCAAATATAAGGCCCGGCTCAAGTACTTTAAAGGAGTGCCCCCAAAACGCGAAGGCGGCCGCAAACTGTACCGTGGGCCATTCCAGGGTCCGCGGCTGACGAAGGCGAGGATACCAAGAAACGCTGTCAAGGCAGAGCACATCCCCAGAGCGCAGGTAAAGAATGGGAGATCTGGAGAGAGAGGTACCTCTCCATGCAGCTGGAGTGGCGGAAACGGAAGAGGCTAAAGGTGCGAACGCACGGAGACGATCTAAGACTTCCTGGGGCGAAGCTCGCCATGGCAGCATAACAGCACGCGAGCTCACTCCGCCGTGAAGGAGCACAATCACAGAGTCCGGGTCCGGAGGGGCCGGGACCCAGTCAATGAAGGCAACATGTTGAGTCGGGCGTACTCGAACGAAATGATCCCATGCAGGGATACTATGGCGTAGCACGTCCGGGCATCGGTGCGATGGCCCAGGAAAGGGCCCCTGCACCATCCCAGCAGGATTCCAGACCCGATGCAAGTACTCAGTGTTGGTCCCACTGGCCGGAGTGCGGACAGCACGAACCTCCGGGGTGAGAATAAAAAGGAGACTGGCGCCTCCCAAACACGGCCACCGCCAAAGCAGTGAAAGCGAAAGGGCGATCCACACGGGGAGTTGTTCCCGGGGAGAAGTCCCTGACACAACATCCCCGTTGCGCAGAAGGGTGCCGTGGCGAAGCTCGGCCTTAGGGACCCCAAGGACTTGCGGTTGCGAGGGCAGAGTAGGCAGCGCAGTCCAAAGCTGCCACGCATCAACACAGGCTGGAATCTCACTGCAGAAGCACCCAACAGAGGATTCAACTATAACAGTTACATCATCTGCCGATTGAGAGCATTGGACTAGATGGGGCAGGTCGTCGGCGGCCCACGGAACTGGCGCCCAGCGACCCGGGAACCGCTGGGCAAACACACCCTCAAAGGTGAGGTCCAAGGCATTCCATCGAGCCAGGGCCGGGATGCGAGAGCGGAGTGGCCGCACCGAAGGTCGCCATAAGACTACCTCAATCGTAGAGGAAACAGAGAAATCGACGGACCAAATTGCACAGTGCCGAAGCTGGGTCGCAGTGGCAAAGCAAGGCGGGGAGTACGTGGGCTCAAAAACCGCAGGTGGGAGCGCCACAAGCAAATCTCCCGACCGCCAGTAGACGTCTGAAGCTAAGTCCCGGACAGTAGCCGGTGCACGGAGAGACAAAGCGTGCAGGGAGTGGCTGTACCGCAGGACCTGTGCAATCCATTCAAGGGGCGCGACCCGAGGGATGCACAGAGCAAAATGATCCTCCAGCGAGGACACCACAACACACACCAGGTCAAGGCAAGGCGGTTGAGGGACAACCATAAGGAAGGGAAGCGGCGTAGCCGGCCATACCGGGGCAATTCCTGTTCCCCAGCCAGGCTCGAGCTGACTTGCCCTATCAAGCAAGTGATCTGGTGACTCCGAAGTTGGGACCTGTCCCAGAACTTGAGGCCCAGTGAATGGGCTGACATAGACAACCTCCAACGTGGCCCGCTCAGTGAGATCCTGCATGTTCTCATGACCTGTGGGGGCCCTCCAAGGGAAAAAGCCAGCGCGAACCGGGGCTGGTGCCGTATCAACAGGCTGGCACATGCCCCAGACACCAGACAGAGATAGCCAACCATATAGGAGCAGAGCCCAACTGAAGCTGCGTTTGGAAAGAACGCAGGACGCAGCGGAGATGGCAGCCGGAAAGCCAAGGTCCCAAGAGGAGTCCGGATCAACCTGACGATCAGCCTGACCCGGCGTATCTTCAGCAAGAAGCGGGGGGCGACCATCAAAGGGATCCCAGGTGAAAGTCGCATCAGGGTCAACCTCGAGGACATCAGCGTCGCGGAGAGACCCTCCAGCGCGGCTGCGTCGAATGGAAGGGACCAGTCTCCAGCCAAAGGGGGGTCGGCATGCACAGATGCCAGCCAGGAAAACCCCGATCGGTTCGTCAGTGGGTGGGATCAAACATATGACAAGGGCTTCAACCGGAAGGGTCCGACTGACAAAATGCAAACGTGTGAGGCCACCTTGTAGTACCGGGACCCACGAACCCAACATTTGCTGGCCATTCAGACTTCGAAACGTGGGTCCGCGCGGGTCCCATATCCCACCGCCTCGTATAGTGACCGAGCGCCCTACCCGGCTAGAGGTGGACCAGAATGTCGCCGTGTCCCCAGTATCAAAACGAAAGGGGAGGGACCAACTGGCGACCTGACGGGCGACCTCAAGGGAAGGAAAATTCAGTGTGGGACGTGGTGCATAACCCGGCTGACCAGGACAAGGCTGCAGCCCAAAGAGGTCCCCGTTGCGCAGTCGAATGACCTGATGTTCATGCACAGCACGGAGCGCCGGTGGAAGCATAAGATGCCAGGATCTGACCTGGGGTGAGCGCATTGCAGCAGCCGCCTGAATGGCAGCCGGGGTCGTGTCGACCGGTAAGAGAAAGGCACCCGTTTCATCTAAAGTGTGAATGATTACAGTGGCCAAACCGCAGGGAGCGACCGGGGCAAGAACGACTTCTGTGAGTGGCCGAACCCCTCGAACTGGGAAGAAACGAGTGCCCCAGCTGCCACAAAACCGTTGCCCAATCCTATCAAAATATGTCCAGGAACGCCCTAGATCAGCAGCTTCAGCGGCGCTCCATCCAAGGATTGGACATAATGTGCGGACGGTGGCCTGATCTGGACGCAGATAGCATTGGTCGAATGCGGTAAGGCCATCACCTTCGTGGAGGCGCCAGCCAGCATGTAAGATGAAAGGTTCGCCATCGGTCCAATCAATTCGTGGGGGAAAGTGGACAACTAATGGTGGCGATCGACTCCGGCTGCGCGCATCCCAGCGCCCTCGGGACCTGATGGTGCGAGCCTCAGACGAGTCAGGGCTGCGGCAACCCTCGGAAGACGAGGCAGCCGAAACAGCTGGAAAATGCAGAAACGAGACGGCCAACAAAAGGAAGAATCGGGACCCCCTAGATGCACCAGAGACCAGACCCCCTCCGCTAGCAACAGCTTTGAGCCACCAATCTCCTTCCCGGATTCGAGTGATCTTGTCCGGCCGAGCTGTAGGCGGGCGGACCTGAAAACCATCAATCCACATGTCATAGGCAGCATCACGGTTAATCGCGACGCATTCAGTGCAGCTGTGGGTGCGGATGACATGAACTTGTGAGGGCTCGGTAGCTTGCAAAAGGAGCCATGGTATGACTCCTTGATGCCCGACACAGGGCGTCCACCGTCCCTCTGCGAAGGGGGTGTCGTCCCCTAAAATAGTCGCCTGAGCTGCACTCCACCGTTGATTAGGGCCAACGCAAAGTAATCGGGTGGGACAATTTGGTCGCCACAGCAGCAGGGAGGAGGGGTGGTCAACCACAAAGTCGGTCCTCCACGCGCCTTCAGCGTGGGCACGCTGCCAGGTAGGAAAGTGAGGCAGAGGAGGGGTCATAGCAAACGAAAGCGTACTGACAAGTCGAACACCCAAAGTATCCCCGGTACGAAGGGCAAGGAAAGCGCCCAGCTGTCTCGACTCGGCAACGAGACCTGGACCTAACTGGAGAGCCACAAGCTGCCCCATACGGAGGCTAACTGCCCTCTCAGCTGCGCGGAGAGTCAGAAACGCAGGCAGCAACACACAGAGGCGTTGCCCAAGGCCGACAATCAGGACGCAAACTAACCCCCGTCCAGGGTGCGGTACAGCAACATGTAGCCCCACTGAGGTAGCGTCAGCAATGGCAAATCCCCGATGCCATGAGGCTAGGGCGCCCGGACATACCTCAAGGAGGCTGGGGAAGATCTCGGACTCATCGACCCGGACAACCGTCCAGGCCGCAAAGGGGTCGGCGACGTGGACTTGCATGAGTCGGGATGGAGCAGATGCTCGAGGGACTCCTGGCTCAGCCGACATAGGGCCTGCGACAGGGGCGGCCTGAAGCTGCATAGCGTGACAGCCGAAAAGAGTGCCATCATGGTTTGCACACTGGCCAAGCACAAGCATTGCCAAGAGGCTCCAGCCGACCCGGTCTGGCCAGTGGGTGACGGCAGCCCACAAGACAGCGGCCAGGACGGTGCGAGCAAGTGGCCCAACCGAGCCAGAGCTGTCGCCCTGTTCAGCATTGCAAAAAACAACATCTCCGTTCCGAAGCTCGCAGGACTGTTCAAGCGCATATGCCGGAATCCCACCCACGCAGACAGAGGCGGGGTCAAGATTTAGCGATGATGCCAGAGTGTATTTAGAGACAAACCTGTCTGACACTCGGCAGAGACGCTCACCAGGTGTGGCCACAATGACGTGGACCTGGGCTGCAACATTACAGACCTGAACCAACTGGACCTGACGCGCAGAAGTCCACTGGACAGGAGTCCACATGCCCGGAAAGCGCAGTTGGAAGTCGCCTGAAAAGCAGTGAGATTCAGGGCACCAAGCTTCTTCGGCAGCCACCCGCGCGAGGACCGGCGGCCGGTCAGGGCGAAGTAACTGGACCTGAACATCAAACATAAGGCGAAACCCCAAGGCCCATGGGGCGTGCTGGGCTGCGAGTCCATCTTGTAGATGCCATGGTTCGACCACCTGCAGTGCCTCGTCATCGGCATCCTGGGCCTCCAGTGCGTACACGACATCACCGTTGCGAAACTTGAGTGCGGCGGGTGGCACATCGAAGAATTCTGCGACCGCCAGGCCATGTGGGACAGCAATTTCTCCCACATGTTGCCCTACAAGACGGGCGATCAAGGACATGAGCCATTTAACTGTCATGACCCGCGGTGTGACGATTGCACGAGGGAGGCCTCGCCACTGCAGCATCAAAGTGACAATGGCAGGGTCGGCGCCGATTGGGACTATCGACAGTTCATTGAATGCCGGGCCCGGCCACACCGGGAAGAAGTCTGCCGGCCAAGCAGGCTCATCATTCAGGAACTGTGCCCAAATGACATGGTGGCGCGTATCTCTTGACGCGGTATAAGCAGGGTAAGCGCCAAGGAAGGGGCTATGCAAGACAACATAAACCGGGTCGTGGGCCGTGATATCACGGAGCTCTCTATTACGGGGGTGCTCACCCCATGGAAAACCGCCAGGGCGGTGCATAGCAGAGACAGCTAGGGTGCCAAAGCAGACCACAATCCATCCAGGCCCTGCATGACGCCAGCCACGCCCAAAGAGGAAGAGTCCAAGGTACCGCAAGGGTGAAGCGGCCCAACCGAGGGCGCCAAGTATGGATGAGGATCGATCCTCTGCAACGGGCGCGCCAGCGTCAGCTGAGGCGGGCGTGGCGTAGGCAACCTCCAGTCGGGTAGCAGAGGGGCGTGGGGGTCTGATGCGAGCACCTAAACAGTCTCCATCCCGTAGCTGCACGGTATCGGCTTCGTCATGGATCAACCCAGAAAAGTGGAGATCACAGACATCGTCCCCGACATGGAGCGAATGTAAGGCAGATGCCCGAACACAGCGCGGTAGGCAACAAGGGACCAACCGATCTCTCAATACAATCCCGACCGCAGCATTGTCAGGATGAAGCGGCTGGCCAATGAGGTGGACCGCCAGGGCATCCGGTTGTGGATGTAAGAGAGCAAGGCCTCTCCACCCACGGTGATTGGCATGGTCTTGAAACACAGTAAAGGGCGAAATCTCCACCCCGGCATGATATTCCAACCAGCTGCATTGTGCACGCGCCGTGAAGGGATTGTGTATGCAGATGGGCGTACCTGGAGGGATGGCGTCAACAACCGCTCGAACCCCATGTTGAAACTGGGACAGTTGGACTTGCACAGTGGTAACGGCAGAAGGAGAAACGGTAGCCCGAGCAGGGCCAACCGGTGGCCACTGACCCAAGGAGTAGTCTTCCACAGGGGTAGCAGCCTGCAGATAGAGAATGCGAGATGCGACCGGTGGCGCGTTGGCCGGAATGGGCGGCGGAGGCCCGGCAGGACGCACATGAGGGGCTCGGCCAGCTCCATGGGTCGCCGCATTGAAAGTGGTCACTGTGGCTGGAGAACTGCCCTCTTCATCTGAACTTGAACCAGGAGGTGAGATAATAGATGCGGACACCCACCCCGGAAGCAGGAGAACGCAGCCAACGAGGTGAAGATGTCTCAGGAAAGTCCCTGCTTGACGGCCGAAACATAGGATCCACCAAGCGGCGGCAGGGGATGCATCTCTGTCCCCTCGAGAGGGGTCAAGGTCAAGAAGGTCAACCGGGCGAGTCGGGGTGGCAGAGGCTTGGAGCCCGCGTCCGGAGTCGCCAACTGGTTCAGCGTCTGGCTCGGCCAGTCCTTGCCACAGACGCGCTGCATGGTAAGCTAGATCCCGGGCTAGGTCGTTGACCCGCAGGACAGCAGCATGGTGAATCCCCACACCTTCTCCTGTAAGATTAGTCTGCGTCGCACAATCATGGCAGGGTGGCCGAACTCCGTTCCCATCAAGTCTCTGGCCGTCAACCCCAACTACTATTGGAGGTTCATGAAGGGGCCCCCGACTAGGGGTAGTCCTAAAGAAGGGACCCTCGACAATGAAGGGGTCAGGCTCCCAAACGTTATCACCCGGAATCATCGGGAGGGCTCCTAGAACAACCTGAATGATGGCACCGGAGGGGAATTCCGGGAGACCTACCCCGGGTGGGAACAGGTTACCGCCAAACCCTAAGGCTGGACAGCGCTCTGGTACTAGCTCATGATGAAACAGAGCGCGCAAATGAGCCGCCAATATATCCCAATCAAAGGGGTGGTGGCCAAACGTGACAGTCGCTGAGTCTCCAAAGTGCAACAGCCAGAAGCGAGAAGGGGGAACCGTCCGAGGCACAACCGGCACGAACATGAGGTGTTGGACTGGGTCCGTTGCCGGGTGATGCGTGGAACGAAACTCCCCAGGGCTAGCTATATTATGTAGGCGACTAACAAGCTCACACAGCCAGCGTGTCGGGTAGCCCTGGGGCAGCCAGGGGATATCTATAGGTTCCCTTACGTTAAGCGTCCAGATCCTAATCACATCCGGGGACGGGTCTGGAGGCTGCACAGCAGGAATGATAGCGTACTCAGACGGGCCGGGTGCACTGCCCGGTTGCATAGCGACAACAACACTGCTGAGGGAAACCAGCCAGAGGGCCACGCCCACTAGGGTCCGCGGGGAACGTGCAGCAGCAATGCGCACAGCTCCCTGTACGCAATGACCAAGAAGGTTTGGAAGGCCTTGGGTAATCGCGGCACGGGCCCCTTGCGGGGGAACGAGGCCGTCACGGACGGCAGAAGATGGCTCAAGCTGAAGTACAGAACCATCCGGGTCGAGCGTACAGAAGTGGAAATGACAATGAGTTGTGAAATGCTGCGTCACCGGGCGAAGCAGCTCGCGCCCCCTTTCGTCCCGAATAATCCACCAAACCCCGGACCCAGGAGGCACCACAACGAGCTCCAGCACATGAGGACAGGAGTCAAAAGCGACATGCAACCTAAAGGTAGGGGAGGGAAGGAAGGCTGCCAGGTATGCACGCAGATGCTGTTCAATGTACGCGGCACTCACACGAATATGAATGGGGCCTCGCCCGGGGAGCCACAAGTGCAGCTGAACATCCGAGGGACCGTTCCTTTCAATAAATGCACCCAGGCTGGTCGGGGAGACCCCAAATCCGTGTGTTTGACGCCCCAACTCATGGGTCCATGAAAGGGTGCATGTGCGGGCAAAATCCCGCCTGTCCTGGACGAAGGTAACGAAGGTGTCGTGTGGCCGGAGCCTACCTGGGGGTGCATTGACCTGGACACCGCCTGCACCTATAGCAAGGGAAGCCAGAAGGGCAAGCACTCTCACTCGACCGGACGCCAAGAATGCGGCAGCAGCAAAAGATGAGGGGGCCGGAGGTGGGGCTGGCTGCTGCCATTCACACTGTCTGGCCAGCTGTGCGACTCCGTCGTGGGAGTCATGACCGATGTTAACACACCGATCCGCAACGTCATGCAAATCACCTGGGTATGGCCATACCTTGCCCTCATCATACAAGAAGGTTTGCGGAAGTTCCCAGAGGGAAAGCGCTAACACATTAGCAACATTATCCCAGGAAGGAGCGGCGGAACATACCCCAAACACAAGGGCCCCGTCCCGGATAGCCCAGAGTGCGAAGCCTGGAATGCATGGCACCACACACTTTAATCGCCAATGTTCGCACCACAAGCTTGACCAGATGCTCGGGTTAGGTGGAGAGAGACCAACCCCGCAATCGACGGGCAGAGCTGGCATACTAAGGGGGTGAGTGTCTGGCACCAGAAAGGGGCCTCCAGTTTGAACACCGGCGTCAGAGGTCCGAACACCGCTGGGCAGTTGCAGAGGTATGGGTACATGTATTATCGGCCGGACCGCACGGCTGAAGCGCAGCCCCGCGGGGAATGCTCGATTCATGTCTACCACAACATGGACACACCACAGGCGGCACGTAGGGTCCCCAGGAAGTGCAGTAGTCTCCCAAGTAAGCACCGTCATCCCGTGGGACTGGAGAGACCGGAGAAGACGAGCAGGGAGTTCCGTCCGAGAGGCAAGCTGCAGCAAAAACTCGTCATAAGACACGAAGCGGCCTTCAAAGCACAGGATCAACCCCAGGGAGGCAGGGTCCGCACGGTCGTTGACTCTGTAGACCACAACGCATTGCCGGCGGCCGATTGCCACAAACGAAGCATGGGGCAGCACATCTGGGAAGGGCAGATCAAAGAACGAAAATTTGCCGGTGCAGGTTTTGGACATAAGAAGACGCAGTACCTCAGCCGTCACGGTAGTACTAGCTGGCACACTAAAAGTATGCACCCCTTCCGCGGCCTGAACCACAGAGACGTGGCGTACCGGCGCCAGCCATGCAGCAGTAGAGCACTTGGGAAGTGGCAACAAAAGAGACGAGATGTCAAAATGCTGCGTCGGTCGAGCGGGCTTCACAGTAACAACATCGCCATGCCGTAATCGTAGGCCGCGCCCCCAAAGAATCTGAAAGGCATCATGCTGGAGGAACTGCGCTACCGCAACAATTACATCCCGGGAAGTGTAGGCAGCTGGTAAGTCGACACAGCAAATATCGACACACGCATCAACGAGAACAGTGATGTGTTCACGGCCCGATGCTGCCGCAACTAAATGGACCTTATCAAAAGTAGGACCGGTGGAGGCTGCAACCAGGTGTGGCCTCCCCAGACGGACAGCTTGCCTGTGAAGCTCGGCTGCGACTTCCCCTGCATCCATATCCCCGAGAAATTGAAGTACAAGGGAGGACTCTGGCGCCCAAATTTTGCACGTGACAAGGAAACGGCGGGATGAATCACCGAGGCTGGGCCAAAGCAAGGCGTCACCAAAGTCGCCCGTGCGTTGCCACATCCCTTGTAGATCGACATGGGCCAAAGGGGGGGGCAGCAAGATCACGATCCCGGGCAAGTGACGCCCCTTGCAAGACTTGGCGCGGAGACCCAGGGGCGCTGTGAACTTGGACCGCGGTGGACGGCCTGAAAGCAACGAACAGTAAAAGTGCCAAAGGCAGGCCTTTCAGATCAACCACAGCAAATGAATGAAGAGTGCTCAGAAGGGTACCCAAGAGCAGAGTAGGAGCCTGCATTGAAGTGCAACTCGCGCTCGTACCAGCACCCCCTTCAGGTACAAAGGAAAGATCCTCACCTGGGGGGTTAAGGCCCACACCTTCAGTACCCAAAAACACGTCGGGGGTCACCCCGGAAGTGGCAGTAGGCAGAAACAGGGTGTGGCTGGAAACGGGACCGTCGGCATCCTCACCAGATGGAGGTGGCCGCCCTCCGACTTGCTGTTCAGAGGACGAAGAGGAGTCCTGCCTGAAGATATGAGGGAAGAACATGACCACAACTGGCAAGTTCCCGTGAAGCAACTGATCGGGCAAAACGATGCTTTCACGATGGAGGAGCCCAAAACGGCCGTCAGCGCACTGGTCCAACCAGTCAGCAGGAATGCCTCCATTATTACGCCTGATGGCCTCATCAAGCATACGCAAGGCAGTGATCGGGGGACGCACACACGCAGTGACAATGCGCCACCCCAAAGGCCTGAAATCCAAAATACACGGAACTTCGTCGGAGTGACAGTGGATTTCAAGGAACTGCACCAATGGCAACGATGGCAAGGGTTGCCAAATGCGCATGACCCCACCTCGAGCAGTAGGCGAGGCACGAAACGACACAATTCTACGGAAAGTCGCCGCGTCAGCAAAGACGGGCACCTCAACATAGACAAGGCCATTCGGTGTTATGAGGATCGCCTGGTTGTTTGAGTATCCCTGGAAAATATCGGCCCCGGCTTGGCCCGATGGGAGACTGACCTGCATAGCTGAGAGGAGAGACAGAGGCGGATCCAGAGAAGCACCGAGAGGGGCTTGCAGTGACTCTGGGCCGGGACCAGACGCGAATTGGAGAGCATCAACCCCTTGCAGGAAGAGTGGTTGCGAACTCAAGGTAAGCCAACCCCAATGGCAGCGGCCAAGAAGACCATCGACCCGGAGCTGAAGTTCCTGCGCCGTAATAGCAAGCTGAGCAATAGCTTGGCAGGAAGAGTCGCGCACACACATCAACATACAGATGCGACCCCCAACCGCTCTCAAGTCCACCGGGAGCCAAGCATATCGCCACGGTAGAGACCGTGGCGTCATGAGGAGCTGCTCCCCTGGCAAGCCTGGAAGGGGGCTCTGGAGAGTGGTGACGAAAAACACGTCGTCACGGAAACCCAAGGCCGCGGCAATCTGTCCCCACAGGAGCGGCCCATGCATCCATTCGTCTGCCATGAAAAGTAGCGGACAAGGCTCAAGCACCGGTGAGCCAGGTGGCTGGCCCACAAAGACGGCCAAGGATCGGCGGTGACGATCCGAGCGCGACAGCATTGAATTGCCTGCACGACCCACCGGGTAAACATGACACATCACCTCGACTGAGGGAGTGGGCAAAACTGGTCCAGTGCTGATGACTGGCCGATTTTCATGGAACCCATGAACATGCAGTTGCACCGAGGCAACGGGTCGACACAGGGCAAGTCCAAGCGAGCCCAACTGAGTAGCAGTCCTGAGTGAAGCACCATCGACGAGCGACAGATACAGAAGGAAGAAGGTCAGGGCAGTATACCTCGGGTTGCTGTGTCGGCCAGCAGCGGAACCGGGCGCAACACGCTTGCCGTGGACAATATTGCAGCGCACCAACCGTCGAGGAGAACGGGAAGGTAAGGAGCAGCATTGAAGGGCCAAAAGGGTTTGCAAGCCGCAAAGCAGCTCGAGGTACGTCAGAACCCTTGCTCGGACAACACGGAGGGCACAGGTCTCACATGCCAGGGCCAAAAAGGTAAACCGGATGGCCGAGACTGGGGCCAGCACAACACAGGCCCAAAGCGCGGACGCAACCACAGTGCAGCCAAGTTGCCACTTGCGCTCAAAAGAAAGCCGAGGCCCGTATGCGGTCTGGAAGCGGTCAGAGACTGTACAAGCTCGCCGGAAAGCTATGTACACTATGCACAACTTGCCTACCAGGATCACAAGACGACAGACGGTCAGTCCGCACCACTGGTGCCAGGCAAAGCTCAGCTGAGCAAGTTTCGGGCTTGATAGCCTTAAGTGAGCTCCTGCGTGGTCTCCAACCCCACGCTCTCCAGGAAAGGGCATGGCTGCCGCAGAATAGTCTGGACGTGATGGTGGGCGGACGCTTCCAACGCAATGAATCCCTTGCAAGGAAGGCCCGCCTCGGTCAAGAGACCTGGGAACAGCCATTCTTGTGCCGTTGCTGGTGCGTAGGCAAAGGGATCGAGCAAACCACCCACCGAAATGTGGGCGGCAACCAAAAGTCCTTGAGGTGCAGCATGAAGGGCGCCGGCACATCCACGTAGCTGATGCAACGCTTCTGCAAGCAGTCTGTGCAACGACGGAAGGTCCGCATCGGCCTCGCCCGAGACCCCATCCTTCAGGGCCTGCCAAGTCTGCTCCACACGCTGCCGAACTAAGGGTTCGGCCTGGGCGTCCGTGGTGACCGGCAAAGCTGCATCCTGGCGCGGGCATGTTGTCAGATCCCCAACTGGATCTGCCCCACTGTCGACAGCGAAGCGAAGGAGTGCCTGCCATGCCGCCACCCAGTCCTGCGCTTGGGGAGCTGCCGGTGCAACAGGCCCAGTGTGTGACAAGTCCGGAATAAGCTCGGTGTCGTTGTCCGTTATCTCCGTGACTGGCGGCCGGCTCAAAGATTCCGGGGTTCGTCCTGTCGACTCCCTGGGCCACGGCGTTGTCTCGAGTGATCTGCGAGGACTCTTGGCGGGGCGTTCGGTGCCACCGCCGCTCCGCTTTCGCCATCGCCCGCCAGAGCTCATCGAGGGCTGTCCCGAGGCGGATGCCTGCTCGGTGCCAGCGCCAAACTGCACAGATACAGGGGTGTCGCCCATGCCGTAGTCCACACCTACCATATGGGAACGCCCCGGAAGCCCAAAGCTGGCCTCGGAGCCCATATCGCCAGTGCCCACCATTTGACCCTCTGCACCATGGGTGGTCACCGGAGGTGGCGTTCGGGTCGGCACAGAGCCCTCGCCCAAACGCCACGCAGCGGAGGTAGGATCTGGAGGTCCGGCAAGTGCACCACTGGAAAAGGTCCTCAAAGCCGAGGCGATAGCCTGTACCTCTGCTACCTGGGACAAGCTCCACACTCGTCCCAGGGAGCTTTGTGCCAGAGCCACCCGGTCGGATGAGGCGCTGGACTGTTGTTCCGCCAAAACAGCTTGCATCTCCTGCACAGCACCACGGGTGTCTTCGTCGATCTTGTCTCCGATAGCTCGGACTCGACTGATGAGTCCCAGAAGATGGAGACCAATCGTCGACAACCATTGCTGTAGCGACGTCTTCAACTCGTCCTTGGCACGAGCATTGCCGGTCAGGCGCTTGGATAATTTTGAAATAGCGTTCGCCCTTCGTTGGGCTTGCTGTTCGGCTGTGGCATCCTCCTGGTTGAAGTTGGCCTGCAACCAGAGGTCCTGAGTCGCCCGCGAAGAGATAGATTGGAGCGACGTCGTAACCGCCGGAGGTAATCCGAAGTCTATTCGGGTCACCTGCGGCGCCTCTCCTTTCTGGGAGCCCTTCCCTGCCTTCGAGGACTTCTCCGTGGCCTTGGGCGGCATACTGCCGTGGTGTCGCTGTAGGAGAGAAAAATCCGAAGTCCGCCCGACGCCACGATGCAACCGCTTCCTCGCCTTCGAACGAAGGCGACGAAGCCGACGGTGCCAACTTGGGCTCGCCCCGCGTTTCCGCACCACCGTGAGAGATTGAAGAAGTCGGAGGAGAGCCAATATAGATAAGAAACACACCGACCGCCGCCAGAGGGATAAGCGGTGTGTACAGCTTGTTGTTGTACATACAAGCCGTAAAAGATGCCCACGTCAGCCAATTGAACGGCAGTGACGGGGAGGGCCAGAGCCCTTGGTGAAGCCTCCCCGGGCAAGCACCGGCGCGCCGAGATGGCGCTGGGGTCAGGAATAAAAAGTGAGACCTACAACTCCACAGGAGACGCAGGCCCCAAACTTTTCTCGAGCCGTGACGCCTATGTCCCTAAACCCTAAATCCCTAAACCCTAAATCCTAAATCCCTAAACCCATGCCGCAGACGAGCCTCGCGACATGTAAGGAGCGGCCTGGAGGAGTAAGGCGAGGCCCTGACGGAAGGAGTGGCTTTGACTAAAGCTCTCGGGCCGAGCCGGCGGCCTTGCAAGATCCCAACAACGCGCGCGTGCGCGCGCGAAAAGGTCTTTGGCAGCCTTGTTGGTCAAGACCTGTAGACCCGGAACACACATATGAGCCTTGGTGTTTCCTTTCACGGTAATTGTTCCATCATCGAGAAAGGTTTGCGGCTAGGCTATTAGGGGCAAAGCTTCTCTAATAGTAGACAAGTCGTAGGGTCTCGTAAGAGCCGTGACGTTCCTTTCACGGTAATTGTTCCATCATCGAGAAAGGTTTGCGGCTAGGCTATTAGGGGCAAAGCTTTTCTAATAGTAGACAAGTCGTAGGGTCTCGTAAGAGCCGTGACGTTCCTTTCACGGTAATTCTTCCATCATCGAGAAAGGTTTGCGGCTAGGCGGTTGGGAGCAAAGCTTCTCTAATAGTAGATAAGTAGTAGGGTCTCGTAAGAGCCTTGGGGTTTCCTTTCACGGTAATCGTTCCATCATCGAGAAAGGTTTGCGGCTAGGCTGTTGGGAGCAAAGCTTCTATAATAGTAGATAAGTCGTACGGGCTCGTAAATGCCAGAACCCTAAATTCAAAGCCCTTATTATTCCAAGACCTCAGATCCGAGACCTAAGAGACCCAAAACCGAATAATGTACATTGACAGCAGCTTGTTAAACAGTGCAGCCACTAGTCTCAAGGATAGAGGTGCAGGTCTTCACGCAGCACTATGGACGGCCCTGCAACAGGCCGGTAGTGCAGAACCACGAATGGAAAATGATTTTGCACAGTTTATGTTCACAATCACGATTATGACAAGGATGGTGGTACATCGTCATGGTCCATAGCGAGTTCGGGCCTCCCATCCCCATCTACATGATGCACAACGCAACCGTGGAAGAGTTGAAGTGTCTTTGGGCACGCAAGACCTGGCTGCAGGGGACCGGTCAAATTTTCGTGGAGGTGGGACGCCTGCGCTTGTTCAAGGCGGGGAAATGTTCAGAAGACGTCAGAATATTTGGAAAGCAAGAACATGTTTCTTAGAGTTTGAGAAATTGCTGTCGAGGAGCAAGTTCTTCTACCAGTGCTGAGAGATCAGCGTACGATCATGGTGCGTATCAGACACAATCGAGGACTCGGACCAGGTTTCACTGTCAGCCGGCTATAGACTGACACGGCAAATGCAGAGCTTGAAAAACAGAGATCCTTGTCTGTAATCTGCAATGCAGTCTCGCACCTGTCTTTTGTGAACTGCCATGGCTTTCCTTTCACGGTAATTGTCCCATCATCGAGTAAGGTTTCACATGCCATCCATCGACTCATAGTCGGCCATCTAAGTTCCAGCCTCTAAATTTCAGAACAGCAATTTCCGAACTCACCCGAATGCTCGCGCTTGGTAATCTCTTTTCACAAAGCTTTGGCCCAAAGTTTCTCTAGCTTTCCCATTGCTCCTGTCTTGCAAGCGCTTGCAGCATGGCTGATGGTGCAGCTAGACCGCAACTTAATATCATCATAGTGGATCATTTATATAGGTTGTTGCCACATACCTACCCGAACAACTCAGGTCTGTACTGCGGAGTCCCGTAACGGGCGTGTGTATCCAGCGCCTTGGCTCCTTTTCACAAAGTTCTTCACAGTTGTTCTCATTCGCCACTGAACCGAGGTCGGGCGAGTCTACTGGACCCACAGCCCGGACAGATCGCAGATTTTCCTAAACGCATGTCTCCGCTTCCAATGGATAGAGGCACGTGGGCAAGGAGGTGCAAGGGAGCTTTGAAGACTGCGCACATAAACATAAACCTCTTGGCACAGGGTCCCAATCACGAATGGCGATGCTTCAGCATCGATGATCTGGCTTGGGACCATGAGATGGAGCGGTGGCTATACAATTGGGACGAAGGCGCCTCAGCTGCACTAGACTGTAGTAGACTGCTCTAGGTAGAATTGTTTTGCCTTTCGATTTATTAAGCTGAGGGCTCCCACCTCATCGTGCTGTTTGCCCCCTGCCATTGAAGGCTGTCTCTCGGCTGCGTTTAATAAAAAGTGAAACGTGCGTATTTGTCTTCTACTGACTTTCCAAGGTTGCACAAGAGAGGGCGGCGAGACAAGCTCATCAGCCCGAGGCGGAGCCCGATCCTGTCACTTGGCACAGGTAGCACAGTGCATCAGTATCATCAAATCTTAAAAGTAGTACATCCCTCATCCCGACCCAGGAAAACGAAGCCTGGCTCGACGAGGAAATCTGGGTATGTCACTGATCAGCAAGTAAAAGTGAAAAAACACGAACATCTGTTGCCTCATTTGCCCGGGGCATGCGCTCAGGCTAGATACCGGCAGCGCTGCCGGTCTGGACCTCGCCAGCACAGCAAAAATCCGGAGGGCTCGAACTTCATAGGACCTATGGGGGCTGAGGAACTATAAAAAAGTTTGTTCTACCTATAGGAAGGGTTCAAAGATCTCCAGAGAAAGCACAAGGATGTAGATTTATGTGGTATGCTTGCAAAGATATGCGTGCGCGGTCAGCTACTTTTGAAGACTCAAGATAGACAGCCCCGCAGTAGCTAGACGAAGCAGAATCATGGTTAACGCTTTTCGTCATGGAAAGCACTGCAAAACCCGTCGCAGCCGCAGCCGCAGCCGTAGCGGCATAGTCGAAGTCGAGGCCGCAGCAGCAGCAAAGCCGTCTATAAGGCTTTGTGGGAGAAGGCTGAGCAGGCCCATCAAGACACTCGACGAAAGCTCGAGTATTTGAAGCACTCTCAAAAGAAGGAGCGTGATCACACCCGTGATCTGGCTCGCAAGGTGGAGAATGCCGAAGTGGAGGGCAACAAATGGTTGGAGAAGTGCCGCCGTCTTAGTGATGAGCTTGCATCTCACAACACCCGCCAAAGAATCAAGAAGGTGAAAACGCAGGAGATCTGTGCTGACATGATTCCCATGGTCACTGAAGGCGGCAATTGCGAGAGAGCCTGGAGTGATTGCCACAAGGCTTTACATCAGAACTTCATGAGCCAGGTTCTCAAACATCCGAGGCAAGAGACAACCTGCAATTTCTGCTTCCAGAAATTACTCTTTGGCCAGATTGGCAAGGCGATCCCACAGGACGAAGATCATATCCTGCCAACGAAATGGGCAGTGGTGGCTCTTCCTTGCGGTCACCTGTTTCACCGTTCCTGCTATGAACGGCACAGGAACATTGCAGGAAATGCAGCTGCCATGAGGTGCATCAATTGTCGCACCATGCAACCTCCAGAAGGTTCTATGGCAGAATTGCAGACGAAAATTGCAGAGATGATGGAGTGCTTACAGTAAATGCAGGCACATTTTCACCATAGCTAGCTAGCGGCCGTGCAGAATTGTCGTATACAGCTATGTGCAGCAAAAAGATCGCTCTGACGCATGGGAATGATGTTGTTTATTCTTCAGACCTTTGAGGTAGGTGCCTAGGTTGCATAACAGCATGAGTTCTTCATTCAGCTAGGCTACATTCGTCAGGCTTCTTCGTCAGGAAGCATTCGGCAGGAAAATCGTAGCAAAAGAGGTGTAAGAAACTTACATCCTTCCACGGAACACACATATGAGCCTTGGTGTTTCCTTTCACGGTAATTGTTCCATCATCGAGAAAGGTTTGCGGCTAGGCTATTAGGCTAATAGTAGACAAGTCGTAGGGTCTCGTAAGAGCCGTGGCGTTCCTTTCACGGTAATTCTTCCATCATCGAGAAAGGTTTGCGGCTAGGCTATTAGGGGCAAAGCTTTTCTAATAGTAGACAAGTCGTAGGGTCTCGTAAGAGCCGTGACGTTCCTTTCACGGTAATTCTTCCATCATCGAGAAAGGTTTGCGGCTAGGCGGTTGGGAGCAAAGCTTCTATAATCGTAGATAAGTCGTACGGGCTCGTAAATGCCAGAACCCTAAATTCAAAGCCCTTATTATTCCAAGACCTCAGATCCGAGACCTAAGAGACCCAAAACCGAATAATGTACATTGACAGCAGCTTGTTAAACAGTGCAGCCACTAGTCTCAAGGATAGAGGTGCAGGTCTTCACGCAGCACTATGGACGGCCCTGCAACAGGCCGGTAGTGCAGAACCACGAATGGAAAATGATTTTGCACAGTTTATGTTCACAATCACGATTATGACAAGGATGGTGGTACATCGTCATGGTCCATAGCGAGTTCGGGCCTCCCATCCCCATCTACCTGATGCACAACGCAACCGTGGAAGAGTTGAAGTGTCTTTGGGCACGCAAGACCTGGCTGCAGGGGACCGGTCAAATTTTCGTGGAGGTGGGACGCCTGCGCTTGTTCAAGGCGGGGAAATGTTCAGAAGACGTCAGAATATTTGGAAAGCAAGAACATGTTTCTTAGAGTTTGAGAAATTGCTGTCGAGGAGCAAGTTCTTCTACCAGTGCTGAGAGATCAGCGTACGATCATGGTGCGTATCAGACACAATCGAGGACTCGGACCAGGTTTCACTGTCAGCCGGCTATAGACTGACACGGCAAATGCAGAGCTTGAAAAACAGAGATCCTTGTCTGTAATCTGCAATGCAGTCTCGCACCTGTCTTTTGTGAACTGCCATGGCTTTCCTTTCACGGTAATTGTCCCATCATCGAGTAAGGTTTCACATGCCATCCATCGACTCATAGTCGGCCATCTAAGTTCCAGCCTCTAAATTTCAGAACAGCAATTTCCGAACTCACCCGAATGCTCGCGCTTGGTAGTCTCTTTTCACAAAGCTTTGGCTCAAAGTTTCTCTAGCTTTCCCATTGCTCCTGTCTTGCAAGCGCTTGCAGCATGGCTGATGGTGCAGCTAGACCGCAACTTAATATCATCATAGTGGATCATTTATATAGATTGTTGCCACATACCTACCCGAACAACTCAGGTCTGTACTGCGGAGTCCCGTAACGGGCGTGTGTATCCAGCGCCTTGGCTACATAAAACAAAGTTCTTCACAGTTGTTCTCATTCGCCACTGAACCGAGGTCGGGCGAGTCTACTGGACCCACAGCCCGGACAGATCGCAGATTTTCCTAAACGCATGTCTCCGCTTCCAATGGATAGAGGCACGTGGGCAAGGAGGTGCAAGGGAGCTTTGAAGACTGCGCACATAAACATAAACCTCTTGGCACAGGGTCCCAATCACGAATGGCGATGCTTCAGCATCGATGATCTGGCTTGGGACTACAATTGGGACGAAGGCGCCTCAGCTGCACTAGACTGTAGTAGACTGCTCTAGGTAGAATTGTTTTGCCTTTCGATTTATTAAGCTGAGGGCTCCCACCTCATCGTGCTGTTTGCCCCCTGCCATTGAAGGCTGTCTCTAGGCTGCATTTAATAAAAAGTGAAACGTGCGTATTTGTCTTCTACTGACTTTCCAAGGTTGCACAAGAGAGGGCGGCGAGACAAGCTCATCAGCCCGAGGCGGAGCCCGATCCTGTCACTTGGCACAAGTAGCACAGTGCATCAGTATCATCAAATCTTAAAAGTAGTACATCCCTCATCCCGACCCAGGAAAACGAAGCCTGGCTCGACGAGGAAATCTGGGTATGTCACTGATCAGCAAGTAAAAGTGAAAAAACACGAACATCTGTTGCCTCATTTGCCCGGGGCATGCGCTCAGGCTAGATACCGGCAGCGCTGCCGGTCTGGACCTCGCCAGCACAGAAAAAATCCGGAGGGCTCGAACTTCATAGGACCTATGGGGGCTGAGGAACTATAAAAAAGTTTGTTCTACCTATAGGAAGGGTTCAAAGATCTCCAGAGAAAGCACAAGGATGTAGATTTATGTGGTATGCTTGCAAAGATATGCGTGCGCGGTCAGCTACTTTTGAAGACTCAAGATAGACAGCCCCGCAGTAGCTAGACGAAGCAGAATCATGGTTAACGCTTTTCGTCATGGAAAGCACTGCAAAACCCGTCGCAGCCGCAGCCGCAGCCGTAGCCGCTGCAGCCGCAGCTTCAGCCGCGACCATAGTCGAAGTCGAGGCCGCAGCAGCAGCAAAGCCGTCTATAAGGCTTTGTGGGAGAAGGCTGAGCAGGCCCATCAAGACACTCGACGAAAGCTCGAGTATTTGAAGCACTCTCAAAAGAAGGAGCGTGATCACAGTCGTGATCTGGCTCGCAAGGTGGAGAATGCCGAAGTGGAGGGCAACAAATGGTTGGAGAAGTGCCGCCGTCTTAGTGATGAGCTTGCATCTCACAACACCCGCCAAAGAATCAAGAAGGTGAAAACGCAGGAGATCTGTGCTGACATGATTCCCATGGTCACTGAAGGCGGCAATTGCGAGAGAGCCTGGAGTGATTGCCACAAGGCTTTACATCAGAACTTCATGAGCCAGGTTCTCAAACATCCGAGGCAAGAGACAACCTGCAATTTCTGCTTCCAGAAATTACTCTTTGGCCAGATTGGCAAGGCGATCCCACAGGACGAAGATCATATCCTGCCAACGAAATGGGCAGTGGTGGCTCTTCCTTGCGGTCACCTGTTTCACCGTTCCTGCTATGAACGGCACAGGAACATTGCAGGAAATGCAGCTGCCATGAGGTGCATCAATTGTCGCACCATGCAACCTCCAGAAGGTTCTATGGCAGAATTGCAGACGAAAATTGCAGAGATGATGGAGTGCTTACAGTAAATGCAGGCACATTTTCACCATAGCTAGCTAGCGGCCGTGCAGAATTGTCGTATACAGCTATGTGCAGCAAAAAGATCGCTCTGACGCATGGGAATGATGTTGTTTATTCTTCAGACCTTTGAGGTAGGTGCCTAGGTTGCATAACAGCATGAGTTCTTCATTCAGCTAGGCTACATTCGTCAGGCTTCTTCGTCAGGAAGCATTCGGCAGGAAAATCGTAGCAAAAGAGGTGTAAGAAACTTACATCCTTCCACTCGTCAGGAAGCACTCGGCAGAAAAATCCTAGCAAAAGGGGTGAAAGAAACTTACATCCTTACATTCGTCAGGAAGCATTCGGCAGAAAAAGGGGTGAAAGAAACTTACATCCTTCCATTCGTCAGGAAGCATTCGGCAGAAAAATCCTAGCAAAAGGGGTGAAAGAAACTTACATCCTTACATTCGTCAGGAAGCATTCGGCAGGAAAATCGTAGCAAAAGAGGTGTAAGAAACTTACATCCTTACATTCGTCAGGAAGCATTCGGCAGAAAAATCATAGCAAAAAGGGTGTAAGAAACTTACATCCTTACATGCAGAAAGTGCATTCGGCAGGAAAATCGTAGCAAAAGAGGTGTAAGAAACTTACATCCTTACAAACGTCAGGAAGCATTCGGCAGGAAAATCGTAGCAAAAGAGGTGTAAGAAACTTACATCCTTACAAACGTCAGGAAGCATTCGGCAGGAAAATCGTAGCAAAAGAGGTGTAAGAAACTTACATCCTTACAAATGTCAGGAGGCATTCGGCAGGAAAATCGTAGCAAAAGAGGTGTAAGAAACTTACATCCTTACAAACGTCAGGAAGCATTCGGCAGGAAAATCGTAGCAAAAGAGGTGCAAGAAACTTACATCCTTACAAACGTCAGGAAGCATTCGGCAGGAAAATCGTAGCAAAAGAGGTGCAAGAAACTTACATCCTTACAAATGTCATTCGGCAGAAAAGTCCTAGCACAAGCTTGCTGAAAAGAGGTGAAAGAAACTTACATCCTTATATTCGATAAGACGTTTTCGGCGGAAAAATCCTAGCACAAGCTTGCTGAAAAGGGGTGAAAGAAACTTACATCCTTACAAACGTCAGGAAGCATTCGGCAGGAAAATCGTAGCAAAAGAGGTGTAAGAAACTTACATCCTTACAAATGTCAGGAAGCATTCGGCCGAAAAATCCTAGCAAAAGAGGTGCAAGAAACTTACATCCTTACAAATGTCATTCGGCAGAAAAATCCTAGCACAAGCTTGCTGAAAAGAGGTGAAAGAAACTTACATCCTTATATTCGATAAGGCATTTTCGGCAGAAAAATCCTAGCACAAGCTTGCTGAAAAGGGGTGAAAGAAACTTACATCCTTACAAACGTCAGGAAGCATTCGGCAGGAAATTCGTAGCAAAAGAGGTGTAAGAAACTTACATCCTTACAAACGTCAGGAAGCATTCGGCAGGAAAATCGTAGCAAAAGAGGTGTAAGAAACTTACATCCTTATATTCGATAAGACGTTTTCGGCAGAAAAATCCTAGCACAAGCTTGCTGAAAAGGGGTGAAAGAAACTTACATCCTTACATTCGATAAGGCATTTTCGGCAGAAAAATCCTAGCACAAGCTTGCTGAAAAGGGGTGTAAGAAACTTACATCCTTACATTCGATAAGACATTTTCGGCAGAAAAATCCTAGCACAAGCTTGCTGAAAAGGGGTGTAAGAAACTTACATCCTTACATTCGTCAGGAAGCATTTGGCAGAAAAAACCTAGCAAAAGGGGTGAAAGAAACTTACATCCTTACATGCACCAAAGCTGATCAGCAGGAAAATCTTAGCATAAGAGGTGTAAGAGACTTACATCCTTACATGCACCAAGGCTGTCTCGGCAAAAAATGTAGCTAATACGACACTCCCAATGCGCCAAATAAACTGCAGCTCAGGTGTTTTGCATACGACCGCCAATTAACAAAATGCGCTGGAAAAGATCCTATGTCTCAGGAATGTGCGGGCAAGCTCGGAGACAAGGAAGCAGCCTGACCTTCCCTATCTATAGCCTCGAATAAAGTGGCTGTATATGCCTGTCTAATAAACGAGAACCGATGCCCTTTTGTGATCTTCAAGCATGGGAATCAAAACAAGTGGAAGGTGGTTTTGGTTGCATGCCGGCGCCCGAGAAAGGCAATGAGAACTGCAATTGTCCTGCTGACACATGGATAGCATGCTGGCCAGGTGCCATCTGTACCCTTGGGCCCAAGGATCCCCGGTTCTTGCAGGTCCAGACCAGTGCAAAACAACAAACCTTTTGGTGCGAACACAACTGGCTGCTAAGTCCGGGTCCGCACTTTGTATGGACATGCAATCATAGCTAACACCCGAAAAGCAAGCAAACAAGGCTGGGTCCTACTATGAAGATACCTCTCAGGCTTTTTATTGTTTTCGCCGCTTATATCTGCCTGCTTGCAACGATTTTTGCGCAGAGCTTTGTTTTACAGGTTGTTCAAGCTGCATGCTCCTCTGTATGTGAACATCTAAAGTCTCATCGTTCAAGGGTACTCCGTGATTATCACATCCTGCAAAGCCTTCGCTATTGACATTGGATGCACCCACACTTGTACAGGATTCGGGATCATCGAGCAACAGTTGGCTTCGCTGGGCTCCTCCGTGGCGTTCCGGCGCGCCAAATCCATTTTTTACATTGCCAGCAAAGTCTCATCGTTCAAGGGTACTCCGTGATTATCACATCCTGCAAAGCCTTCGCTATTGACATTGGATGCACCCACACTTGTACAGGATTCGGGATCATCGAGCAACAGTTGGCTTCGCTGGGCTCCTCCGTGGCGTTCCGGCGCGCCAAATCCATTTTTTACATTGCCAGCATTTATCACTCCAAACACGCATGCCCCTAAGAACACCATGCCGCACCCCAATTTTTTTGGATTTTGAAGCCGCCCGGCGAGGGTGCGCCCCGACGGCCCTCGCCAGCCGGTCGTTTTGCGAGCCCACCACGCGCAAGCGAGAGCTCGATTTCGGTGTGCACCCCGCCTAGGGTTTGAGCACGATTTCGGCCGGATCGGGCCTTTCCAGTCAAATCGGTGCCGGCCAGCCACAGCCACCCGGAATCGCCAGGCATCACGGAACCGCCGCGCTTCCGATTCTCGGGGTGCGCCCTGCCTATGTTTCACACACCCTGCCGGGCCCGCCGGCCAGAAGCGACACAGCCAGCCCCGAGAAGGCCCGCGCAAGGCCAAAAAGGCTTTGCGTTTCACCCCAGATTGTGGCAAGAGCGCGATTTCGGTGGATACGTCGCTCAGGTTTGGCTCAAGTTTTCGTGGCTTGGTGTGCTCAGTGTCGATTCGCGGCGAGCCTGTGGCCGCCGTCGACCTGATCCGTGGGGGTTTAGGATGCTCACAGATGCTCGCCTTTGCTCATTGAAGTTTTTTTTTGATTTGTAGTGGTATTCTAGCTAGGCCCGCCGACTTTTGCAGTAACATTTTGCTAGAGTGCTTTCGCCGGGGTTGCTTTTGGCTTGGTTCAGGGAGTTCGGGGCACCCTAACCCCTTCGGTCCCAGCATTAGGCTTGCCCCCGTCTGCCCTGTGAGTGCCCTGCGCCCCTAGCCCCGTAGGCTCCTTCCCTTCGGCCCTGCGCTCAAAGTCTTGCCGCGCTCGTTTTTTGCAAGGTCGTGTGTGTGTGTGTGTGTGTGTGTGTGTGTGTGTGTGTGTGTGTGTGTGTGTGTGTGTGTGTGTGTGTGTGTGTGTGTGTGTGTGTGTGTGTGTGTGTGTGTGTGTGTGTGTGTGTGTGTGTGTGTGTGTGTGTGTGTGTGTGTGTGTGTGTGTGTGTGTGTGTGTGTGTGTGTGTGTGTGTGTGTGTGTGTGTGTGTGTGTGTGTGTGTGTGTGTGTGTGTGTGTGTGTGTGTGTGTGTGTGTGTGTGTGTGTGTGTGTGTGTGTGTGTGTGTGTGTGTGTGTGTGTGTGTGTGTGTGTGTGTGTGTGTGTGTGTGTGTGTGTGTGTGTGTGTGTGTGTGTGTGTGTGTGTGTGTGTGTGTGTGTGTGTGTGTGTGTGTGTGTGTGTGTGTGTGTGTGTGTGTGTGTGTGTGTGTGTGTGTGTGTGTGTGTGTGTGTGTGTGTGAACCTCCCTAGCACATGGGAGCAGAGGGTCACTCCTACACTGTTTGCAATTTTGCTTTTCAACTTAATCAGACATTGGACATTTACCAAATCAACTGTTGCAGGGGAGTGTGGCACTTGCGTCCTACCACACTCAACGAAGCTGTGGATGCAAGTGGGAAGCGGGACCTGATCAGTCCTGTGTACCTGCACAAAATTGAGCTGGGGCCCCTGTGCCAGCCCGATTAGAAGGCCCCTGTGCCAAGATTAGAGAGTTTTCAGTTGCCACTTTTGGCGGTTGATTCGACAACAAACAAGTTGTACGGTTGCCACAATCTGACAAGCTTTTGCAACATGAACAACATGCCTCTCTTTTTCCTCTTGCACTCGTACTCTTGGCCGAATCCATCAGTGTGATCAGCGTGGGTCGATGAGACTCCAGAGCAACGGCTTTCCGTCATGGCGCCGTGGTGACCCTCCGGGGAGACCGGTGATGAACCGGGTGTTCAGCCTTCGTTCAGATCGTTCAGATTCTCCAGATGCTACTTTATCTCTCTCTCTCTGATGCTCGCATGTGAGTCTGACATGAGTGCAGGTGCAGTAAGGGACGGCTAATGCAGTAAAGTGCGTCTAGTGAGCAGGTGCTACCTCTCTAGTCTGCCCCGTATTTTACCGCTTCTTTATTCCTCAGGGACTGCAAGGGCATGTGCATCTGACATGAGTGCAGACGTGGTAAAGATGTCTACAGCAAGTGAAGCAGCGCTCTCTTCGGAGAGTACTCGGCCCTCTTCCTTCTCTCCGTCTACGACCTCTCAAATCAGTCCAGCAGGGACAATCAGGACAGCCTGCACTTTGCTTGTGCAACTGTGTTTGTTTCACCCACTTCGTTGTAGCTATGTGGCCGGATTATTTTGCCGCGCAGCCACCAGCAACACCATATGCACCAACAGCCCGACCGGTGCTTAATCAATTTCACCAGAACACCTGGGTACCGCAGCAAAGCTACCCAGCAATGATGCCAACCGGCATTGCTGCCACTCAGCAGCCCACACTGCCGACACAACCCACTACGATTCCTGTTGAGCAAACGCACGGCTTCCCCATGATGCCGTGTGGACACACTGCTCCTATTCCACAGCATCCGACGGTCTACACACATCTCAGCACACCACAACCCCAGATGCCACAACAACCTCCACCCCAGCAATTCATGTCACAACACCCCACCCCGTTCATGAACCCTGCTCTTTTGCCTACCCATCCAACAGCTTTTCCCATGAGCCCATCTGCTTTGGCACAGCATCAGGCCCAACCTACCACATTCAACCTTCCTTTTACACCACCTGCCCCACAACCCCAACTTGCACCTTGCAACATCCCTCCCACACAACCCGTTCAACAATCCCACATACCGCCGCCAACAACAATCCAACAAGCTCCACAACCACACCCCACCAGTGTTCCCACTGCCGATGCTGCACACACTGCCCCGCAGACACCGGCAATGACGCCCCAACAACAACCAACAAACACAGCCAACACCCCTTCCGTCAATACAGTGCCACCCGCACAACCACCCCCAGATACGGGATCGGCAGACACTGACCAGCTCGCAGCACGTACTTCTCCCCATCACCCTCCGCTGCCACGCAGACGACGGCATTCACCCACACGCAGCAGAACTCGCACCGTGAGCACTAGACGCCGACGACACACACGCAGCCGAGCACGACCTGCAAGCAGCGGCAGACAGCACCGCCGACGCAGACACCACCGATCCCGCGACACTCGCAGAAGCCGTTCTCGCAGGGACACCAGGCGAGCTTCATCGACACCTCCTCGGACCTCGGTTGTGCTCCGCAGCTATTCTACAGTGCGTGATGATGATGCCAACAAGTGGCATTACAGAGCCACACAGCCACGTCAAAGGCCACCTACCCCACCCAAGGTCCCACAAAAAACATTGGCTTCGCAGGTTCAGCGCATCGCCCTTCGCATCAAGGGCAGCCAAGCAGCACAACAGCAGCCCCCAACAAGCCAGGGCACATCCTCGCGCCAACAGCTTCGGCACAATCCCCCCAGCTCTGTTCGGACACCTGCTCCGACTTTGATGCATCCACAACTGCTGCCCCATCGGGTCAGCCAACCCTCGAACAACTGGGCAAACAGAGCAGACCACCACAGATTGACGTGGCGCCTTTCTCTGAGCTTTATGATCATGAAAAGCCGACACCCCACGCTGTCGACATGGAGGAAGCGCACAAACTCGCCAAAACTTTGGGCGAGATAGCTGCTGACAGCGATTTCAGGCAGGAGACTTTAGCCGAATTCGCGCATGCCGTATTACAGTCGGGCACGCGCTCAGCGTGCAACGAATTGGGGGCAACGCTGACGCCAATATCGGACGGCGTGCATACTATGTTATTCATCCCGTGGGCTGGAGAGACTCGCAGAGCATTCGGCACTCGTGCCACTGACCCACCAGGGGAAACATACATCTACACCGCCGGACACGGCACGAGCATTGCAAGTGCCGCACGCATAATGCGCGAGGACTTGGTCCGCCCAAGTTCAGTCAGCCATTGCTTCGACGACAAGTCCTATCCACCCATTCCCTCTTGCGTCATATACGGGAATGCGACCCCAGGAGATGTGTCGGAAAGCACGGTACATATAGTTACCGATCAATGTACGCGGCGGCCCAAGGGCCAACAGGGAGTGATCGTCATCGGGACAATACGGACTAAGTATCAGCATTACAAGATGACGTATCGGGACATGTACAGAGAAGCTTTCATCGTAGGGCGAAAGGGTGTAGTGCGGACCCCAGAGAAGTGGGGATTCCACTCGGGGCATTTCAGCATCGTTGGATTCGGCCTCATTCAGTGATGTTGCTTTCTTCTTTTTCTTCCGTGTCTTCCTTTCACTCTCGAGTATATTTTCTTCCAGGCCTGAATCCCGTTGCTCATAGCTGTTCGCAATCAAGCATTTGCTCCGACACCGCTTTTGAGCCAAAGAAGAGTCGATGCAGCTGCATGCCGGATGCATCGCACAAGTGGATGTTGACACTCAAGCCAACCATGATGCTCATGCATGTTCCATGTGCAGCTTTTGCAGTCACAGGCAACTGTAGTGACCCATTGTGCAACCATGTACAAGCCGTCACAGCCCCAGTGGCATACAACAATGCCAACAGGCATCATCGGTACAGCAATCAATACGGTGCAGCGACAAACAGCCTCGAACAGTTGCACCCCAATGCACCCGATCTCCCCACCACCAGGGATTCACAACATCCCACCACACACCTCACCCCCAACCCCGACTACTTGGGGTTCAACTCACACTTACAGCCACAACACCACTTTCCCACCTTTCCCTCCACCCCCTCCCCCACCACAGCAGTTTCCCGGCCCAACATCACCCACCACACTGCCAACCCCCACACCTGCCACTCCCCAACACACATTTGTGAGTCCATCTCCGATGCCGACTCGAAACCCCAGCATTTCTTCACATACATTACCTCACGCCACCGTCACACCCCAGCAACAGCAACACCTCAATCCCACGCCTACAAATCCCCAGATTCCAAACGACTTCGTTCAAACACCAGAGCATTGGGACAACAGGCAACTTTTTGGCCTCAACCTACCCAAACACATTCAATCTACACCACATTCAGTGCACAACCGCACGGCAGGCATGCCAATCGCAACAGCACCATTGGTCGCATTTCTGCGACACAATTGGTCCTCGTACTGGCTACGGTACGCCGCACACGGCTTCGACATCCATCTCACATGCAGCAAACACATCAGTGAAGCCGTCTTTACCACTGAACTTATGGGTCAACTTCGAGCAAGGAGAATTGATCTGGATCAAGCGGCTACCGCATTCTGCTGGCAAGAAAAGCTCACACTCGCAAAACGACCAGCAATGTCACACCTCATCAAGGAATTGGTGTTGTACCTGCAAGAGCTGCAAGACCAGTACAATGATGGCAACAAAAAGGACAAGCCAGATGTCAAATCTGACACAGACAACACACAATCGCAGCCCACCGAATCTCCAACACCACCACAATCCAGCAAATCACAACCTCATCTCCCACTTCAACCTTCGCAGCCGACACAGGCAGACACTATGGCGGCACATCGTATCAGCGACCTGGAAGCACGACTTTCTACAGCACTGGAGACAATTGAAACTCTCCGTGCTCCGGATGCACACAATGAGGCACCCAGCACACCAGCACCAAAGAAACAAAAACGAACCACCGCACCCAGCACTCCCATCAACACGCCCTCTCCACCACCTCTCTCACTTTCCACAATTGAGATTTCCCCCACCACAACCACTCGCGGACAAAAACGTGCTACCATCGATGACTCTACACACACCGACACCAGGCCTACCACCGATGGCCTCTCCCCTTTCACCACAACCGCTACAGAACAAGACAACAACCCGTTACATGCTTCCCCAGCATCGTCATCCACCACAGGTATGCACTTTCCGGGACGCTCCACTCTGGGCGCCAAGCGACAGAAGCAGTCAACTCTTACACCAACGAAGGCGGCACCACTCGATCCCAAGATGGATCCCCAGCGCATTTTTCAGCAGCCTACAAAAGCCAGTGTTTGGTTTCAAGATCATTTCACTGGCGTTCACTCCGAATCCGGCATCACCAGATGGTTTGGTGCCATCAAAGGCATCAGCGACAAACAAAAAACACAGGTAAAAAAGTACCTTGACATTGTTGCTTCGGAATTCCCTTCACTCAGCAACTCACAAGAGCAGACACTGCAGACCGCTGCAGTCGCTTGGGGTGTCCCACCCAAAGCCATCGACAAATTTGGCTCCCCAGCACTGATAAAACTTGTCGCCATCATCAGTCAGATGACAGAGTGACTCAGGCAGTACTGATTCAACACCGACAGACACTAGATCACACAACAATTTTCCGACAAAAACAATTCAAGAACATCATACGCATTCTGGATCAAGGCAGATCCATCTTACAATTCGTCGCACCATTGGCAGAACCAGTCTCCACACAATTCCACCAAATCATACTCTGGCTTCAAGGCCTGACTTTGTTACTTCGCACACAGCATTTCTACCTCAAACATGAGGAAGGACATTTCTCCAACCTGCAGCGACTGTTTGCACATTCAAACATTTCTTTTCCATCGTACACACTCTCTTTCTTTCGTCAGCCACAGGTGGTATACTGCAGAGTCACCACACAACAACCTTTTCGTGGCTACGTCTACATCGGCAGCACAAGTCACTCTCTCACACAAAGAGAGGGCACACGCAATCGAAAATTCAAGCAACTCCAACAACACAAAATTGTACAAGCCGAACTTGCCTTACGATGGTGGCATAAACATAAATGCTACCACCAATACACACCAATTGTACTACAAGCCAACATACCCACCGAGGAATTAGAAGCCACGGAGAACACTCTCATACAACACCACCAATCCAAGCTCAACTTTCCTTACATCACATCACACATGAAAGGAGCTTTTTCCGGCTTCACAAAAGCAGCCAACAACAAGCACAACGGCACAGCCACCTTATGGGCGAAGCAGCGCCGAGGCAAACTACACCACTCCATGCGGAGCTTCACCAATTCTACCTTATTCAACACCAGAAAGCAGGCATGGACCACAGTATCACATCTTACTTCCAACACTCGCACCAGATTCGACACAACAAAACAACTGCTTCGCTCAGACACACCAGCAGCCACAGTTTACGCTTTACACAAACTCTCCAACAACTTACCACGACGTGACCGCAGACACGCTCAAAAAGCTCTCAACACCGTCTTCAAAAAGCGACGACTAAAACCACCTCCTGTCACAAAACCCATTTACCTACAGCCACTCTTGCACCCCACCTTCACCCAACAACTACGACAATTTTTGCGCTCTCGTTTAACAAGCAACAAACAACACATTCCACCATTCCACCTTCCCAGCACAAAACCTGTATACAAAAAGCACCCACCCATGCAACAACTTCTACACAATTGGCGCGATGCCCACACCACATGGCAACCTGATTCACCACCACCCTGTACATGCTCACCACTACACTCACAAGTACCCCAGGAGCACATTTTCCACAATCACATTGCTATCCAACTTGCAGAACTACAACCACAACATCAATTTTTGGCATACTCTGGCAAAAGCAATTGCCTTCAAAAGCCCACACAGTTGGCCTCACAATTATGCCGAGCCATACGCACATGGCATCGCCACTATGGACTACCTTACAACCATCAAACTACAAAGCAGTTTGTATCTGAACAAATACCACAACACAACACACACTGCAGTAACAACAACATACTACAGGTCAAGATGCTCAAGCAAGTCCAACACAAAATACCCACTGGCATCATCCATTGCGAAGATCACTTCCCGAACCGACTCACGTGGTATTGCCCTGCACTATACCACACTGCCATACACAACACTTTTTTAGACAAAGAGATCTTTCGGATCTCGCAGTGCCAACCTCTGCAACACCACTTCGATGTCTACACAGACATCTGCAGTCTTCTACCAACTTACACATGGGCGTTTCCACAATGGGGCCGCATCCCACGTGCCTACATCCTACCGAAGAGAAAAAAGCAATTTGCAAAAGGACGTCCTATAGTGGCGTTCATCGACACCATGGGCCGAAAATTATGGGAAGCCTTAGCAGACGTTCTGCAGCTGATGACACTTCAAGCATGCCCAAACTCCTTTCATCAAGGCGACGGGATAACACAGCTCAAGCAAACAGCACTCTTCTTGCATCAACGTAGGAAATTACAAGATTCAACAGATTACATCCTGTACAATCAGGATTTGGCTGGCTTCTTTACATCGGTCGATCAGAGCCGGTTTCTTTCAGCATACAGCATCATGGTTCGATGGTACAGAGAGAAGAACCCACTACACTCTTCCAAATTCTTCATTGACCACTCACAAAAGGACCCCACACATCGAGTCCACAGGGGCAAAAGCAGAGCAAGAAGCCTCTTCCGGCAACAAACTTTGCATACAATTACAACATATACCACAACTCATCATTGCAGTGCTCCGACTCAACTATTTCACTGTTGGTACATCACTTATTGAGCAATTTCGCGGTGCACCTATGGGCTCGCCCTGCAGCCCGGCCCTATGCAACATCGTGGTTGCCGTCGAAGAACAGTGTTGGCACCACACATACAAACAACTTTTCAAGAACCACAAGCATTTTCCAGACCACAACAAGCAGGATCAAGCTTTCTTTTTTGCTACCAGATACGTCGACAACCGCGTCCTTCTTTTACCTGCACAGCTGACCCGACTGCCTCCTTTTGCACAGCTTACCGACGCATCTTTCTACAAGCCACCGGTTCAGCTTGAAACTGAACCGGCCAACATTTTCCTGGGTTTCGCCATAAACCCTCAGCACAGCAGCCTTACGCATCAATGCACTTTGCACAAGGCGGATATTTTACACCCACAGTCAGCCACCTCTGTTGCAATACTTCGCAGCAGTTTTCAGGCCCGCACACGCATGGTACGCAGAGTGACAACACCATGCAGCGAGGCCACATCAGCCATTCGAGCCATGCGCGATCTCTACATCGCTGCCGGCTATACTGATCAACAGCTGTAAGCAAAACACTGTGCCAAGTTGCCGTGCGTGTGTCCAGAGTCATGCAACTTCGCAACATGAGAGCCGCCTTGTATCAACACAGTGCTTCCCGCAGCCATTTACAGGGTTAACTGAGGCATCATCATGTATAAAAGTGCCATGACTGGCAGATTGCAGCCGAGCCACAAAGCGCTGAGCGGCCGTCCTCGGCCATCCATCTCCAAGCATAGCAGACGCCGCAACGAGCAACCTGCGGTTGGCAGCCACAATCCACAGCCGGCGCTTTTGCGCTCTCAGTTCCTACGTGTTGCAGAAGACGAAGATTTCCAAGATTACCAAGAGCAACACCAAGATCCGGAAGAACAGCAGGACGCAGCAGTGGCTGCACCGGCGACCCCGCCATTTCCACCTCCGCATCACCCTGATCCGGATTCATCGACTGAGATTATGGCAGCAATAACGCAGTTTCACAATTCGTTGCTTGAATCGAATGCCAAACTCGAGCGCCTGATACAACAGGCTACAACGGTGTTGACTACTCAACACGAGGCTACCACGGCGATCCTCGCCTCGTGCAAACAGCAGCTCGACGTACTCGAAAGCCTCATCAGGCAAAACGCGCCTGATTGGTCGTGAATATGCTGATAAGGCTACGCTGGTATAAAAAGAGCCAGGTAGTGCACATTTCTCGCATTTCAACACATGTTGCTTTCAGACACACACCATAACTTTGCCTTCTGAAGTTTTGCCTCAGAGTGACACCTATCGGAATCCCGACATCCAGCCATGAGCGAAGCATCTCTTCCGACCAACACAGTGACTACAGATTCGCCACCCGTCGATGAGTCACGACGTGAAGCTCTCTCCGAGGCCCTCATGGAGATTTTGACACAGCATCGGGACTATGATTCCGAAACTGGAAGTGAACCTTCCACATTCAGTGACGAGGCTCTACGCGACCAATTAGCTGAGTTTATTCTGCAAACAACCCGGCAGATCACAGAGCTAAAGCAACGAGTGGAAAGACTCGAAGCTTCGCAACAATAGGTGATCAACCATGTTCATACCACCATCGGGTGCTTTGCAGAGGACGGTAAAAACAACGATTGTCGTTGTCGCCAATTGTGACAGTCAGTGCACTCACTTCACATATGTTTGACATGCAGCGATTGATGCACTCTTTCCCGCAGCATTTTGCAAAACAACCAGTTGTGTTAGCACCATGGAACAACGCACCAGATCGCGATCTCCCACGGCATCACAATGGAGATGGCATTGGGCCACTAACGGCTCTTCATGGTGGCGGGAGTACTTTATCGCATCTCAAGAGTGGATACGAAAGCATGCGGAGCAACCTGATCAGCGTCCGACATCAACGCCTCCGACCCAAAAGGAGACAGTATCTACTACATCAACTCCTACATCCAACAAAAGAAAGCGGTCAAGAACTCCGTGAGCAACATTGCTGAGTTGACAATTAGATGCACATTTGCTGCCCCTGGCGGCCAACAACCACACAGCAAAGCTGTGCTGCGAACTTCATCATTCCTGATGAGGTTCAACATTAAGAGCATCATGTTGAAAGGTCATGCCGGTCGGCGAGGTTGCTCAATTGATGTCTCTGTGTACATCTCTCTCTCTCTTCTGAAGATCAGCGTATGCACATGCCTCAATGCAGTTGTGACTCCGCAGCCATTTCTCAGAACTACAGTTGTTGAAACATATTTAGGATCGCACACAGATGGACGAGGACGACGACAGCAGCCTATGGGGATCCGAAGAGATTGATGCCTTCCTGAGGAAGGATGACACCACCACATCCTCCCATGCAGTCAGTCACACACACAAGCAAAAAACAAAGCACACAACGAAGACAAAAAAGAAGAAAGACAACAAAGACAAAAAGGACAAAACAGTCATGAAAACAAAGAAAACACGCAACATCTCACCACCATCCCAATCCACAACACAGCAACGACGCCAACATCCACATACTACAAGACGAAAGAGGACACGCTCTTCGCATTCAACATCATCAGCGTCACCTACGGCAACGTCACACATGGCTGAGGACGCACATCGATCTCCATCGCGAGATCCTTGGTCTTCTGACTCGATTGCACCTTACGATATTGTGCACCCTACTATTCAGCACAAGCGGTCCAAAACCGCTTGTGCAAAAATGCTGGTACGTGCAGGTTTTAGGTGTAGATGCCATTTCAAGATCATGAGTGACTGTCCCAACAAACTCGCTGTTGGATCCTAATACTCAGGACGGATTAAGGTTGCAAGATCCGCTAAGCGTGACAAAAAAGCCTGCGCATGCGAGTGTCAGCACGACACCACTTTGTTGTTTCGCCTGAGCACATAGCATGTCCATGTTGATTTGCATTCCTTGTTCAAGCGTTTGTCGGTTGGTAGCAGCAAAAATATGACAAAGCGAAAGGCTGCCGAGGCCGGCCTTCCATGGTACTCCATGGCAGGACAATGTTTTCGGATGACTGTTGAAATTCCACCCGACCGCATCACCAGAGACAAGCACATGTTCTTACACGTGGTACTTTGTCTGGGTGACAACGTTCTACAAGCTCGCAAGATCTTCTCCTACCGCATCAAGGAGATCACCGGCAGAACTCCTAAAATCCCAGCTTTCTTCTTCGAACAAAACCGTCGACGACTACATGATTGGGATTCAGTCACCACATTAGCCACGTTGAAGCCGGTGCTTTTTGTTAGAACCTGTTCGGATCAGGAAATACGACAATCACCCGATCGCTAGTGACAGCGAGAAAAGTGCGCCATTCACTCCTTTTGCCACGCATCAGACCTTTCACTCTACTTGAAGCATGTACGCCCCATTGGGGCTGTGTGTGTGTGAACCTCCCTAGCACATGGGAGCAGAGGGTCACTCCTACACTGTTTGCAATTTTTGCTTTTCAACTTAATCAGACATTGGACATTTACCAAATCAACTGTTGCAGGGGAGTGTGGCACTTGCGTCCTACCACACTCAACGAAGCTGTGGATGCAAGTGGGAAGCGGGACCTGATCAGTCCTGTGTACCTGCACAAAATTGAGCTGGGGCCCCTGTGCCAGCCCGATTAGAAGGCCCCTGTGCCAAGATTAGAGAGTTTTCAGTTGCCACTTTTGGCGGTTGATTCGACAACAAACAAGTTGTACGGTTGCCACAATCTGACAAGCTTCTGCAACATGAACAACATGCCTCTCTTTTTCCTCTTGCACTCGTACTCTTGGCCGAATCCATCAGTGTGTGTGTAGGGCGACAGCAGCACGAGGCGGTATATAGCAGCAGAGGCACAACACATCCAGCCTGACCGGAGGCAGCACAGACACAACATAACAGCTTCACTCCACGAAGAGCAGGATCGTAGGCATGGAAGTCTGCCTGCTCAGCGGGCGCTCCGTCGCCCTGCCAATCGCGGAGGAGGAGCTGGTAGATTCTGTTCGCCGGCGAGCCCAGAGTGCTCTGGGTCTGGAAGGCCGGGGCCGTCTGGTGGACGCAGACGGCAACAGACTGGCGGGCGAATCGCCTGCTAAGCGGGCAAGGGGTCCTCTGACACTGGAGTTGCGATTGCCTCGGGTCCACAGGGGCATAGTCATCCATGGTGATGGCCACGTGGACGAGCCCGAGATCAAGGATGTGGCGTCCAGGCCACTGCAGGGGCTTTCGCTGCCATTCTAGACAATGGCTCGGTCGTGACGTGGGGCAACCCCGCATACGGCGGTGACAGCGGCTGGGCCGAGCCGGACTTGCGGGACGTCATTGAAATCCAGGCGAGGGCCGCGCATTTGCAGCTCTGATGAAGGATGGCAGCGTGTCCGCTTGGGGCGATCCCGATCGGGGAGGTGGCACTCCTTTTGTGGTTGAGCCCTGGCACGACGGCCCGGATCCTCTCCTGGACTCCGTGGTCTCGATCCAGGCCACGTCTACCGCTTTTGCCGCGCTGCGACGGGATGGTACCGTCGTGGCTTGGGGCTTTGGCAGAGCAGGTAATGACGCCTGGGAGCTCCGGGATCGCCTTAGAAACGTGGTGAAGATTCAAGCCAATCGGGCAGCTTTCGCTGCAACCTTGGCTGATGGATCGGTCGTTTGCTGGGGAGATCCTGACTTCGGTGGCGAAGGCTACCAATTCGTCGACGGAGAGGCTCTGTGCAACGTCCAGGACATCCAGTCCGCGACACGGGCTTTCGCTGCAATCTTGGCTGATGGATCGGTCGTTTGCTGGGGAGACGAGATCGGCGGAGGGCTTCTCCAGGACCACATCGTCTCTGCTAGGGCGGCCCAAGGGAATCACTACAGTTTCGCCGCCATCCTGGACGATGGATCGGTGACGACCTGGGGAGATCCTGACTTCGGTGGATGCAGTGCAGACGTGCAAAAACTGCTTGTGGATGTCCGGCAGATCCAGTCTACCTCTCGCGCCTTTGCGGCCATACTGGGCGACGGCTCCGTCGTGTGCTGGGGCGAACCCGCATACGGCGGGCAAGGCAACAGGCATCGACTGCAGAATGTGAGGCGCATACAATCCACGATCAGCGCCTTCGCCGCGATCCTCGATGACGGCTCCGTGGTCACCTGGGGTTTTGCACTCGAGGGCGGAGACAGCAGCCGAGTTCAGGGCCAACTGCAGGGCGTTGTCAACATCGCCGCCGGGCGTCGCTACTTCACAGCCATCCGCAACGACGGATCGGTCGTGAGCTGGGGGCTGCTGTGACAAAGATGTGCTGCTGCGCGGTTCCCTGCCACGTAAGCCCTTCCTTCCCTTAAGTTTTCAGGGCACCCTAAAACCCTTTCGACCCGATGTGGGCTGCCCGCCCCCCCTTCTGCCCTGCAAGTGAGCCGAGTGCGTGATTCCTTTTTTACTCCCCTAGAATCCCGACCCTTCGGCCCTGCGTTTAGCCTTTTTTTCCGCGCTCGCAGGTTCAAGCCGGTCGGGTGGGCGGGGGGTAGAGGCTTGTGGGCTGGCGTCGCTGGAGCCTCAGATTCTTTTGCGCTTGAGAGCTTGCCTGGGGATCGTCACGTGCAGCTGTTGTGCTTTGATCGCAGCCGACTAGAGCTCGAACTTGGAGAGCATCCAGCTACCCAACAGCCTCCGGCGGTGGGCACCCATGAAGCTCGGCCGCTTCGCTCGTGAAGTTGCCCTGAAGAGGAGGCGAGTGCTGCGGTACAAGTGGAAGGCTCTCCACGCGGCGATGCTTGCAGCAGATCGCGAAAAGAAGGACGCGGACCGCCTGAAGGAGAGCTTCAAGAGAGATGACGACGACCGCGACGACGAGGAGCGCTGGAAGCTGGTGGTGCTGAGGTGTCTCTACGAGAAGGGGCAGCTTGATCTCTTTTGCCGCTGAGTAGGTGAGAAGGAAAAAGAAGCGTCGGTTTGTGGTTGCGCCGAGCAGTGCTTGCTTTCTCCGTGCATGCGTGGGTGCCCAGGTCCGGACCTCTTCTTGCTCGGTGCCGACCCTCGGAGGGTTCTTAAGGGTTTGTTCGGGTTTCGGCCCCTCTCATCCTACCCAGGTCCGAAGTCTTCAGCGGCGCCGACTTCATCTCGCAACGCCTGGACCTTGGTGCACAGCTCGTTGCCTCTTCTGCTGTTCGAGCGCAGGTAGGAGTGCCTTGTCGCCCGGTAATCTAGAGCGCCTTGCATTCCGGAAACCTCGCAGCACGGTTTGCACAATATATATATATATATATATATATATATATATATATAACTGCCTTTTATATAGATCCTCTACAGATGATATCCTCGAGCCCTGCCTAGGTATATAGGTGTTATACTATTATTTATCCTACTTGTCGGGTATCACGAGGAACTATATACTATGGTTATATATATATATATATGTAGAGAGAGAGGGATTATATAGGGTTCTACCTACTCTATATAGTACTAGAATATAGACGTAGGGAAGCCGCAAAAACTGTAGCTGAGCTCTTTCGAAGTCAGCACTGCAAACCCCACGACCTGGTGTACAAACAGCTCGTGAGTCCATATATACACGCTATATACACACCTATGAACCTCCACGATACCCGCAATCCTATAAACCCGAACTATAAGCCCTAATAAGGGATTGCTGTATTAGCATCCTCCGTCCTTGCCACTATATTGCTGCCATGCCCCGTGCAGGATGTCTTCCACGAGCTCATGCAGGAAGCAGCGGCAGAAGGGCCGATGGTGGTAGACGACAGTGACGAGGAGCAGGCCCTTTGCCTGGAAGAGGTTTTGTATGTTTTACAATACGGTTGATATATACGGTTTCGCATGGGCTTATATATTAGGGTATATATATATATATGTAGAGAGAGAAAGTCTATATCGGAAAATGGAGCTCCCGGTTCGGGGCTTATAAAAGCTTTTTATATAGTACTTAGATTATACAGGCTTCGTGACTTCGGCCTTATTCTTAATTAGGGTTGCAAAGTGTTTTACACCTATATAGTATATAAAACCTTTTATAAACCCTGCGAGACCCCGAAGCACAAATATAGCCTATATCCGAGTTAGGGTTAGTTTTTCTAGTGAACCAGTGGATGCACAGGAGTCTGAGCCGAGTTGTGAAACCGAGAAGACGTTGCTAGGATTGCAGGGTGAAGCAGTGGCCTGTGAATGTGTGCGGCATGAACAGCAGCATCGTGCCTCAAGCGAACCTAGCGGAGATCCTTCCGACCTAGGACCTCGTGATGCCAGCCATGGACGCAGAACGCACATTCATGCCCTGGCCATTGGAAAGCTTTGAGGCACGACCTGGTTTAAGGACTGCTGCTGTTTTCTCATCCAATTGGAGTAAGTTGGGTAGTGCCCCCACTCCGTAACAGTATATGTATATATGTTGGATAAACTTTATATAGGGCCGTTTATGATAGTAGCCTGGTTTGTGAATGATAAAATAACCAACCATGATGAATTGCAGCATTTAAACAAGAAAAGTGTAAACCCTGAAACATTCCTATAAGGCTACATAGGGTCGAGCTTGTGCAGCGACCGTGATGTGATGTGTCTATCCCTGTTCTGTAGTTGAATAATTCCCAAAGTCTCCCCGTGTTCTGAGTCTGATACGATCAAGGCTCATCTGCACACAGCCGCTTTGTCACCTGGAAGCCGTGCAATTGGGCTATCCTTATCCGGGGTGCAGGTGTAAGTTTATGCGGGCGGGCAAACACACACATGCATGTGTGTGTGTGTGTGTATATATATATATGTATATATGTATACTCATGTATGCATGTGTGTAGATATCTGCACATCTTCGCCCCGCATGTCACATTGAAGCCCGACAGGCTTCTGCTTTTGCTGGTGGAGACGCAGAGATGGAAGAGACGCTTCTTGAATCTGAGCCTCCGCCTGGTCTGGGAAGGATGAGCTCGGAAGATGGCCAGGGCCAGCCAATCGGGCATTGTCTGTCCATTGTTCCCTCTTTGAACACAGGCAGCCTGTACCCGCAGCAGGAGCCCGAGCTGAGTCCACCAAAGGCGACAGAAGCAATGGCCAATCCGAGTCCGACAACGGCAGGATCCCCACCAGCTCCCGAACAGATGGCTGCAGAAACTCAGGCAACGGCCCCGCCAGCACTGGCCAATCCGAGCCCGACGCCAGCTCTTCCCGAGCAGACCAATCCGAGCCCAACGACTGCAGGATCCCCGCCAGCTCTTCCCGAGCAGACCAATCCGAGCCCGACGACTACAGGATCCCCGCCAGCTCTTCCCAAGCAGACCAATCCGAGCCCGACGACTACAGGATCCCCGCCAGCTCTTCCCAAGCAGACCAATCCGAGCCCGACGACTGCAGGATCCCCGCCAGCTCTTCCCAAGCAGACCAATCCAACCCTGAGCCCGACGACTGCAGGATCCCCGCCAGCTCTTCCCAAGCACCCCTTGCTGGTGTCAAAAGCTCATGCACGCCTCAACAGGACACGTCCGCAAGAGCTGCCGAGTCCACCAAAGTCACCGCAAGCACCGCTCTTGACAGAACTTCATGCAGCGGCCCCGCCAGGGCTGGCCAATCCGAGCCCGACGACTGCAGGATCCCCGCCAGCTCCTCCCAAGCAGAGCTTGCTTCAGACAAAAGCTCGTGCACCTTCCGCCCCCCCTTCCGCGACACCTCAGCAGGAGCTGCCTGTGCCGAGTCTGCCAAAGCCGCCGCAAGCGCCACCGCTCGTGCCGAGCCCGACGACGGCTGGATCCCCACCAGCTCTTCCCAAGCAGATTTTGCTTTTGACGGATGATGGACATGGCCAGCCGAGTGGCCACTCTCTGGCTCTTGTTCTCGCGAACACAAACAATAAATCCCTAAACCCTAAATCCCTAAACCTTAAATCCCCAAACCCTAAATCCCTAAACCCTAAATCCCTAAGCCCTAAATCCCTAGTCCCTAATCCCTAAATCCCTAAGCCCCCAAGCAGATGCCTGGTTGTCGACGACGAGCTCAACATCCTTCCCTTGTCCCGGCATGCCAAAGCCAGCCTCCCATCGTTCCTCGTGTTTCTTACCTTTGGTTAGTAGGTTCCTTTAAAGGGATCTATAGGGTACTGCAGGGTATCATAGGGTTTAGGGTTTGGGGTTTACTTACCTTTGGTTAGTAGGGAATGGTAGGGTTCCTTTAAAGGGGTCTATAGCTGTTTAGGGTTCCTTTAAAGGGATCTTTACCTTTGGCGGAGGAATATGGGGTACAGTTATAGCTACGATTACTACCATTCTTCCATTCCCTACTAACCAAAGGTAAGGTTTTGGGAATTTAGGACTTAGGTTTTAGGGTTCAAGGTTGAGGGGTGTGGTTCGGCTGTGAAAGGGCTTTGTGAGATTTCCTTAGGCTTTTGTAGGGTTTTTTTGGGTCTGGCTTCAGAGGTATTGCAGAGCTTTTGTGGGTTCGTCGAATCGTGAAAGGGTTTCGGCTTAGGGTCGAGGTGTACAGAGTCAATGGGTTTACATCTGGGGTGTCAAGGCAACCTCCGTTTATGGATTCAGGGCTCAGCGCCGTAGAACGTCGAGCTTCGGCATGTAGTTGCGGAGCCGGGCTAAAGTCGGCTAGAGTCCCACGCATTCGCTTCGAGCCAGAACCCCTTCACCACAGCGCACACCCTAGAACCCCAAAGTCCGAGACCCAACTCCCTTAGACCCCACAAAACAAGAAAACAAGCAACCGAGGACCCAACAAGAGGCCGGTGACCCTCAAATCCTCAGGCCCCGTTGTTTGGCAAAGCAAAACGCACTAGTATAGAAGCCCGAAGAACTACACGCAGCTATTCTTCATTAACATAAGTATGTATAATATAGCATCCCGTCAACCCTAAACCCTCTCCGCCTGTAACCCTAAGCCTTATAATCCTAAACCCCACAACTCTAAACCCTATAACCCCAAACCCTATGACCCTGAACCCCCTAAGCCTCTATGGAGCTCTTAGACAGAGCCTCCCCCCTCATTTTCAAAAGAAACCTGTAGCTTTTTAGGATTCCTTATTATGGTTTCTATATATAGTTCCTTAAAATCCCTAAACCTTGAACCCTATAACCCTAAACCCAGTTCCTTAAAAATGTAGGTCTTTTCGCTTTCAAAAGGAAGGCCCGGTCTCCTTTCCTAGCCCTGCCGAGGCCGTGAAGGCGCTGAAGGCCCGGGTTTCAGGGCTTCGGAGCTTTCGGGTTTAGGGGTTACAGTAGAAGCCAGAAAGTTGGAATATCATTATCGTAACCCCTTCAAGGTAAATTATAGGGGATCCTACCATTAATCCATATTCCAACTTTCTGGAGTTCCCTTTAGCAAGTAGGGACCCAGAGACTCCAATACCCCCTAATTAAGGAATATTCCTTACATCATATTCGGGGTACTATAATTTAAGGTATAGGGATTTTGGAGTTTCCGATAATTTGGGGTACCTTATTTTGGGGCCTTTATAATAACGATCCTACTAATTAGGGTACTAGATTAGGGTCCCTTGTTTTCGGAAACTCCCATTTTGGATTTACGGCTTCCAAACAGAAGGGTGTAGGGTTAAGGGGTTTAGGGGTTAGGGATTTTTTTGATTTAGGGCTTCCAAACAGAAGGGTTAGGGTTAAGGGGTTTAGGGGTTAGGGATTTTTTGGATTTAGGGCTTCCAAACAGAAGGGTTTAGGGTTAAGGGGTTTAGGGGTTAGGGATTTTTTGGATTTAAGGCTTCCAAACAGAAGGGTTTAGGGTTAAGGGGCTTATGGGTTAGGATTTTTTGGATTTAGGGCTTCCAACCCCTTCTGTTTAGGGTTAACGGGTTTAGGTGTTGGGGATTTTGGATTTAGGGCTTTTGGCGCTTTTCGGTGGAAGGGCTCTTGTGGATCCCTTAAAGCGGGATTGGAAGGGTTCCTTGAAAAAGGGTGATGAGAAGGGTTCAGGGCAGGGCTTTTGGGGCTTAGGGCTACTTGGGATTTTCATTGGGTTCCAATCGAGGGTATTATGAGGGTTCCTTCCTAGAGAACCCAATACCCCTTAATTAAGGAATATACCTTATAATTATAGAGGCCCTAATATTATGATTTAAGGTATATTCCTTAATTAAAGGGTATTGGGATCTCTGGGTTTAAAGGGGTCGATCAGGCTTTGGGATTCCGACGGCAAGAGCTTACCCAGGGTTCAGGATTAGTTACTTGGGTTTAGGGTTCAGAGTTTAGGGGTAAGCTGAGGTTTAGGTTTCAGGGTTTATGGTTTCTTAGGCTTTTTTCAGGCTGAGTTTAGGTTTCAAGGGTTTTAGCACCATTTAGGGTTTTATAGGGCGGGTCTGGGCTTTGAGGGATGTTGGCATATTTAAGGCTTTTTGGGGGAGGATTTGGGCTTTGAGTGTTTGGGATTCAAGGATTTAGGGCTGCTGTTTGGGGTTGAGAGTTTGGGGTCAGGGTTCAGGGTTTTGAGAGTTCTTGCCTAGGGCTGCGAAAGTTTAGGGCTTAGGGTCCAGGACTTTCTGGGTTAGGAAAGGTATGCGTGGTTTTTGAGGAGGGTGAAAGTGGCAGCAATATGGGGGTTTCCGAAAATAGGGCCTTATTACAAGGACCCCGCAAAACCAGGGTGCCCCTAATTTTCGGAAGCCCTAAACCCTTATAGTAGCCCTTTAAAGGAACGAACCCTCATAGTAACCCTTTAAAAGGACCCTAAGAGTACCCTCAATTTTCGGAAACCATATCCAGCAAAAGTCTCTGCAGCAGTTCGGTGCGCCAGGGCAGGGGCCATACACCCCGCGGTTCGAGGACAGCATCACTGTACTCGCTGACTAAGCCCTAAGCTCCTGAACCTGAGACTAAACCCTAAACTGAGTTCCTAAAGCAGCTTTTCGCAGGATGAGGACGAAGAGGAGGGCGACAGCGAGAGGCCACCAATTTCGGGGCTGGAGTGGAAGGGCTTCTTTATCATCCGGACCTCCATTATAAAGAGACCCTTGAAAACATCCTTATCTTAAACCCCGTTCCTTACCCATATCAGTGAAGGATACCTTGTTGGTGGTAATACCTGATAATTCAAGGCACGCCGGTAGAAGTCCCCAAAGACTTGTGGACCGACAGGAAGGCAGGTTTGACTGTGTCAGTATGCCTCGCTCGAAGGGAAACGCTATTCCAAGATGCTTCAAGATGCTTTCAGAGCCAGAAGCCCTCGACACAGAGATTTGCCTCTGAGGTCATTTCTGAACGGTTTGGGGCTGCCGGGTCAGGTTTCGGGCTCGGGCTCGGGGGAACTCAAGGGCTTCAGGCTAGCATATTGGAATCTCCATTGAAACTCAAGTCTGCAAGGCTTCCTTCAAGGGCTCTACAAGGGCTCTATCGCTACCATGACCAACTTCATCGCTACTGATGTTCCCATACATATGCACATCACATCCAACACTTGGGCTTACTTTGGGGTCTTGACGAAGGCAGGTATTGGTACATGTTCTACAGTTTCGAGTGCTGAGGGTAATGCAAGACCCTGTCCATCAACAGGACTTCTCAAGGGCTCAAATCCCTAAAGCCCTCAACCCTAAACCCTACACCCCAAGCCAACAAACCTAAGCCCACAAATCCTCATGAAAGAGGCCCGTATAGTGCCTTTCGGGGAGCCTGTGGACCGCCAAAAAATGATTTTGGAACTGCGAGGGCGGCGAGGCATCAAGCAGCGAGAGTGATAAAAGCAAGCGATGCTTCCTTCAAGCCATGTTCAACAGGGTTTAGGGTTTACGGTTCGGGGTGTCGGAAGAAGCTGTACATTGTAATGTCTGTTTTATTTTTTGCATCGATGTAAAAAAAAAAAACATACATTACACTGTTCAAGTACATAGGTGGCACCGACATGGAACGGCTCTTTCTTGACACAGAACACTTGGCAGCTGGTCCCGGTGTCAAAGCTTGAGGAACACTGAGCAAGGAGGAGCGCGAGATGCCAGCAGAGTTCCCTGATCTTTTCTTCGGTTTCCCATGCTAACATGTGGGGAGTTTCCGAAAATAGGGGATCCCAATATAGTACCCTAAATAGTAGGATCCTTATTATAGGGAACCCAAAATAAGGTACCCCCATTTTCGGGAACTCCCATGTGTCGAAGCCCAAAATGCAGAGCAGAAGGCGAACCAAGACACGGACAAGGATGGAAGTCTTCGTACAGGAAAAACCTTCACCCAGCAGGTGATGTCCTCTCTGAATAAGCGAGCCGCACGTGGCGCTGGGCCCGTGGCCTTTCCGAAAGGCGCCGCAGGACGTGGGCATCTCGGAAGAGAACCCCCGACAAGGTCCACACGAGGGAGTCTTCCTTCCAGCCACGCGTCAGGTTTTCTTCATGCGGTGATCAAATCATGGCTGCGCACAGCAACCTCCTTGCGCAGGTCCACGCTTCTCCTGACGTTGCATCTGAAGCACTACCGCAAGTTGACAGTATTCAAGCCTGAAAAGCTAGCAATACGATTCGGGGTTTCAGATTGTAGCTACGCTGTGCTCGTCTCCAAAAGCCGATTCCCCTTGTTCAGATCCCCACACTAGAGGAAGTCTTTAGGGAACTTCACTATTGAAGCCTTCAGTCCCTTGAGTTCTCTGAGATCCAAATACCCCTTAGTTAACAAATATACCATAAACCATAATATTACGGCCCCTAGTTGTTTATTTAGGGCATATTCCTTAATTCAGGAATATACCTTAAAGCCTACGGCCCCTATAGTTTAAAGTATATTCCTTAATTAAGGGGTATTGGGATCTCTGAGTCCCTTGCGTTCCGGCCCGGGGCTCCTGCAGGCCGAAGACTGCCAACGAGAAAGAGCTGGAGGAGCTGAAGGCAACGACGGCCCCCTGGCGGAAATCACATCATCCTAACGATGAAAAGTCATAAGAACACTAGGTTGGATTTTGGAACATTTTTTTACTTTCCTTATTTGGGTTTATAAGGGACCCTATATATAAATATTTTTCAGGGTGTTTAAAGGCCAACCCAGAACAATAGCCAACAATACCAAGGGGCCCATTGATCATAGATTAATAGTCATGATGAGAACAGCAGCAATGTTACTCGGGGTCCAAATGATGTAACCTGGACTTAGTGAGGCAGTGTATGATGCTTTCCAGTCCAGTTGCTTCAGCCCTTTGTTCACGGTCTGAGCCTTAAGGTTTCTACGGTTTACTTTGCTGGGGGTCTTTGGGCTTTAGGCTTCCAAGGTTTAGGGTTTCTGGATGTCTGGTCCGAGACCGAATCTAGAGAGGCCAAGACACCGGAGTTTAGTCAGGGTCAGGATCTCTTAGCAAGTTAAGGTAATTTAGGGGCCTAACTAATTACAAATACTATTTTGGGGGTTCCTTAGTATTCGCATAGTATAGTTGTCCCCCCAACCCCTATTCTAATTATTAAGGCCCTTATAGTATGTTTCTTTCTTTGCTTTGTTTATGTCTGTACACAAGAGACATTGATACTGGGTGATCTTTAACTTTAGGGTAAAAGGCTTGGGGCTTGGGGTTTATTCACGTTTGCACGACGTTGGTTTCTAGTCCCTGTCCCAAAGAACCCTCGACAAAACGAACCTTTAAATATTCCTAAGAAACCATTACTATACTCTGGTAAAGGAACCCTGTAGAAGTTTCTTTTGTAGTTCCTTTTTACCAAACCCTAAGGAACCCTAAGAAACCCTTACAGTTTCCTTTTATCCTTCCTTTAACGTTCCTAAGAAACTCCGCATCTCCTAAACTGCTTAGAGGCCGAAGCGGTTCCTTTGGGACCGATTGTGGCCGCGTCGCGGACGCTCGACCAGGTGCGAAGCGTGAGGGCGGGTTTAGGGCTTTAGGGTACTAAGGTTTTAGGGTTCAGGGCTTTAAGATTTAGGAGTTTAGGGGTTTTTAAGGTTTTAAGGTTTAGGGTTGAGGGTTGGGATTGGGGTTCCAAGGGAGTGGTTTGTGGTTTTAGGACTCAGGGCCTTAGTAGGGTTCAGGAAGGGTTGGGATTCGGTTTCGCTCTGAATCTTAACACCCTAACATCCTTCATATAGCGGCCTGAAGGACTAATAATAATAATTATTATTATTGTTATTATAGTAATAGTAATAGTAATACTAACACTAAAATAATAATAATAATAATAATAATATAACGCGATCACTCCGTCAGGCGCCTTGTTCTACTTCTGGTAATACTAGACCCCAAACCCCAACTTAAATTAGTGAGGCCCCTATGGTAAACCATTCTGGGCAAACCCTTATAATGCCCTGGAGGAGCCCTACAGACCAGGACAGCTATTCTTGGAGTCAGCTTTCAAAGTTCTTCAGAGCTTGCATGCGTGCGTGTTAAAGTGTTTGTGGGAGCTTGGGTATCAAGTTTCAGAGTTAAGGATTTCGAAGTCTCGCGCATCAATTTCAGCTCTGGGCTTTCACGCACTGAAGCCCTACGTGGTAGGCACCCGCGTGGTATGTCCGTACAAGCCGCTGATAAGACCTTTGGTAAATCTAAGCCCGAGAACCGAGAACCCGAACAGCAAAACCGCTTAAAATTAAAGCGAAAGCACACAATAAAAACATTCCAAGTCCTAAAGCCTAAGCCCTAAACCCGTGCCTAAACAGACTCCAATCCTCTGTTCTTTCCGTTCAGGCAAAAGCCGTCATGAGTTTCGTGGATGCGATCTCGGAGAAGAGCTTGAATCGAACGTGCCTTGGACCTTATTTCAGTGCTTTATGGGATTGCGTGAGAGCTTTTTGGGTTTGTACAAGGGGGAGAAAGTGCCATGCAGGGCGTGCTCTGGGTTTTTGTCACGTGTTTAAGGCTTTACCAACCAGTTTCTGTGATTTCAGGTTGGCAGTTTCGGGGCTGGCAATCCATAGACCCTACATGTTTAAGACCCGAAAAGCTTCTGGCAATCGCAAACTCACTTAAAACGACAAGGCCTTGCAAGTAGAGCCCCCTACCTGCTCCCCGTCTCTCCGAGGATGGCGCTGACTGCAGCGCGTGGCCGTGGCAAGCACTTGGGCGGCAGGGATCAGTAGGTAGGGCCTCTGCAGGATTTCACGAGCCGGCTTTGGGGATTCGGGGTGGACCGTTTGCAGCTACATCTCATTCGAAAGGACTGTCTCCATAAGCTTTCAGTAGGTCTTACGGTGCTCTTCGCAAGCGGATATAAAGGTCTGAAGTGGGTTTCTCACCGTGGGATTGAGTGTACATTTTGAGAGTTGGAGTTCGCACAGCGTGCTTGGATTCCTACGTGTTGCATGTCGAATAGTCGATTTGAAAGCGATTGCTTTCAGGATTTAGCGTTTACCTAGTCCGCCAAAGTACACACGCTGGCTGCCGTCCGTTGAGATTGAAAGCGATGTTCATACATCGGTCTAGAAACTGTGTACCTATGTGTATCTCTAGGTGTTGCTTTCCTGGGGGGACTTTGTTGGATGAGGTTCGTAGAATCAACACATAAGATAGCCCAAAAGTTACACTTTGAGGTCTTGGACGGTGTGCAGGTTTAGGACTGTGACAGTGCGAGTCTAGGGTGTTCTGGAGTCCTTTAGAGACCCCCTTTTTGGGATTCTTAGAACTTCTTTGGGGTTTTAGCTTTTATGGATCCCTTTCAAGGCCCCCTTTGTTGATTCTAGCCGCTAGCCCCCTTTAAAGCCCCCCCCCTTTTTGGGGGGGACTCCTTCTAGACTCCTGTAGATGCCCCTTTTTGGATTCTTAGAAAGGCCCCGCCCTTTTTTGGGGGACTAAACCCCTAAACCCTAAACCCCTAAACCCTAAACCCCCAAACCCCTAAACCCTAAACCCCTAAACCCTAAACCCCTAAACCCTAAACCCCTAAACCCCCAAACCCCCAAACCCTACTCCTTGGGCCGAGAGAGACGCCGAGGTCCGCAGCCCTGGGCCTGGCGATCTCGGCGGCCGTGGCCTACGGCTACTCCAACATCTTCGTGACGGCACCGAAGGGAGGGGGGGGGGGGTTAAGGGTTTAGGGTTTAGGGTTTAAGGGTTTTGGGTTTAGGGTTTAAGGGTTTTGGGGTTTAGGGTTTAAGGGTTTAGGGGTTCCTTTAAAGGGGTCTATAGGTCACCATCTTCCTGACGGCACGAAGAGGGGAGGAGGGGGGGTTAGCTAGGAATCCCAGTAGTACCCTTATTCCCTTTTTGTAGTCCTAGGTTCCTTATAAGGTTACCCAATACCAAAAAGAGAGGCCTTCTTATTCTTAGGTTACTGGGTATCCTAGTTAGGTAGTTAGGGCTTAGGGGTTCCTTTAAAGGGATTTATAGGTCACTATCTTTGTGACGGCAGAAGGGGGGTTCAAGGGTTTAGGGGTTCCTTTAAAGGGACTTTTAGGGTATTGTAGTGTATCCAACATCTTCGTGACGGCAGAAGGGGGAAGAGGGTTTTGGTGTTATTAACATAAAAAGCAACCTATAGGGTACCATCTTCATGACGGCAGAGGGGGGAGGCGGGATCTAGGGTACGGTGATTAAGGATTTAGGGTTCTAAAGGTCTTGGGATTTTGGAGCGGGGGCTTCAGGAACTCAGTCACGGCAAAAGGGGGGTATTTAGGGCGTAGGAATTCCTTTGAAAGGATCTATAGGGTACGAGAGCGCACTTAGGATTTAGGGGTATGAAGGGTTTCGGGGCTTAGGGTTGTGTAGGGGTTTAGGGGTTATGTTAGGGCTTAGGGGTTAAAGGGTTTAGGGTTGTGTAGGGGTTTAGGGGTTCGGTCGGGGCTTGTTTAAACAGAGATCTTGGAAGGGTATCGTAGGGTTAGCGTGGGGTTAAGGGACTTATCAGCAGGGTTTAGGATTCCTTTAGCACTGGGATCTTATCAGGAGACTGTAGTGTTTAGGGTTGGTTCAGGGTCAGGCATCCTTCAGGCGTATTATAGGATGTAGCATCTACGGTTCAGGGTTCCTTGCCACATGGAACATTTAGAGATTCGAGTTCAAGGGTTTTTAAAGGTGCCCTTTAACCCTAAACCCTAAACCCTAAATTTAAGTGTACCAAAGGGTTTACGACAAATTGAGAACATCGGTCTTGGCCTTCGGGAGCTCTTGAACCCGTACTTGGTTGCAGGGGTGGATGGCAAGCATGTCCTGGGCGTTCCTTCTGGATAATTACATAATCTAATCATATACCAGAATATACCTCTCAAGCTCTTTTCCAACAAATTCGGCACCTATTTTACCCACAGTAGTCTTCGCGCCTGCAGTTTCAGCTCCATCCTGAAATCTGCTGAGGGTTTTGAGCTTACAGTGTTTAGCAGAAGTCATCGAGGTGCTAGCTAATGTCAACGGGGATGACTGGGATTGCGTGGAAGGGCAAAACACACCAGTTCCATTCACGCAGAAGCCAGCGGAACCTGTCCTTGCGGGTTTTCGAAGGTCAAGAAGTAGTCGCCACAACAGTTGTAGGAATATTCGGCTACACGGACCGGTTTTTTTGCAAGAGCAGGACCAGAAGTTGCGCATCCACCCAGAGAGGTACACGGAGGATGCACAAAAGAAAGCCGCAGATAAGCTTGCCAAGACCATGGATTAGCTCGGGTTGCAGAGCATCTGCATCAAGGACTTTGTCCAAAAACTTGGCAAGGGCTGCGCACAAGGCGTGCAACAAGCAGTCACGATCTGAATGAGCAATCCAAGCATCTGGAGTTTGAGCATCCTGCTACGGATGCAGTCCGTGCTTATGTGAAGCACAAGGTCGAACACGACAAGGTGCCTCCCCGAATGGTGTGTAACTTCGATCAAGTTTGGTGCCAAGACACATACAAGCATTGAAGACTTAACGCATCAAACTGCGACACCCTAGAAACCCAAAAACCTTGAAGTCCGCAAGCCCTCCCAAGCCATAAAACCCGAAAACACTCAACCCAGAAACGCAAAAGCCGGAACCCATGCGTACGTTTAAAGGAGCCTTATAGCACCCACAACGGGGGCCAACCCAAGACCCCTAAAACCCAAACCAGAATCTAGGGGCCTTCATAATTACCTACACTATTCTGGGGGGGGGGGGGGGTCCTTATCATATTTATAGTAGAATGAGCCCCCAAACCCCTACATTATCCCATAAGCATCAAAATAAGGAAGCCTCAAAATAGTATTGGCAATTATTTAGGCCACTATTCTACCAAAATAAAGCAAGAGTCCCCAGAGGCCCCTTCCCCGGAGAACCTGAGCACCGTCTTCGAGTTCATACTCAAGGGCTTCGATGCCTTGGGCATGAAGGAGACCGCCTTAGCAGGATTTGGGAGATGGGTTTTTGGGATTAGAATTTGGGATTGAGGGTGTGGGATTTGAGAGTTGGGTTTTCGGGTTTAGAATGTGGGATTTAGGGTTTGGGATTTGAGTTGGGTTTTTGGCTTTAAGATTTGGGATTTAGGGTTTGGGATTTGAGAGTTAGGTTTTCGGGTTTAGAATTTGGGATTGAGGGTTTGGGATTTGAGAGTTAGGTTTTCGGGTTTAGAATTTGGGATTGAGGGTTTGGGATTGGAGAGTTGTGTTTTTGGGTTTAGAATTTGGGATTTCGGGTTTGGGATTGGAGAGTTGTGTTTTTGGGTTTAGAATTTGGGATTTAGGGTTTGGGATTGGAGAGTTGTGTTTTTGGGTGCAGAATTTGGGATTTAGAGTTTGGGATTTGAGAGTTGGGTTTTCGGGTTTAGAATTTGGGGTTGGGGGTTTGGGATTGGAGAGTTGTGTTTTTGGGTTTGGAATTTGGGATTTCGGGTTTGGGATTTGAGAGTTGGGTTTTCGGGTTTAGAATTTGGGATTGAGGGTTTGGGATGGGAGAGTTGGGTTTTTGGGTTTAGAATTCGGGATTTAGGGTTTGGGATTGGAGAGTTGGGTTTTTGGGTTTAGAGTTTGGGATTTGGGATTGGAGAGCTGTGTTTTTGGGTTTAGAATTTGAGATTTAGAGTTTGGGATTTGAGAGTTGGGTTTTTGGGTTTAGAATTTGGGATTGAGGGTTTGGGATTGGAGAGTTGTGTTTTTGGGTTTAGAATTGGGGATTTCGGGTTTGGGATTTGAGAGTTTGTTTTTTGGGTTTAGAATGTGGGATTTAGGGTTTGGGATTGGAGAGTTGTGTTTTTGGGTTTAGAATTTGGGATTTCAGGTTTGGGATTTGAGAGTTGGGTTTTTGGGTTTAGAATTTGGGATTTAGGGTTTGGGATTGGAGACTTGTGTTTTTGGGTGCAGAATTTGGGATTTAGGGTTTGGGATTGGAGAGTTGTTTTTTTAGGTGTAGAATGTGGGATTTCGGGTTTGGGATTTGAGAGTTGTGTTTTTGGGTTTAGAATTTGGGATTTCAGGTTTGGGATTTGAGAGTTGGGTTTTTGGGTTTAGAATTTGGGATTTAGGGTTTGGGATTTGAGTTTGGTTTTTGGGTTTAGGATTTGGGATTTAGGGTTTGGGATTTGGGATGTGCTTAGGACTATAAAGCTTTGAGGGGTAGTTTACCGTTTTATGGGTCACTGTGTTCTCCGAGAGTTCATGAAGGATTGAGGTTTTACACCCACGGATCTTAAGAGGCTGTCATGAGGTTTTGAGGTGCTAGAAGTTGTACGGGTTGTGTATGCGCGTTGGAAAGGTCTTGCAGTGGCTTTGTGGTGTTTCTGTCCGGGTCAGATAGGGTTCTGCCTGTTCATGTTACACTTGTAGCTGGGATTGTTAGGCGGTTGCGGGCTTAAGGGTGTCAGGTAGTGGCAGTGAGGATCAGGAAATTTCGAACTTGAATGCACTGTTCGATAGGTTTTTGGTCATGGTGTCAGGGCTCGTTAGGGCTCCAAACAACGTCAAGGTTACGGTGTTTTCAGAGATTGTCGTAAGGAGCCAGCCCCATGCGCAGCCCCAAAAACCGGGCGGCGCCAGGAGCATCAGGAGTATGAGCTGGTGCAAGCAGAGAACCCTGAGCTCAACAAGGCCAGAAGACTTTCAAAATTCGGATGGTTCCCTGAGAGCCGTCTTTTTTGAAGGGAGGGGGTGGTGATGACCATATTGATATCCTGAGCTCAAGTACCCAAAAATGAGATCCGTTGGACCGCTACAGCTCTGGAGGCGGGGATCTTTCTTCAAGCATATTTAACGGAGCCTACAAGGATTAGAAGTGTGGTGCTGTTTTCTGGGCCGCGGGTTGGGTGTCCTGGGGTCAACACAGGCCTAAGGACTACTACTTTCCCTGAGTGCTGCTCCGAATCGTCGTTAAGAACCCAAACCCCTAGGCCAGTTATTCAAGCCCCCTTTTTCTGTACCCTGACAGGAACTCTCAGGGTTCCTTTCAGGTGACTAAAGGGGGCAGTTCATGCTGTGTGGGGAGGGGGGCATATTGGGCTCTACTGATTTTTGAAGCTCCCACCGTCTCCAGCGGTGTGTTGTGGAGAATGTACAGGGAAGCTTGGTGTTCGCTAAGCCCTTGGGTCCTAGAACTGATTTTGGAGAGCCCCCGGACCTGAAGCTCATGCCCCTCCCTTAATCAAGAAATATGGCTTAAATGATAACAATATGCCGCCAAAGAATTCACGGTACGTTCCTTAAGTAAGGGGTATTGGGCTCTCTGGGTGCTTGAGGCGCTGGTCAGGGTAAACATCTTCAAGGACGGATCCCGCTGCTTGTTTAGCATGCCATGTTCCCGGAAGTCAAGACTGCCATACGTCGTAAGTCCTAGCCCTTACGGGCCTTACGGACTAAAGCCGCCATCTGGGAGTCGGTCTATAGGCTTTGGGATCTGTATGGATTACTATAAGGGTACTATTGGGGCTTTAGAGTTTTTTGGTGGTTCCTTCGAGGGATCTACACGGGTTACTATAAGGGTACCATTGGGGTAATACGGGGGCGTAAGCTCCAACGGATCTCAGGCGTAGGACTAGGACCCTCCTTCTGTGATCCGGTTTGCTGGTGGGGTTGCAGTAGGGCTTCAGGATTTTTATGCGTTTCGGGTTTAGGGCGGCGGATAACTGGGCGATAGGCTCAGGGTTCTGGGTCTGAGTTTGTATGAACACTTACTTTTTAAAGGGCAATTCAAGATATTAGTATGGCTCTGGATGTTCTGGGCCTTTCGGATATAGAGTCTGGAGTTTATGGCGGAGCATGTAATACACTGAGGGGTCCTTCCCAGTCTTACATCCTGTGGCAGATACTCTTCCGTTTGGGATGGATCGGGATTGGGACTGGGAATCCACCGGGGTTCGAATTCTAATTTCAAGCAGTTCTACAAAGTACGCAACAGCCCTTGTGACTGTTCGATATTTCGTCGGCGGGGTGCAGAAAATGCCAAAGATTACAAGCAGCTGCAGTAGCGAGCACGCAAACGCTTGCTGCAAGCACAAGCAGGCACGTCCCAATCCGTCCAGGGCTCCTTTGCTTAACACTACAACCCCACAGCTTCTCCGTAGTTGAGGGATAACATGACGAGCAGCGGCAAGGGTAAAAGGCCAGGGTGCCCGCGCGTCAACCGAGTTTTTATAGTCGTTCTTCATCTTGTGCCTGGTTCTTGGCTGAAGAGATTCTGCTTTGGCGCCCCTTTTCTTGAAAATCTCTGTCGCCTGTGCTTGTTTGACGGCGTTGTGGTCGCGAGATCAAGCGGCATGGAGCATCATGGAATCTCGGTGAGTGCCTCACATGCTGATTGTAGACGCATTGTGCGTGACACATTCCCGTTCACTTACACCCGTCCAGCACCGCTCTCGCCCACACCCAGCGCCTCGTCGACGCCTCAGCGAGGCCACAGTTGTACCCCTGTCCCACAGATCCATCGTGCCTGCTTTTGACGTCACCATGTGCGCCCCCGCGTCAGCATGGTCGGTGGTTAAATGATCAGCAGCCCGACCCTCCCGCCTGCCCGTGCCTCTCTCCTTGTCCAGCCCCCTGCAATGGTGCAAAGCTCATGCCCCGCAGTGGGTTTAACAGTTCGACCTTAAACCTTGGAATGTTGCTGCTGGCGGAGACGCCCTTTTCACGACCTACTGGCCCCCGTCTCCCAAAGCCAAAACAGAACACGTTCTCAAGTGAGTTTGTTTTCCATGGCGCCAACAGTTTTGTTCTCGTGCTCTGCAGGACTTTGCCGTGGCCCTTGTTCTTCTACACGACTGTTGCGCACAAGCACAAGTGTTGAGCCATGGTACGAGCTAGGTTGAACTTCGTTTCTCACCTTGAACCCCTGCCGATACACGAGTACCGCGCTACATCTATGTTCAGGTGTCCCAAAATCAGTGCTCTTCAAAGTTGATATCAAGCAAGTGCTAGCGGCCAAAAACCCCGAATGCCATGAGCAAATGCCAAACTTTTCAGATGGAAGTCCCTGAGCTCCTAAACCTAAACCTCTAAAGCCGCAGGATCACCGCCAGACCGTCCAGTACATCAGTCCTTCCGACTGGCAGCATCTGGCACAGGCAGGAGGGTTTTACAGCTTAGGGGCCCCGATGCCTAAATTGAAGGGAGGTTTGGTTGATGACCGGACAGATTCAGTCGTTTCAACCCTGTGAGTGGTTGAGGTAGTCCCCTAGGGTTAGGGTCCATGTCCTGGGGGATCCCCATAGTCTACTTGGCGGCCCAGGGGACTTAGTAAGTAGGTTATAAGTAGGGTTATACTTGGGGTAGCTCCATCTAGTGTACTCATAGCCCTACTTATAACCTACTTACTAAGTCCCCCCGGCCTCTAAGTATTGTTCACGTTGGGGTTTTTCGGGATTGTCAAAGCACAGGTTTAGGTTCTGTTCCCACGGGTGCAACGGCCCAAATAGCAGGAACTCTAGTATTTAAAGCTGCTAAGGGTAACGGGGCCAGAGGACTCACAATTTAAGGTTTGGGCCGCAACACCACATTCGGCCAGCGCAACAAGCCCCGAACCATACAACTCGTGCAGAATTGGTATACGACCCGGAGTCAACATTCCTACGAAAGGTTCTGGACCCGCACGGTAAGTTGCAGTCATAAGTTGATAATTCGAGCATCCATCGCGCACATGTCCAGCAAACACCGAAGCCTCCTGGATACGGTGTAGGATTTTCAGGCGTAGAGTTCAGCATCTAGACAGTGTAGTAGAGATTCAAGGGTTAACACCTACGATGTCGGGACGTTGTAGCAAGTTTCGTTTCTGGCTGCAGGATGCTTTGGGAAGTTCAACGTAGCACCCTTGGTGTAAGTACCCAGGAACTTGAAAATTTAAGAAGCCAAACTGTCGAAGCGAAGCCCTAAATCGCTTGAATAAACTTTGCACTAGAGGCCATTGAGCATTGAATCTCTGTCAAGCCATGCTAAAGACACACAAAAAGTAAGCCCTGAAGCCTTAAACGTGGGTTCGAAACCCTCCAACAGGATTCGAAACGCATCAACAAGACTCACATCGATACCAATAAAGTAGATTTTGAAACCCTCCCAGTAGACAGAAGAGCAGACTTTACTCACAGTACAATGTGACAGAATAAAATGAATGTTAAACCATAAGAAGTTTTTCTGCGGCGTGCAAAGGCCGAGCTGTTGGTGGTTGACGAAGCCGCCGCAATTCCGCGACCCGACTTCTTCATTTTGGGGTTCCCTTAACCATAGTCCCTTTAGGAATTCTTTCTTATTTTTGTTCATATAAAACCCAAGAGAGTATTACAAATATTATTTTCATTAGGATTCTAAGGGGGGTATAGTTAAGGGTTTCCTAACTTTATCGGTTAGTTTGAAGCTACTCTAGGGTGTTAGGGTCACTTCAGGGTTTGGGGTTTATGCATTATTGGTTTAGGTGGTTCAGGTTTCTATTTGGGGTTTAGGGGTTTGAAGTTCGAGCAGAGGGAGTAATTGTTCTTCTAGTTTTTCGGCGTTCCGGGTGTGTTTGTTCTTTACTCTGAACGGTACCTATTTCTAGTCAAGGTAAGAGGCATTGGGCTTTGTGAACTCTAGCAAATTTTAGGAAGCTGATTGCTTTATTTCTTTCATGTCGTCACTTTTGGTAAAATGCAACTTGCGACGTTCCTTGTATCATCACAGAAACTTTACGGCTTTTGGTTGACTTTACTGCTTTTAGTTGCGGAGTCTCGGGCTGTAGGGCTCTAGGAGTGGGGAGCTTCAGGGTGTTGCTTTAGGCCCGGACCACGAGTCATGCGAGGCGCCCAGAGGTGAAATGAACTCCGCGGCACGCCGCGGTCTTCTTTCCGAGTCTGGTCGCAGCCGGAAAACCTTAAAGCCCAAAAACCTGAAGCTATCTACTCATGATTATGAGCGCCAAGAAAAGACATGAAACACGACAACAAGAAAAGAGTTTCAACAACTCGCGGAATAATGAACAAGGAAGCTGCAACACACCGCAACTACGCGCAGCCATGGACCGTGGTGTAAACATCATGAGTATATGTAAGGACAGTATAGTATACTCTAGTATAGTATAGTATAGCATAGTAAAGTACAGATACTGTGATGAAAGTATATATTTGAGCTAACTTGTAGCATCTCTTACGTGCAATTTCAAAAACCCCCGAAAGCCAAGCGCCCAGGCTGCCCATTGTGAAGAAGCTGCTCGGGTCCCGAACTCAGCGCAGCGAGGGACTAGGTAGGGCTTTGGGACATGTTATATTTTCTCTTATTGGGCTTAAGAGGAACTTAGCTACTAATATTTTTCAAAGGCTTTAAAAGCACCTCCTAGGGGATCCTCTGGAAAACTTGGGTTTTCGTGGCTAGGTACTGTGGGGGCCTTTTGGAATAGCATTCCTGTAAAGGGTTCATTACAAGGAATACTACAAGGTTCCGAAAAAATCTGGCTTTCCGCTTCAGGGGTTTAAGGTTTAAGGTGTAGGGGTTTAGGGTTCAGGCAAAACTCCATAGAAACCATTAGGGGGCCAGGGTGTAGGGGTTCAGGCGTTAAGGCTTTGGATTTTTGTCAGCGTGTGCGCATTGCGGGAGCTGTTGTTCTAAGCCGAAAGTCTACGCCGTTTTGGAGCTCTCAATGAACGGCGCGACTGACCGGAAAGCAAACTGGTGACGAGCATCCTTTTTCGTGTAAAGCGAAAGGATCCTCCGTCCCAGGCCATATCCAATATCTCATTTCTAGTATCTACTGTCAAATATGAGCTGCTTACGATACTATACTATAGCATTATATTATGTATGTTTTACATATATATATATACATATAATACATATTCCAAATTCCAAAGCATCCTCGGCCCCAGGCCATACCTGGTGCTCCTGGCTTCCACTGTGAATGGCTATGAAGGAGCCAACGAGCAGTCAAGTGGCTTCCTAGAGTCAAGCAGCATGGCTGATGGACAAAATCCTGCATTACCCATTATAAGGAATATACCATAGTTCCCATAGTTTAGGGTCCTTAGGGTCATGCAGGATTTTGTCCGTCAACAGTATGGAAGCTTGAATACTTATTTACACTACACCTGCGATACTTAGAGTATAGTATACCCCAATTGAATTCGGGTGTCAGGTCTGTTTAGCAGTATCTGACGCGGTTTAGGGTCTCCCCTTGTTTGTCGAAGGGATTTCCGTTCGCTCCCAGAGGCTGGAATCGGTTTGGGTTTGTGTTTGGGGGTGTTGCGTTTGTCATGTCGTATTTACATGCATACCTCTGTATACGCATACATATATATATATAATGTATACATACATCACGTACGTATGTATGCATATACACATATGTAGAGAGGCTACTTGTGGGTTACGGTTCAGGGTTTTTGGGCTTTGGGTGTTGTTTTTTTGAATGTAAGAGATCTTATCCGCAGCTCACTCCTGAGCCCCACGCCAACCCGAAGCCACAAGCCATGAACCCCGAACCTTCAAATTTCAGGCACCTTGAATCTTCCCAGAATGAAACCAGACTCACAAGACCGCAAGCCCTACCCTAAAACGCTAAGAGCAGGCACCGGCCGAGCCTTGTCCTTGAAACTCATCGAGGACCTGGGATCCATGCTTGGCTTCGGTTTCTGGGGATTTACAGGATGTCTTAGGCTTCCTGTGTGTTCGGATTGTGTTGTATTGGTTACCCGAATGGTGCGGGAACACCGTCGGCTGCAGTTCCGGCTAGGCACACCCGCATGTGCATGCGCTGCAGGGGAACGGGCCGGTCCCGTTTCCGCTGTGACGCTGTGCTCGCTAACTACGTGTTTGTTCAGATTTCCGCCCATTCGCTACGCTCATTCTGCCCAAAGTCGTTGCAATGCCACGTTGTTCAACCTCTCGAGCGTGGTTTGCTGAATCCCGTCAAGGGTTTTCTTGAAACTTGAGATTTGAGAAAGCCTCGATGCCGAAGGTCCTAGCAGCACGCTGTGAGGATCCTGTGTGTAGTCTCCTACTCGGGATGTGGCCCCGGTGTGGTCTTCCAGTCTTCGTCTTTGTAAACCTGAAACGCTCGATCGAGAAGCGTTCGATCGAAAGCCAAAGGATCACAGAAAGTCCTGATGACGGAAATGCTACATGGGGATTCCGGTTTAGGGTTTTAAGGTCCGCGGCTTTAAGGTCCAGGTTCGTTTCGTCGCAAGGACTACTCGAGGAAGGAAGTACTTTGTTGTCGCCCTTCGCGCCATTTGAGCAACTTGATCCCAAGAGCCGCACCATAAGTATTGATATTGGGGATCTAACATAGTATAAAAGCACGACTCTCCACTAGGTAGGCACTTGGTAACCTTCGGGGTACATGATGGGGAACCACAAGCTTTCAGAAAGTACGGGACCCCCAATATGGACACTGGACAGAAGATATTAGGATAAGTAAGGGCCACCTATTTCCCTGGCATATGTGCGGTAGAATTTTCCTACCAGCCCCCAGACCCAAACCCAACAATACTACATGCCGTGCCAGCCAAGCCAGTAGCACCGTACTTGTACGTAAGTAGCGCAAGTTGAGGGTGCAAGGTTTCCCCATTTGGATCAACCACGATGCTTAACAACTTGATCATTGACAAACCGTGGATCTCAATGGATTCCTTGTTATATGGATCCCATCAGGTGGGTTTTGCTGGAACCTGATTCAGGTTCCCCCATTGCTCACGAAAGCTGGTTCCCTTCTCGTCCGCGCATGTCCTCGGAAGGATCTGAAAGCCGGCAAGGGCGTCGGGGGAAGCGCCAAGAAAGGCAGGGCGGCAATCCCGAAGCCCAAACCCTGAACCTAACCCAAGAGCCGAGCCAGATAAGATCCGCGTGGGTCAAAGGAGCTTCTTGCCTGTAAAAGATTTGAATACTTATTTCTGGCACTCGTGTATGTGGGTCACGATATGCACAAAGCGGATACCTGCAAGCAAGCCTACGTTGGTTTGGGTTGGGTGATGTGCCACAACGATTTGGCCATGCAGTCAGTTGTCCTCTTCAGGCTGCCTTCTATATTTCGGTGATCCCAGGCATTCTGCCAGGATCCAAGGTCGTGGTCGTCTTGCCTCTGCTGAGGCAGGAGGATTTCCAAGGCGAGGGTCGCTGCCATCCTGGAGGAAGGTCGGCAGGCCCAGAGTGGCCTTGGAAAGAATCTTCTGAAGGCTCTGTTCGAACCCTGACACGGGACTCTGTTTGCCGAGGACGTGCGTCTGGTGTGCGGCGACCGCGGCGACGACCCGGGACACCGGACTCCCTGTCTTTTGGCCGCTGGACAACCTCCCACATCTTCAAGATGGCGAGGACATCCGTTCCCCTCTGCCCTCGAAATCGAAGCCTAAGCAGGCTCGGTTTCTCTTGGCCAAGATGGAAACGTTAAGATAGAAACGCCCCATGGATAAATCACCGAATCCCCATATCCCCATGCCGGCTCAGGGAGGCATTCTGCTTGTTCCTGGCTCCAAAGCGGGTTCATATCAGCATTCCCGAAGGCTGTCGAATTCAAGGTAGAAGTGTTAAACCGCAGCTAAACCCCAAACCTCCTGAAATGCTGTAAGATTTTCGCGTGAGACTTTACTGCTACCACGCTCAGCCCACGTATCAAATCATGTCGGTAGTTCTGCATGTTAGGTCCTGACATTCTTGGTGAGGCAAACGTATGGACTATATAGGCATATGAGAGTTTCCGAAAATTAGGGCTACCTCATTTTGGGGCCTTCATACTAAGGTTCCTACTATTTAGGGTACCATATTAGGATCCCCAAATTTTGGGAAAATCCCATATGGGTCCTGCGAGAAATCAGTCTTGGATCTGCGTGGGTTCAAGATTTAGTGTTCCGGCTCAGGGTCCAGAGTTCAAGCTAAAACGAATTCAGGGGAGCCTATGAATGAGCCCTAAACCCCCAGACCCTCAACTCAAAAGGATAGAAAGCCGTGAACAGGATCCTTTGGGAACTTCGCAGCAGAAACCTTGATCGAAAGAAACCTTTGTCGAAACCTGAAGCACAAGCCATCATAGAAGCAAACCTTAGGTAGTTCGTGGCTGTTCAGGAACCCAGAATTGAGCCATAAAGAACCCTTTTCAACCCCATAGAGCCGCTAAAGTATATTATATAAACCCCATATGACCCGAATTCTTGAACCTTCGACTAATCATCCCAGGAAACTCCCCTAGACCCTAAGGACCCTGACCCTGAGAGCCTCTCCGTTCTTGCCTTCTTTGCCCAGGGCCCTCCAGCGATCGAACCTTGCGGGAGCTTTCCTTGGAGGCAAGGGTTTTTGTTCTTTCGTCTCTAGGTCAGTTATGGTTTGGGTTTTGGATTTACGTTTGTAAGGATTTTTGATCATGTTAGAGATGTTTTGTGATAGCAGTTATATTGGTTTTTATTGGCATTGTCATCGCTTCTTGTGTCTTTCTGTTCCTGGTGTGTGACGATTGTCAGTAGTTTGTTTGGTCAGGATTTGCCGGTTCTGTTTGAGGGCGCATGTCAATTTAGGATGGCTTCTGTGTAACAGTGGGTTTTTCCTGTCCAACTGCTGGGGGTGTCATACCCACTTCCAAAGACAGCTTCAAACTTCTCGCTAGACTCTAAACGACTACTGCGCTGATCACTGGACTTCTCCAACATGAATGGCCTGTCTCCCTCTCTTGGGGTAACACAGTCTGGCTATGTCTCGCTCTCAGCAAGAGCCCCTGCAGTGCTCCTTATCATGGCAGATGCTATCTCCTCGTCTGTCCATTTGCAGCCAGGCTAGACTTGGTAGCTGAGAAAGTGAGTTGTGATCCTGCGGGGTTCAAGAATCTATAGCTGCTATTTTCGAACCTCCAACACCTTTGCTGCAAGCAAGGAGCCAATCCGCTATGCGCCTGGAGATCCCGTTGAGGCACCGCTCGGTTTGGGGCTTTGGGGGTTCCTTTATGGGGATCCATGGGGTAGTATAGGGTATTATGGGGCAGGCTTCAGGGTTTCATGACCCTTTTAAGGTTTAGGGCTTTTGGGGCTTCCGGGTTTTACAAGAGGGCAATACGGGTTTGGAGGTGTAGGATTTAGGGCTAGTTTGTTCAGTGATTCTATGATTCTATAATTGGTGTTAGCTTCCACATCTTCGTGGTTAAGGCTGTCGGGCTTGATTCCAGAGACAATTGGATACTCTAGTTGTGCTTGCGGGTGGGGGTAGGGGCCGAACTAACTTTTCCACTGTTTACGAGATGTTGCGAGGCTTAGGGTGTTCGTGATGCTTTTTAGGTCCAGTGTTTCGGGTCTGGGAAGTCTGAAAATTCTATCGGGTTTACCTGGAAGCTGCAAGAGTCTTCATTCATCCCTTGCACGCATGCTCTATCGACAACAACACCGCAATTGAGCATCACACATAGCAGCAGCTGCCTATTCGCAATCTCACCAGTGCAGAATGATCTTCGTTTTCGACCAATCAATACTCTGAATGCTGTTGACCTTTGTGCGGGCAAAATCCTCACGACTACAGGGGTTGACTGGCTTGTCGCTGTGAAACCTGTCCAACACTCGGATGACCCTGGAAACCTTTGCAAGCGCAATAGCATGTGTAGTGATCGTAAACTACGGTATACCTTTCTTCGAGCTTTGATGTTTCGTGGATGCATACATACATACATACACAGATATTTTACATATGTATATATACACACACGCACACATGGAGCGAGACAGTGCGCCGATATACCGTGGCTTTACATAAACTAACCATTGATATCGGAGGAGCTAAGGAGCCAGGGATGATGATAATCCCTAGTAAATAAGGAGCTAAAGAGCCCAGGGAACCCCAAAACCACTGCTTGGTAAACCTCTTGGCAGTCCTGGCTCGGGCGGTTACTTTGCCTGGACGCTGCGCAGGCCCTCACCCCCTCCCAGAGAGCCCAAGGGGCCCCTTAATTAAGGAATATGGCTTAAATGATATAGGGATTCATATTATGATTTAAGCCATATTCCTTAATTAAGGGGTATTGGGCTCTCTGGGCTGATCGGGTGTTTGGGTGCTGTTGACTTCGCTTCTTTGAAACGAGGGTTTAAGACTTGGAGCAAGGGCTTCCGGGTGTTCCTGGAGCAAGCCAGGATTTGACCATGACCTGGTGTAGTCACGGTGGGGAGGGGTTGAGATATGGGTTCTTGTATTTTTGTTTCCCTCCAGGTTCCTGTGGTCAACGGGGCTTGCTACTACAAAGACCGTCACGCTGGAAACTCCAAAACACAAATACCAGGAGGCACCATGCGAGAACGCCACAGTACCTCCAGCACTTGGAGAATCATGCAATAAGCAGACTTTGTGATGCTCATGACTGCCGTGCTTGCGGATATTATTTTCCATATACTGAGTCTTCAGCACTTTCAGGCAATCTGGAACCTCTGAGAAACCGCAGCCATGAAAGAATCAATGCGAACATTTGAGACACACACAGAGAGAAATTGCAGCAAAATCTTTTGATCTCAAGATAGCCTGCATCATAAGGTACCCTTGTTCCACGACTGCCCGCTGAAGCGTCGGTTGAATGCCAAACCCTGAAGTTTTAAACCCATACCCTTGAAGCCTGAATCCTCAAAACCCCTGAAGCGTTGAATTCGACGCAGCCTAAATGCCCTATTTGCAGAGATCGGGTCCCGAAGAATCCCATGAAGATGGATCAAAAGTCGTACCTGCAGCCATTCATGACGATAGAAGCCATGCTTCATAAAGAACCATAACCCTCACAAGCAAAATCCTAAGCAAAATCCTAAAGCCTTGGAGCTCCTTGCGACCCCAAAACAAGCCGTGAAAAAAACACAGAGAGCACGCCAAAAGCCGCTTCGATGACTACTATTTGCTTAAGAACCCCCAAATATATTCCTTATAGGGATAATATAGGGATTATATTTTTCTATTTTTTGGTGGGTTCTTAAGCAAATAGTAGATGAGGTTCCGAAGTTGCAGATGAACTCTTTGCCTCTGCCGGCCGAGTCGGAGTCCCAGGAGCTGCCTTTCGTTTCAACGACTCTAGAGGGGCCTTAGTAAATCTAGGGTTCCTACAGTTCCGTTTAAAGGGATTTATAGTAGGATCCTATGGTATAGGGGCCTTAATAAGAAGAATCTACTAGTCCTTAGGGTTTCTTTCAAGGGGTCGATAAGGGCTACTATAAGGGTGCTATAATATAGTGGCCTAAATAATCACCTATACCAGTTTGGGGGTTCCTTATTATAATGGGCCCTATTCTAGACTATTGTTAATATCATTATGATTGTTAAGGCCCCTATATTAGCTGGCACGTTGGGAAACTGTTGGCTTGCTGTTATAGTTTCTATACAGGTACCTATTCGTAATACTCTTCAGGGCCCCTAAGCTCCGACCCAGTAAACTTTGTAAGAAGACTACTTGTAACGTATAGCACAGTACCCGTTCTGAATTCGAAAGAAGATACCGTAACATGTTTGATCTTGAAGACTATTGGTAATAAGCATAATCACAAAAGTAAGTACAATTCTACTAGTAAGTTATTGATATAGTATATATATATATACCCCGCAAACGTGAGGGTCTTGGGGGCTGGAGCACAAGAGATTTTTGGGTCCGTTTGAACCCCTGGGGCGAGCCTGGATTCAAGACGGTTCACCCAGACCTTCCAGTACCCCTCAACAATGGAATAGACCTTAAATAATAGTAGGACCCTTACTACGATTTAAGGCATACTCCTCAATTAAGGGATATTGGAAGGTCTGTGCATCTGAGAGACGGTTTGCGTTTGGGTTTGCAGATGGGCTCCTTAGGAGAAAGGCAAGTGCTTGGTTTTGGTTTCCTTTCGGTAAAACTGGAAGCACAAAACTCGACGTATTTTACAAATTTTAAAAAATGTGCAACAACGGGAAGACCTGAAGAGTTCAAGGTTTTTGGTTTGGGATTTAGGGCTGGAAGGGTGGAGGCTTTCTGGTTGCAGTCTGTATGGCAATCAGGGGTTACGGGTTCAAGGTTTCTTGTCGTGGGTTTCAGGGTTCTCTCCCAGGTGCAGCCTTTTCTGGGTGAACCGCGATGCTCTCTTCTCGTACCATGTGCTGAGCTCAGATTTGGTTTGGTCAATTTGCTTTAAAGCCTGAAGGAAGCCGCAAACGCCTCAATGAAAAATCCGCAAGCCCTAAACCCCCTGATAGACACGATTCGCAAACTGCGGAGGTCATTCTGCATGGCCTGCGTTGTTTCGTGGTTTTCCAGCCTTCAACACATGGGTCCACTAGTTCATCGATTGAAGACATCTGGGTCATCCCGGCTCCCCAGTGTAAGCTGAAAAAGGGACCTCAACAACCCCTTAAACGCTAAACACCCCTAAATCCTTAAACCCCTAGTCCCTAAATCCTTAAACCCCCAATCCCTAAATCCTTAAACCCCTAACCCCTAAATCCTTAAACCCCTAGTCCCTAAACCCCGACTATTGGGAAGAGTATCAAGAAGAGCAGCTCCAGGCTCCCTTACTAGGCCTTGGGCCCCGAACCTTATGCCCTACACTAACCACTTGGAGGTGAAGGGGTAGCTATAAGTAGGCTCCTTTAATGGTCCCTTTAAAGGGATCCCATAGGGATTCTATACGGGTATAGGGTTTACGGTTCAGGGGTAGCTATAAGTAGGGTTATAAGCAGGGTAACTCTACTTCTAACCCATATTTAGGGGACCTATAACCCTAACCCTACTTATAACTACCCATGAACCTCCAAGCACCCTAAACTTCAGCATCGGAAAACCCCCAAGCAAGAATCTTGAACATCACGCGCTCCAACCCAAAGCCTAAGCCCGAAGCCAACAACACTAAACCTGAACAATTAGGCCCAAACGAGACCACATGGGCTTGGTGGTCCAAATGAGCTTAGCTGGAAGATGAGGGGCGTGTTATACCGAATGATCTGGGGCGTCCCGGTCCGCAGCAAACTAGAAGGGGTTTAAGGTTTAAGGCTGAGGGTTTTGAGTTGATTGTACGACGCCCCGCCCTCCAAAAGTAGGGTTGACTCGGTAAAAGTGGGGCGTCAGAGAAGCTCTCAGGTGAACAGACAGAGGGATTTCATTGTTTTGGATAGGGCTTTGGGGCCGTACTACTGTACGCTTGTATCCAGGAACCCTGAGGAATTTCACCGGTACTCATTCAGGCTTCTACCTTGATAGATCGTGGCTTGCATTATGTTTGTCTACAGCTTCGACCTATAGAACAACACGAATACTGCGCCTACTCTCTATGCAAACAGTGAACAGTTCGTACGCCTTTGCGACTTTCTCTGCTTCACCTGTCTTTCCAAGTTGGTATGTCTGCTACGGTGGTTTGTTCGGGGTTCTCCGAGGGACTGGCCATGCAATCGGCAGCTGACATAGAAGGGCAAGGATGCAACGAGCTTCTGGTAGGGTCGCGTCGGAAAGCATCTCAGAAGCTCTTGATAAAGCCTAGGCCCTGAAGCCTATACCCTCCAGATCTCGACGTGTCAGGAAGCATCTGAGAAGTTCCTCTTCAAGATGATGTCTCTTTTCGTTTCCAGCAGGCACCCTAGTGCTTTTTGAAAGCAAGCCTTTGTACTGTTCTTGCATGAGCAGCAGCAGCGGCGATGTCAATGGTCCCTACAACCACCACCATCGACCACGCAGCTACAGCAGCCACGACGACGGCGAACGGAAACGACACAAGCAGGAGCAGCAGCAACAACAACAACAACAACAAGAAAACACGACCATCGACGCCACGACCACAGCGGTCACTACCACCCCCACAAACGACGAGGACGCCTCCGGCATCAAGACGACGACGAAGAACGGCGGCAGCGGCATTGGCAACAGTGTCAACATCAATAGCAACAGCTAGAGTCTTGCACGGAGCCAAGATCATATTTCTACGATGCCGGCAACATGCTGGGCTCCATCGTTCCCCGAGGCCACTACAAGAACTCACCCAACGACCTCCTGCTCATGGCGGATGCGCCCGCCCATCATCTGCTGGTACTGCCTGGAGCTCAGAGAGAGCTTGGGCTTACTTACGGGTTTGGAGTTTGGGAACGCTTAGGCTTTAGGTTCAGAGGGGTCTACGGGTTTGAGGGGGGGTTTTATTCGGCTTCTATCGGGGGGCAGCCTGGGTTGTACATTGTTTCTTGTGCTAGAGATCAAAGGGAGTTGGACTGAGAAGGCCAAGGTACCATCCACAATCGTCCCTGGATTCCGGGGTCTGTTTCAGTTCACACGTCAAGATTTATGTGTTTGTGTCTAGTGCCTGCATGCTCCACATAGTTATGTATGTATTACTTACACCACCACCACCACCACTACTAGTCGTTTGCCTTCAGGCTTCTTCTGTTACATATATGCATATGCCGGCTTAATAACAGTTTGTACCTAACCGTCTGTTTCTACGCACATACAGAGTGTCGAAAGTCGAAGTCTTCTGTGGCAAACATTTCTGCAAGTGCCGGCAGAAACCTACGGGAACCTACGAAGTAGCCAGTTTCAGGTTCACGATTTACAGTAGGGTTCTTGTAAGGAAGACACGTCTTTCTCAAGGACAGCAGCACAGTCTCCGCTCTGATCGTTGCTCTTCCTATTTGTGGGAGCCAGCTATCGTTTTCTTGATGTCTGGGTCTTGGGGTTGAAGGTTCTGAGAGTATCATGTGCCTGATCTGCCAGCAAAATACCCAGCACCTCATCGTCCAAAAGCAACCTCATGTGAAGTAGGGGTTGGCTGAGCATACTCCTGCAGAGTTTTGGGTCTTGGGTTTGGAGGTCCTTGGGTTCTTTTGCTGGCGGTAGCCTTATTCTTTTACTTAGGGTCCAAGCGTTTCTCATCCAGATCCAGGAGGTAGTTTCGTTTATACGACGTAGCCTCTGCCGTTTAGGCTAGGTGAGGGGGCCGGGTAAAGAACTTTCGGGGCTCCGTCTGGCACACTTTGGGGTAAACTTCCCTCCTCCCCCAAAGGCTCCATGTACCTTTATAGTAGATACTTAGGCCTTAAAGGGGTCTCTATATAGGTACTTTAAGGCCTATGTATGTACTATATGGGTACATGGAGCCTGAGGGACCCCGAGCAAACCTGCTGCAGGCTGCCTCCCATCGACGCAGGCTCGAACTCCGCAGAATTGCCAGAGGTGTTGGTCGCCATCCAGATTCTTGGACCTTGTCTTTTTGGGGTTGGCGGATTGAGGTTCAAGGTTTAGGGATTAGGGGGGTTGAGGAGTTTAGACATGTGGGATGCCGTGCTTTTTGATGTTCTGGAGTTTTTGGGGCTGCGGTTGGCGAGTTAAGGTTGACAGAGCTTTGGGCTTCAGGCTTCTATGAAGAAGGCAGGGAGTCTCAACAACCCTAAACTCTAAACCCTACTGATTCAGGGTGTAACTTGGGGCTTCTAGGGCCCCTGTCGAGGTCTGGCTGTGGCCCCCGACAGCACGAGTTTGGCTTAGGGTTCAGAGTTAGGATTTATGGCTGAGGTTCGATGGTCCTGGGCTTCAACACTTAAAATTTCGAGCATTGAGCATCTGGGAAGGGGGCAAGAGCGCAGATATAGCCCCCGACACTGGGGGGGTTCAAGATTGGGGGTTTGGGCTTCAAGGCTTGGGGTTTAACGTTTAGACTTTAGGGTACAGGGTTTGGGGTGCTGGAGTTTAGGGTTCATGGTGTAGGCTTTAGGGGATTATAAGGGAACCTGAACCCTGACAGATGAAATAAGGGCTTGCTCTGGGTCCTAGTATAGGTAGGGACTATTATGGGGACCCATTCCCCCATTCCTTACTAAGCACCAGATCCTAGACCCTAAACCCTATGATAGTAAATTAAGGGTCCCTTATAGTATTCCCTAGAACTCATTTCCGCCATTAAGAACCTAAACTCAAAGGGGAAAAGGAGGGACCCATAAGGGGGACCCCTTCCCTATAATGGGCTATATAATGGGTCTATAATAGCTATATTAAGGGTACATACCTAGGGGTCCTTATTAAGGGTCCCTCCTTTTCCTCTTGGATAAACCAAGCACCAGGGAGGATAGGGTTAGACAGAAGTCCCAGAGCTCACATCTAGGATCAAAGCCCCTAGCCCGGAAACCCTCGAGTCCCTTTAAGGGTTCCTTTAAGGGTCCCTGTAAAGGGATCTATAGGAATTCTAGAAGGGTATTGGGTTCTGGGGTAGTTGTAAGTAGGGTTATAAGTCCCTTAATATGGGTTATAAGTATAGTTACCCTACTTATAGCCCTGCTTAGAACTACCCATGAACCTCCAAGCAGAGACTGCAGGTGGATATGCTTTGTCCTGGGATGCCCTCCCGTATTGGGTGTATATAATGCACTTGTACGAGGATCCATGTTCCTTGGTCGGCTGCATTGCATCTGCTGTTTGGACAGTCACTACAGACAGTGGCTCGAAGGAATGGGCCCAGAGTTCTTGACCAAGGAGGTGCTCGATGCGATGTCGCGCAATCTGTTTGCAGTCGTGGCTTGTCTTTGGAGGGGCTTTGCTATTTGAACAAAGGTCGTCGGACTGCATGTTAATTTCGGCGGATTGTTTTACATCACGGCGTGAATACACGGGCCTGGCTGGCTTGACAGAGCATAGATCAACAATTTCTGAGCACGTCTCGGTTGACGGTGCGGGCTGGAGTCTAACCAAGGACGTTCAACACGAAGCCGATCTTACATGTCAGATCGGCCGAGTCTTCGACTCGTGCAGTTTGTCTTGGAGAGTTACAGTCTGCTGCATGCCCATATCGTGACGATCGTCCGGCGTGGCCTCTTATGCCAGTGGGAAGAATCCACGGGAAGCTTCCAGGGCCAGGACGGAAAGCTCAGCACTGTGTACCACGAGCTGCTGATATGCCGCTACTGTAGACTCAGAGTGTCATGGCTCACAGTGACAGATGAGACGGTGCGCACGCTGACATGCGGCGGGGTTGCAAACCAGGCAGATCCTCAAACTCAGCCAGATCTTGGAAGGGCTAGGTCATACGAGCTTAGCCACTACTCCAAAAACTTACCTTTGGTTTGTAGGGAATGGAGGAATGGGGTAGAATTAATTATATCTACTATTACTACCATTCTTCCATTCCCTAATAACCCAAGATAAGAAAAGCCGCCATGTTAAGGGTTGTGCACTGTTCCGTACGGCTTGCGGTCAGTACAGTTCGTCGTGCCTGTAGACGGGTGTAGAATTTTTTCTGCAGCAACCAATTCGGGGAACAAGACCTTCTCTGGACAGCGAACTTGTTAGACCCTCTAACCAACCGATGCAGTATTGCAACAATAGTAAGCCTGTGGTTTTGCTCCATTAAGCGATCCTTTTAATAGTGCCGTCCGGCTCCGGGGAGTAGCTCTCATGTTTGGAGTTTTATTACCTCTCATCCGAAGCCTGCAACACCAAGTCCTGTAGATCATCCGCCCAAACCCCAGAACCTAAGCCCTTAGTCTCTGGAGATTTAGGATTTAGGGCCTAGAATCTAGGAGTCAAAGTTTAGCATTCTGCTCACTCGGTAGGGTTTCTATGCGTCGAGAAGGAGTCTCCAAGGCAAGTCTTAGAACATCTCCAATGGGTTGAGCCCCCTGCTAACCCTGAACCTTAAATCCTTCTCATGGCCCAAAAGAATTCTCTGAGCCTTAATTCCCAAGGGTTTAGGGTTTAAGGCCTTCTATGGGGGTCCTTGTTTTCCTTTTAACGCCAAGCCTTTGCTATACGGGTTACGCTAATGATTCGGTGGGGCCCAGGATCTGCATGGAGGGTGCTCTGTCGCAGGACAGTGTCAAGGCCCTGCGAGGGTTTGAGGGTGTTGGGTTTTTGGGGGTCATTGGTTTAGGGCTTCAGGGTTGCAGGTTTCAGGGACATTTAGGATTTTTCGGCTTGAAGATTGGAGGCGTTCTAGGGTTGCTTCAGGTTTTCCTAGGTGTCGATGGGGTTTGGCCTGGGCTTTGTAGCATCTCATGGAATCGTCATGGTTTCTTTCTATCAGGCTTTGTCCTAATCGGCTTTGCAGTGGCCTCCAGGCTTCTTCAAGGTCTGCTTGGATGATCAGGGATCAGGCACCATGTGGGATCTTGGCCAACCGGGACCTAATTTGAACCTGCTGGTTTAATCAGTGGAGATAAATCCTTTGGTTCTTCCAGGGCGGCGTTCGTGGCACGACTTTTGGCATCTGTGGTCCGCCAAGAGAGTATAGAGAACTGAAGAGTGGGAGTAGCGCTTGGGAGTTTGAGTACTTGCAAAAGGGTAGCAGGGAACGGAAAGGAATGATGTTGCTGTTTCATGCGAGTTCTAAGCACCCCCAAGCCAAAAAACACTCGGCTGGGTCCAAAGCCTGCGAGCCGAACCGACAGTCCCGAAGCCTCCAGTGGAGACTGGTAGTTCCTTAATTTCGGGTACAGTTCTTATCTGGGTCCCAAGATGGTACGACACCCCGGTGAGAAGGATCTTAACAGGGGTTTGGAGAACTACCCTTATCGGAATATTTCAATGAGAGCCTCATACATACTCATCGAAACCCTGATGAACCCCTGCTTTAGGAATGGTTCTCCAAAAAGGGTCCCTTTCTGAATCCCCGAGAATAGTACGCGGCTCTGGTAAGTGTCCGAGAAGGAACCCAATCATTGATGACCCCCCTCCCTCATATGGTATGACTTAAATCCTGAATTCAAGACCCCAAGCCGTAAAGCCCTTTAGCCTCAAGCCTTAGAAATCCCCAATGACATCATGAAACACATGTTTTTGTAAAGGAGCCTTCAATGCCAGGCCTCACTGAAGCGTGGCTTGCGGCCCTCGGGCGATCTCATTCCGCGTCTGGGACAGCTTTCGGATTTATCAAGGTATTGCACTGCACGTATCCAGCGTGAGCCTCTCTATCGCAGAGCCGAGCCCGCGGAAGTTGCTCTGTTCCTTCTTGGGTCCTATCCTGGAGCCTTGCACCTACAGTGTTCTGATGAGCATTACAGTTGGCTCAGCTACATCATGCTGCAAGCAACTCCTTGAACTTGTTTCTGGGACCTTTCAGTACGAAGGAGTGCATTACAGAGACGCTTTGGTGCTTCGTGACATGTCTTGCACTGAGGTGGACACTGACGCAGCACTTCTTGCACGATGGTCCATTGCCAAGCTTCTGTTTCTGGCCCCAAGCCCTATGAGACCCCTATAGTTGGCTGGCGTGTCCGCGCCTACACAGCAAAAGCAGCACGTGAAAGTTTACTGTTGCTCTAGATTCTTTTTGCTGGATGGCAGATCTCTGCGGTTTCGGTTTTAGGCCGCTTTGCCACGGTGATAAGAGTTCTAATGAACTGAACTTTGTCGATGTCCTGCCTGTGTTCTGCGATGTTGTGTACATATGCTATGCTGTGACATTTAATCATTCTTGGGTGGATTTGCTGGAGCTTCGGAAGCACACCCTTTTGATTGATTGGTCAAGGGTCTAACCAGGCCCAATCAATAGCCCCAAAGATTAAGAACAAACTGTCAGTCAGAATTGCATCATGGGAGCAACAAGACTCAACAATAATCGCGCTAAGAAAAACAACATATAGACCTTAACCCTAGCCTGATGTAAGCTCAAATCCCCCAGCTTCAATCTTACAGGCTTTGGGCAGCTGTCTGGCGCCCGCATCGTTCGCATCGCGACCCACCCCGCGCTGCAACGCAAAGGCCACCAGTTCTTGGCTGCAGGATTTCCTGTGGAGTCGGCACGAAGTCCGCCCTGAAACCAATAACCGAAAACCCGAGCCCCAAAACTGTGGAGGGATGCCAAACTTGTGTCACCTTTAACTTTGTTCAGTTACTATAGTTCCAATACTATCCCAAAGGTTAACCTTTAGTTTTCGGGGAATTGGACCAGTAAGCTTCAATGGCAGCGGTGCAACCCAAACTGAGGATGCAGATACTTAGAGCCATGGACCGACCGTAACAGCAAAGCCTTCCACATGGTGCAGGCTATGCATCCGAAGCGGTGAAGCAGATGATCGTCCTGCCCAGCTGTATTGCGATCTCTGGCTTGGGGGAGAGACTCTTACGCGGGCGATGAGAAGGTTGCAGGTGTGTGCCAAGTGGGGCAGCAATGAATTTACATCATGAAGGTCCTGATGTATCTTAGGCCCGTCATACCATGGGACGATGGTCTCCCCTGTCTCGCAACTGCAGGGTTTCGTTCCTGAAACCAGGATGTCCTGTACTGCTGCGGCATATTGTCCCGCCGAATGCCCAAAAGATAGTCAATACTTCCTGTCGTCAGGGCAGGGAGGCAAGCGTCGGAGCTTTGAGGAGACGAGCTGACCCTTCCTGCTTAAATGCCCAACTGTTGGCACCCCTTTGTCCCTTATTGGAAGCCTGCACGGATTCGTAATCAATCTTCGACACTGCCAGGCCTGGTTCGAGCAAAAGACTCGCGGCGTCGCGTCCTTCGGCGAGGAGGGTGCCAGGTGGCCGCGAGAGCGAGATAAGGTTCGGGTTTAGGAATGATGCGCGGCTTGGAGAACAGGGCTTCAATTTGTTAGAGCTGCAATTCCTGCAAGCTGCTATCTTAAGGAGGTTGCAGGTCTTGGAGCGGGACATGTTTCTAGAAATAGGCATGCCCTATTTTAGTGTCGTCGCAAGCCAGCCCACGATGTGGGATCTATATTGGGTTTAGTTACGTTCGGATTTCTAAATGACTGTATGGGGCTGTGCTTGAAGATTTTATCACATGCATACTAGGAAACTAGCCTGCAACATCAACCCGTTCTTCCTTGCCAGTCTCTCAGCATGTGAATACTCGGAGTACACCGGAAAGCGTTGCCGTCTCCGCCGTAAGCCCTGGATCTAAATGCAATAGATGCAGGATCAACCCCAAAGCCCTTAAGCCTTCCAGGGCTCTGAACAGATCCCGCCGGGTCCAAATACACAATACGCAGCCATTCGGCAACACGCGATGCTTCCCGTGGTTTCCAGATTGGTGCGTGCCTGTGTGTTTGTGTGTAAATGCATTTGTCATAGCATCATGTAGACAGGGAGCGATATAGGAGAGAGGGGGAGGGGAGATAGAGTCAGATAGAGAAAGCGAGCAACGTATGTACGCGTTGACACAGAGAAACCCCAAGAATTCTACCAACATCCTGAACCCCAAAACCCCTGAGTTTTCAGGAGCAAGAAGAGCAAAGCCGGCGATGCTTCAGCAGGCCAACCCGTGGTGTGCATCCGATTCCTCCAACCAACTTCCCGGAGAGCCCAATACCCCTTAATTAAGCAATATAGCTTAAATCATACTATGAAGCCCTATATAATTCAAGCCATATTCCTTAATTAAGGGTATGGGGCTCTCTGGGTTTCGCAACCGTAAGATTCATGTCCAGGGTTCATTGTCGGGCCGACGCTTTAGAGTAATTAAGGGTTCGGGAGTTTGGTTTGCCTGAAGCCAGGGACAGAGGGATGCGGCTTTTTCGTTAGTCAGCTAGCACCTTCTTCTACCAGGGGCAACTATCCTGGCAGTATGTCCACCATGCATGCGTGCGAGTGTGTTAAACGTGCAATGTTTTCTCAAGCTCACAATCGTAGTGTTCAAATAGAGTCACCGCATGTTCGTAAATCCATTTGGCTTGTCGTGGCTTGTCACTCCTTCTCATGAAGATCGGGTGCCAGAGGATTTTCACCAGTGTATCACGTGATGTCCATATCCATCGTAATCCCCCAGATACTGAGCGGAAGCCATGAGCCTCAATAATTACTAATGCTATTCTTGTTGCTGAGGGTTCCCTACTGTAATTTAAGTACCTCGAATTCTAATCAAGTTAATGAGGCCTTTGTGCTAATGGTTCTCCCCGAGCCCAGCCATACCAGTCCACCGTGCAGGAAAGCTTCATGAAGAGGACACGGCCATGGAGCTGGCTTCAATTTTGGTGGTTAGCGCTCCTAAGCCCGAGGCCCCCAAAGCCCTGTAGAATAGGTTTCAAGGTTCAGACTCCAAGTAACCAAAACTCTTTTTCGCTGGTGTCAACAGTGCAGAAGTGTTTCTACCTTGGGCTAGGGGGGGGGGCATAAGACTACCTGTAGCCGAAAAGACCTACCTTTTAAGGATCTATATATAGAAACCAGAACAAGGAACCCTAGAAAGGTAGGTCTTTTCGGCTACAGGTAGACTCTTCTATACCAGCTTACTTGCAACCCTGGACTCGAAACTCATAGAGTGGCTTTCTGGTTTTAGACGAAGGGATTTAGGGTTTAGAGACTTAGGTTGGTCAACTTGCAACGGTCTTGCATTGTAGGATTTTAGGTTTGCCGTAGAACTCCGCCTTCGATTAAGGCAGAACATGAAGCTGTTGGTGTTCAGGGCTTCTGGGCCAGATTACAGGAATCGGATACACCCTGAATCCTGAAAGATTAGACCCTCAAGCACGGTCTCAGCTCAAGGGCCCTTCACGAAGCCCTAGTAGACACTGTGTACAAAACAGCTTTTTTCACCCCCGCATAAACAGTTAAACGGCCCTCCACAGCAGGAGTTGGCACCCCGAGAGGTACCGCCTCTCTTGGAGGCGCCGCAGGGTTGAGCCTTCACTGGCCGATTGCGCAGCGGGCTGCTGTAGGGCCTGAGGTGGGTGAAACATTCGGTGGGTTTTAGGCTCCCCGGGGCTGGGTTGGGGATTAAGGGCTTAAGGTTTGGGCGCATGTGAATACGAAGGTCTTGAGATTTAGGGCTAAGGGTTCAGCGTGTAGGATTCAAGATTCAGGGTATAGGCTTTATCGTTTCGGGTTCGGAGCTCAACTAAGTCTGGGGGCTTATGTAGGGTTTGGTATTCAGGGTTTTCGGCTTTCGGGCGAAGGCTTCTGGGTCGCAGGAAGCACCTGGCTCAAGCACGATTGCTAGAATGAGCACACAGCAAGATGTGTTATGAGTGCTATCCGAACTGACCCCGATGCCACATGTCTGAAATCACCCTTGATGCTATCCGAACACCAGACTGTGGATGACTCTTTAACATTGAACCCTAGACCGCACATATACAAGACTTGCAGCACTTGCCAATTAGGCTTCGAGATTTGCATCAGCACACCAGGCCTGAATTCGAAGCCTTCGCCACAGCATGGACCTTGAATGCCATGTGCACCCCCAGCCAGGTTTAGTCCCCAAATGCGCCTGCATAGCGTTTGAATCTAGCACAAACCGAAGACCAAACCCACAGCCTCAAGCCCTGAGACCCTAAACCCTACTCAGAGGCCCAGGGGACTGGGTAAGTCGGGTAAGTCGGTTAACATAAGAAGGGTTACAATTGGGGGCAACTCCATTTAGGGTACTTATAACCCTACTCATAACCTACTTACTAAGTCCCTGGGCCTCCAAGTAAGCCCCCGAAACCCTAAGCCCCCAAGTCCGAAAGCATCCACGAGCCAACGAGGCCACGGCGGAAGTGCCGCCGCCCTACGACTTAGACTATGCCCGGGCCCTGCTGCGTGAAAGCTGGAACTCAGGCTTTGTATGGCTTAAGTTTAGAGTGTAAAAGCTTGAAGGAGAATCCCCAAACTCGAAATTGGGGTTGGGAAGCGTACTAGGCATGGAATGCCGAGTGTCCAAGGGGCTATTGGGGTTTAGGGTTTAGGGTGGAGTTCACAGTTTGAATTGAGTAACAGCAGAGTAGGTTCTTGGCTTAAGGTCTTGGGTCTTCGTGTCATGAGCTGGAGATTGTACCCCTTGATCTTGCATTGAAGCCCAAACTCTAACGTGGCACAGACACATCTGGGCTTTCTACCAGCCCGACATTCGGCCAGTGACGCCGAGATGACGACAGCCGCCGAGAGCCACTAAACCTGGAGCCCTGAAGCTGGTCAAGGCCCCCTGAAGACCTCTGGAGGTTGGAACCTCTTTTGGTCTCACATACGAGCTCTTCGAGCTCTTGCCTCAGATGCATGTGGTTTCTCAGACTCCTTGGGGGCGGGTATCTAGAATTTGGAGAGGTTTGGGGTTTTAAGTTAGAGCTTTTCGAGCTTGCGTGGGGTTTAGGGGAGGATGTAGAAAGTCGAAGTATAAGCCCAGTTCAGGTGTACGGTATCCTGGGTATGGCAATGTTCAGAGGAAACCGCCCCAAGGCTCCAGTGAATCCTGTCTGACACTGCTCCCCAGGATTGCTGTTTGCTTTATCTAACTACTAAGGCCCTTGTATTGCTGTTAGAAGCCGTAAACCGCGAAGATTCCGGAAACCCGAAGCCCCAATCCAAAATCCAAATCCAAGGTTCTGGCGACGCTCCGGCTTCCGCCCGGTGTACTTGCGCCATCCTCGGTTTGGGCGTTCTAGGAGTTTCAGAGCCTAGTCTCTCGTGTAGACTTGGCGGTGCCTGCGGCTTCAGGATAAACTTTCCGTCTTCCGGGAGTTAGAGTAAGAAAACAGGGGTGAGCTCGGTACTGTGTTCTTCGGTTGCTTCGGACTTCACACCCTCCCCTCCCAAGCATGGCATGTTTCTCATCGGAGTTTCCGAAAATTAAGGGAGCCCTTATAACAAGGATCCTACCATATAGGGTGCTATATTAGGGTCCCCTATTTTCGGCAGCTCCCTTATGTCTCCCTGGCATCTGAGCTGTGAAGGGAGTCTGAGGGTTTAACTCGTCCACAGCTGTGGATGGCTTAGTAGGGCAAAGAGATGAATGCTAACCCCCGAAACCCTGAACTCAAAAATCTCAGCGCACACGGTTCCGGTCATGGATTCCTGCATAAACCCAGAATAACCTTTACCACGCCTGCAAACCGTTCATACGTTCCGTGTTAGAAGATCTTTGCTTCTTGACGGTCTGAAAAGCGAAGCTATGCAGGCGCCAGCAGCCTCACTCTGCGACAGGCCCGATGGATTTGGGTTCCTGTAGAACAAGAGTTTGGGACGTGCCGCACCAATGCCGTGAGCATGGACTTCAAAAGTCCATGCTTCCGGCATATGCCCGACTTGAGAGTTTGTATCGGAGCGAGACGTCACACCTACAGGATGACATGGCAATGCAGACTTGTTATTTGACGCGTGCTACAGCGATTCTTTCAATCTGCACAAAACTCGCTTCATCTGTGGGTTGACCATTGATGCCGCCAGGATGCGGACAAGTCTTGTCTTGCCATTCTGGTTCAGCCAAGGGCGAAGGGATCCACTGGGAAAACGCGCACTGCAGAGGTGGAGTTTGGGCCAGAAGCTGCACGTGTGTGACTCTTTACACACTGAAAGCCAGAGGGGCCTTGAAGCCCTAAATCGTTGTCTGAACCTAGACCAGAAACAAAACGCCGCAACCTTACTCCCTCAAAGCAGCACCGAATCTCAAACAAACTCACCACCGTACCCCCAGGGGCTCTCAGACTCGTATTCCCTGAGCTCCCAACAAGTACCTTTGAGAAATTTGCCAGGAGAGCATTCTTGCATCCTGCTCCGTACGATGGCTCCACTGGAGGGCGAACCACGTGCAGAGCCGGCCACTTCAGCGGCAAGCTGGGGTTGCCAGTTGCCCTACGGATCCATGCATCTTGTAATCATACACTACTAAATACTGGCCTAGTTGTAATTATTGTCCTTTAGGCCTAACATATCTATCATGAAAGATGCAGACCGATCACGGTCGATCATTGTTGATTCCTTGCAACTGGTAAGTGGGTTCTGGGCATGTGTGTGTTGGCAAGGACCTTCGGTAGAGTGCCTGGGAAATCATGATTTTCCACCACCTCAGCAGCAATCTATGGCAGTAACTGCAGTAGTGATCGGAGCGGGGGCAGACGGAACAGGAGTTAGCAGCTGGCCCTCTACTACTTGTACCACTACAACTATCGTGCAACTTAAAAGTTTTGGCTACTGCAAAGGTTGTAAAGGGGAGTGTGAAGATCAGCCTTAGAAACGTCTGCATTTTGTGCGCTGGAAAACAAGCCCATCAAGGTAGCGGCCACCGGGGTGAGGATCTGTGACGGGTTCTGTCTGTTATGTTATATAATGTTAAAAGCTATTGTGTTTGTTATGCTATATCATATGATGTTATACTACAGCAACATATATCATATATCATGTTATATGAGAGTATACTATGTCATATTAAACTGTATTGTATTTGTTGTATCGTAGCGTGTTACACAAAACAACGTTTCGTTGTATTATGTTAGAGTGTATTATACTATGTTATGTTGTATTATGCTGAACCATGTTATACGGTGGTACAACATGCTATATTGTGTTTCATCAGAGTGTCTGGCGGTCTAATATGTTACATTCTGTTATATCATACTATATTATGGTTTGTGCTACGTTGCGTTATGTCATAGTATATTGTGTTATACTATAGTTGTATGTTATACTGTAAGCTACCCTTAGCCTCTTCAGGTGATCGACCACTTCGCAGCGGACTTCCGCTTGCGCTTCTTGCGACTGCTGCAAGGGTGGCGACCCCAGCAGGGATCACGCAACTTAGAGGCCCCAATACTATCTTGCTGGTTCCTTTTTCTCCTCATAATATATTGTTTTTTCCTAAGTACTACTTAGAGGCTCGGAGGATTTAGTAAGTAGCTTATATGTAGAGCTGTAAGTACCCTCAATGGAGTCAATCGCAGGTACCCCAAGCATGACTTTACATATCACCGACTTATTACGTCCCTGGGCCTCTAAGTGTAGAAGAGCTGTAAAACAGTAGTATAAGCTGGCCCTGTACTTGCAACGGACTCAAACTATGTAGGCCATGTGCTCGGTGCTGTGGCTTACCGCTGAGAGTTTCAGGGCTGAGAAGGCCAAACTCTGAACTCGTTTTGCTGCTTCGTGGCTTAATGCAAGAGCCGCAGGGCATATTATAGCAACATCAGGGCACTGTTTTGCAGGATTCCCAGTGTTTTCAGGGCATACAATCTCGAAAAGCATGTTCTCTAGATTACAATGAGACTCTGCTATGTTGTACAGCTCACGAGTCTACATTCACTGATGCAAACATAAAACCAAGCGAGGTGTCAAACTGAATGAACATCGCTTAGCAGTTCTACAAAGCCCCCACCCTATAACCTGCAACGTTTACACCTGAACCCTGCAACAAGTGTTCCCATTTAGGGGTCCTGATGTTGAAGAACCCTACATGTGCTGCTTCGGGTTTTGAGTTTAGGGCTTCGGCGCATGTTGGTCATGTCGTGGTCCCTGGTTCATTGAAACCCCGGAGTAGTCAGCTGTACACGTTTGGCTACAACAGTAGACCCTGCATCACAAAACTTCGAGCTTTCGGTGTTCAGGAACGGCATATAAGCCCTAAGCCCAATCAATAATCCAGAAACAGACGCCTTCATAGGAAACTTTTCGCCAACACAATGTTCAGGCCGTTCTCGAAGCAGCCCACGCGACTTGCCCTGTCGGTGGTGGACCCGCCGCCAGCAGACGCTTCGGCCTCAGTAAAGCATCAAAATCTGTTTTATTCTATTGCAATTTCTGAAAATGCAAAGCATGATATCAGATTGACTGTATATTCTCATGTCATCTTTAACCATGTAATGAAACCTGAAATGTACAATACAATGCAGTACATCATTCACCTATCATGGACCATGTACAAAACATGTGTATATATATATATGTATGTTTATTTAGTTATTATACTTGTATGCATATACACATGTGTGTGTACATACATATATATAGAGAGAGAGTATGTCTATACATACACAATACTAGTATATAATACAACATTTGCTGCATATATTCACAAACCATATGATATCACGTAGCGTTACATGACATAAATACAAAGACATTTATAGTATAGCTTCATACAAAATATTCTTGTATAGCACAAGATGCTCGACTTCAATACAGCATATTCCAAGATCACATGGTATGATATAATATACGATATGTTTTGGTGTAATAAAACCTTTAGTAATGGGAAAACATTGAATATATTACAACAAACAATAACATAGTAGAACATAGAAAATTATACGGCCCTATTAAATCCCATGCAGTTTCATGAACCCTTTTCAAACAAAATGCAATCAACCATAACATGACATTGCATAGCACAATACAATACGACGTGATATCACATCGCACACTGTTATGTCATGCCATCTCATGTAGCATAATATACTATAATACGAGATAAGGTAACATAGTAGAATATCACATAATATATCATGTTATACCATAGTGTATTTTCATATCATATCGTATAGTATACTATCAAACAAGTTCACATAGTATATAGCGTAATGAAGAACAATGCATATTCTCATAATTAAATACACTGTACATGTGTGTGTGACATCAGATTTTGAGAGTTTGGGGTTGAGGGCTAACCCCCCACACGCACCCTCGGCCGACTAGCTGTCGCTGCTCAGTTCCTGGGGCGAAGCGCTTCTTTCTACCAAGCCAAACCCGAATTCGGGAGCCCGAAAACCTAAATATGCGCATTCCAAAACCAAGCCCTGGGGTCGAGGTGGAGGGTAGGGATAGTGGACTCAGCCGATCCATCGCATCGGGTCCATACACAACTGCAGCATCCTTTTGGTGGGATGGCGGAGCCGGGGGGCGATTTGGTTCTGGCTTTGGTGGTTTTCGTCCAAAGAAAGACCAAAACTTCGCATCGCCAACAGTCTGCGAAGGGGAGTTGAGGGGGATGCCAAGCGTCGGCAGGGGTTAAGCGTTTAGAGAATGCAACAGGCCTCGTGTTTTGAGAGTCTAGACTCCAGTGATTTGGCCTTGTTCGTTCATCTAGCTTACCTTTGGTTAGTAGGGAATGGAAGAATGGTGGTAATAGTAGTCTTAATTGTACCCCATTTCTCCATGCCTTACTAACCCAAGGTATGTCTAGGGGGGGTATACGCAAGGAAGTTTTTGTCACTGGGTACACAGTCCGACTGAGACGTAAGTGCGCTAATGCCGGACCATTTTTTAAGCGAAAGGTTGCTCACAGAGACTCCCAAAACCTTGACAGCAGCAACAGACTGTAAATCGCAGTAAGTTTCGTGTGGCAGTGTGAGCTTCTGCTGAGATTTTGGGGTCGGCAGGGTGGGTTCCCTACGGGAGAAACAGTGTTTCAGAAGGCTGGAAAATCATGAGGCATAAGACCTTGCTATAGGGACATGTACTGACATTTTTCAACAGCTTGAAAAATGTCACCCAAGAAGAGCTAGGTGAGACATGCTCGAGAATCAATTCACCCTGTCCGACTTAGATCACGCGGGAGGATGCAGACGGCGAGCCTAGAGCTAAGTGAGGTCAGTTCACTTAGGATGTCCTTCAAGGCTTCCTTCAAGGATTCTTTGCACGGTTCCGTAAGGGGCTCGGGGTTTAGGGCATAGGATTTAAAGTTTGGGCATTGGGTTTAGGGCTTCTGTCAGTTTCGTCTGTGGGCTATTGAACAACGTTTGAGAATAGTCTGAAGTCATATATATATATACATATATATATATGAAGGAGCATGTGTTCTTCGTTTCGAAAGTTTGCGCTGCGCATGAACGGATACGTGAGTTTCAACTCAGAGAAAGCTTGCTCGAGAGTTCTCGCATGCAGACTTGATTGCCAAAGGCTTTATGCGGGTGATGGCTAGGGTTCAGGGCTTCCCATGCAAAGGGTCTCATGGTCGCAAGCTCCTGCTAACATGGGAGTTTCCGAAAATGGGGGACCCTAATATGGTACCCCAAATAGTAGGATCCTTATTATAAGGATCCCCGAAATAAAGTACCCCTAATTTTCGGAAACTCGCGGGAGCAGAAATGGCTGGGAACGCTGTGCCTAGCACTTCCTGAAACCGGAAATGCGTTTAGAATCTAGACCCCATCACACCTTCAGAAATACCACAACTCCCTGGTGCTTAGTAGGGAATTTGCGAATGAATCCCAACAGTAGTCCCCATATAATCCCCAACATAGTCCCCATAATCCATTCTCCCATTCCCCACTAAGAACTATATCCAGTCCATGCGAAGTGAGGTCTCCGGTTGAGAGCCAGCAGCCGCTGACTGCCGCGTCCTTGCTGCAGTTCCTGTCGCGCGACGACATCCACAGGCCGAGCGTGACAAAATCGAAAGACCCTACCTAAACCTTGAAGCCCTAAGAGCTACCCCCGGGCCCAAACCCTTAAGGTTTAGAATCCGGAATCTGCGACAAACCCCGAAAGTCTAGAGTCCTGGAGGATCTCACGCATTCTAAACTAGTGTCGATAGTCGAGTCTAGCTTAACCACCAACGTCTTGTACCTGTTTTAAGAACGCACATGGGTAGTTCTCTAAATTTAGGTTCCTTCTTTGAGAACCCAAAGGCGACTCAAAAGGGACCGTAAGGAGATGAAAATAAGAAGTCTTCAATACGCATGCTCCATCGGGTTCCCAAGTTCCTGTCAGCATGCTTCCTAAGAAGGATGAAGCACCGAAAGACACATGAACGTAGCATAGCGAGCCCTCCTCCTAATAAGACCTCTAAAGTTCGTGGTTCTTTGTTTGCGCAGGCTTTGAAAGGACAGTCAGGAAGTTAGGGTTAAGGGCTGAGGAGGCCGTCAGTCGGACTGAAACCATGTGGTTTCGAGGCTTTCTAGGACAATGCGAGCATTATGGGGCTGAGCAGGTTGGAGCAATATGGCAAGAACCTCGTGGAATATGCCCTGGTCCTAGACATCGTGCCGCTCCGCGCATGCTTGAATCCTCCAATGGGCCTAAAGCGTATAGAGCTGACACACGGGTTTAGCTTACCACCCTTTTGCTTGTATACCGTATATGCACCCTTTTAGAGACGGTTGTCTTCGCAACGCCGTTGCCTCATACCAGGTTGCGGAGCCACTACAGTCCTGATCCTCTCAAACCCACCCTAGAAGACAGCCAAAAAGCCGAAACCCTGATACTACAGTCGCTTTACCAGAGAGATCGTAAGTTGAGGTGTTTATGTCAGTGTTTGGTATTTTGCTAGGGTTGCTTCGTATTTAGGTATTTTGGGCTTTATAAGGGTTTCGACTTTTTTGCGCGTCCGTGGTGTTAACAGTAACATTACTTTAGAGCCGGTGGCTGTACATGGCCAGTCATGTCAAGGGCCAGCTAGGCCCTCTCATCCAGGGACTGAACCTACTGTTTTCGGCTGCAGTAAGGAGGTCTGCCGCCACCTAAGGCGGCATCGGCTTCGGTTTCGTAGGGTTTGGGGCCACTGGTACAACCAGCATCCGCAGCTCGTCTGTCGCCTGCAGCACCCAGAACACGAAAACTTGGGAGGCTGCAAGGCTATCCCCCTCCAAGCCCAGCATTGACCCTCAAACTCGAAACTCGGAAAGCTCTAGATCCTGAAGCTTGCACTCTTCCAGGCAAGGGGCGGAGAGAAGTTTCTTCGTTCCCACACTCATAGTCTTTTAGACCTTCTTTCTTCTCCGTCTCTCTTGCAGGACGAAGTCCGCCCCATCGCGTCTAGGGGCGGATAGAAAAAGATGACAACAACCGATCCGGCCATCCATCCGCATCCAGAGAGGCTTCCACTTTGTTTCATCTTTCGTTCTCGTGTTTCGCACTTTCCCATATATCATCCTAATGAAACATCATGAATCCACCCCGCCGTGTGGTGGGGCGGGGATTTCAGCTTCATCTTCCATGTTTACGCGGCTGGATGGCGGGCGCGAGCTTGTTGACTCTAATCCTGAAGTCCAACGTGTTTCTTTCCACCTACACCCTAACCCCGAAATCCCCGAAATCCTAAACCTGGAGCCCTAAACCCTATACTTTCTGCATAATATGAAACCAAGCCCCAAAAACAGTTTTTTCTTGATCTGCTCCTGAAAGCACAGCCTTGAGCAGACCACCTATGGCAGTTTTGCAGTTTTTGGTGTTTTTAGGAAGTTTGGGGCTTCAAGCTACAAAGTAAAGTGATTTTACAAGGTTCCGAGGTTTTCTGCGTTTCGGGTTGGCCAGGCCGACATTGGCCACGCTGTTCCTCTCCCGGAGGATGCCAGAAGTCCCCTGGCTGGCGATTGGACTTTCTTGAACTTAAAATGAAAGACCCAACATTAAAAAGTTGCTCTTTTGATGGTTTCTGTGAGAGTTGAGCGAATACAGTTTAGGGGTCTAAAGACCAAAGGGGCTCAGGGTTCTTTTGGGTGGAGAGGATCCGAGTCTCGGCTTGAAGCGCCCTTTTATGTAGGGAGACGAGGAATGAACCACCTGTTTGCTGAGCTTTGAAACCGAAGAGTAGAACTTGCGTTTGTATTGTAGGACTGCGGGATACATGTCTTTTGTTCACATTGCAACATGCAATGCCCCAAGACAGTACCCCACTGGCTACACATGCAACTGGGCTTCTACGGCTACGGAACACCCGGACGCGCGTCGTTTGTTGGCAGACGGAGGTGCGTTTGTCAACACTTCAGTGCCGTGACCTCAGCAAACTGGCAGGGCTTCAGGTTTCCAAGAAGAAAAAATACATAGTGGCCGGTTTGAAGCAACTAATGCCTTGCTCCGGAGGTGCCTATAGAAGACTGTTCAGCTGGCATCATCGTAAGAACTTGAAAAGCCAACGTGCAAGTCAGGATCTATTCCTTCATTCAGGGGGTTCACGCTCGGGCTTCAAGGCACCAGTTTGAGGTGGGGGGTTTAAGGCTCTGGGCTCGGTGGTTTACCCGGTTCAGCGTTTCAATATGTCGCCTGCAAAACTCCAAGATCCTGACATGGCCGAATGCCAGCTACAGCCTAGTTCCACCAACCCAAGCTGGGATATAGGGCCTTATACTTTAACGGACATCCTAACTAGGAGCCAGAAGATGTAGCCTCTATCGGGTTGAAGTATAAAGTTATATCAAGAGTTCAGGGCGTACGTCTTGGGCGAGTTCCCGCTTAGCGGGGTGGACGATTGCCCGCTGTCTTTTGAAAATCCTCGTTGCCAGGCTCGCCCTGGAGCGCAATGCATGTCGGAAGTTTTTCCCTAGGGTTGCAAGAGGCTCTATCGGAGGCGGAAGAAATTATTGAAGGTTTAATCCCATGGATCGTCCCCAAAACACCATTTCAATTGCGAAAGGCTTCTATGCTGTTCCTCTCAATGATGTACGAACTAGATTAGGGCCTTATCGATAATGTTGATGAACGCTGTAAGCTCAGGAATATAGGACTGAACCGTTAACGTTAGACCTGAAACCCTAATTCAGGGATGTTGGTGTCTCTGGCAATTCCACGCCGGAGGCGCTATTCTGGTGGCCGTCGGGTGCCAGCATCGAAGCTTCGACGAGGCGCCAGTCTGCCACGAAGTCAGCGTTTCGGCTTCAGGCCGATACCGGGTTAACTCGAATAGGGTTCTTGTTAGGGGTTTTACTCTGTTTGAGAGATGTTTACAGTTGTTTAGTAAAGAAGCCTCAAACATTAGAATAGGCTATTTGGGGTATACAGTGCTGTTGCATTCAGGAAGCTTGAGGAACAGTACTGCAAATAGTTCAAGATTCTTTGGCACCTTAAATTGCTCAGTATTAAGAAATTCACTTCAAAGTACCATGAAGAACAGCCCTTATATCAGTGTACCCATAATCTACCCCAAAGGCAGTGATTCTAATCATTAAGGCCCACTCGCAAAAAAGTTGTCTCTGTCTCCGGGGACAGGTGGCGCAAGACTTCAATGCTCCGGCTTCGCAGCTGCTCGCATTGTTTAACAAGGCGGGTGTCGATATACCGAGGGGGCCAAAGTAATTCAGGGTTTTACACCCAAAAGCTCCGATTCTAGTAGTTCTTGAGGCCCGCGAGACTCGAAGTCAGCCTGTTTCGGAATTTGTTGATGGCGGAGGAGGTACCCTTGAACCTCCGCAACGTTCTTAACATCCTACAACAGTGAGATGGTAGTTAGACCTTCCATTTCTTGTCCGAAGGCTCCACAGAACAACCAAATAGGTCGGCGACAAGCGTCCAAGCCCGTCTGGGGGTTTGCAGCATGAAGAAGGAGAACAAATTTCGAGGTCCAAGAAGACTCTTGACAGAATGTCGATTTTGCAGCCTATCTATTCGTATGTTGCGGATCTTCAAAACTCCTGCAAGGCAATGCACAAGCTGTCGAATCATTGTCGCGCGCTTCTGGAGCGGCAAGTGCCTAGGCTTCACCAGGAGATAGTTCCATCTTGCGTGCGTTGTGGCTGTTGTTTGTTTGGTTCTTGGGTGGTCCGGGGTCACAAACCCAAATTCTACGACCGACCATCAACCCGCCCGCAAGCCGGACGCCGAAACCCAAAACGCACAAGCTCCAAACCGCAAAGTCATGAGCGCAGCCTCATGTTGAACCTAGTTTCATGTCAGAGTCAGGGAGTGTCTTCCAGAATAAGAACCCCAAAAACGGACACTCAGAACACGTGCCAACTCTACAAGGATCCTACGAGCTTCTAGCAACCAGGGCTGGGGCCGTTAGATCTTAGGGTTGTATACGGGTCAAAACAGCGGTCCTTTTGGGAATATTTTTGTACTGAGTCTGTCATTATTTCACCGTTGACATTCCCCTCTGGCTAAACCCTACTGTGATGATTGCACGATACTTCAAGCAGCCTTCTTACAAAGCCAAAAAACCTTCCGTTGGTATTTTGTGTTGCGGGTGTAGGGTTCCTCAAACGCCGAATGATAGTGTTACAGATAGTTCCCATAATCCGTTCCCCCATTCCCTACTAAGAACCAGACTCTAAGGCGGCTTAAGCCTTAGTAGACCGCAAGATGCCACGCATGAGTCCTTAGCCACACTTGGGAGTTTCGGAAAATAAACGACCGCGAATCAAGAGCTTTTAAGCAGCGGGATCCAGAGCCACTCGCACCCAACGTTCTGGTTTCGAATCTTTCCAAACCCCCCCATTCGAGGTTGAAGAGGAGGGAGAGGCGGAGGGGCTGCCTGGCCCTCGGACGTGCTTTGTTTCTGCCTGCCTACGGTAAGGTTCTTTGGTCTCAGTGTTCCTCAGAGTGAAACAGGAAACTCGATGTGTTTCTGGCCTTCACTATGGCAGGTCGCATGTATTTGTGTGTGACTCCATGGTTGAAATCATCAGCCGTGCTCGAAATGTCACACATTGCTGGGTGGTAGTAGGTTCCTATACTTACCTTTGGTTGGTAGGGCATGGAGGAATGGGGTACAATTATAACTACCTGCTATTACTACCATTCTTCCATTCCCTACTAACCAAAGGTAAGGAATGCAGGATTCTGCGTCCGAGTTGCGAGTTGAGGCTTTGTAGGCGCTCGGTTCAACCAGGCGAAAGAGCCTCGTAAACTTCGGTCGTCCGGTAGTTGCTCTTTCAAAGTAGTCTCTGCTGTGACGTGTTTTCATGTTCCGACGTGAACACCAAGATCACCCCGAAGGCAAGTTCAGCTGTACGAGCCTTGCTGTAGGAGGCTGGACATGCACACCCGAATCCCCTGAGCCAGCTCATGAAGCTCCAAAGAAAGATGCCTCTTATTTCTTGCAGTCTCTCCCAAACCCTACCTGCGACCCTGAAGTGCACTGCATTTTTCTTTAATTTTTTGACGGAATCGGACTCAAGATCCATACAATAGTCCTTGTACTTCTTGAAATCCCCATGTTCCCGCATTTTGGCAGGTTTCCTGATAGTCTGAAGACCGAAACTTCGGCGGTTGGCCCAGGTCCCAACGGCCAATGCAGTCGGGTGAGGTGGGGATGCCACATTAACACAAGAAGAACATCGGGAGGCTTTGGTTTCACGGCAATGCAGGGTATGTAAGGAGTTCGCCTTCGGATCGTGGCAGAGTGAAGGCTTCGAGCGGAAGGTGCAAGAATGCTGAGAATGTTGGATTCTGGATTTTAGTCGTAGCTCTTGGGTTTCGGGTTCGGATTTCGGCTTTATTTCGAAGCTCACAGAAAGAGGTTTGCAAAAAACAGTCCCGATGGTTGCGACTGGTTGAAGGTCTGGAAGCTGAGATATGTAAAACCCTGATCAGTCAATCCCGTTCACACGGACTGCAACAAGTATCTTACCATAAAGACCCTGAAGCCCGAAATCTTACACCCCTTAGTGCGACACCCGAGTGCTCCATATACAACGACCGCCTACATCTGCATTCAATTCTGGCGTAATGTGTCAGATTTAGTCCTGTCAGGGTTGGGTTTCACGTAGATGTGGGCTGCGCCTTGGAGCCGAATGACGACGTTTGCAGGATGAGTGTTGATCTCGTCAAGGCAACACCAACTTCGCTTTCTCGTGAAAGACCAAAAGGAGCCATGAGCAGCTGAGAAATTCACAATAGTACTGTTTTGATGAACCTTCTATAAATATGACGGGCCCGAAAACCCCAGTCTACTTGATTGTTAAGGCCCCTATAAAAATAACCTGGCGGCTCAACAAGCTGGTAGAAAGAACCCTGGAGCATTTAAACCCAAAACCCTAGACACGAAAGCCGACTTAAGGGTTGTCTTGGATAGCCAAAGTCTGATTTTTGGCTACCTTCGCTCGTGTTGTCGGATGCCAACCAGGAAGAAGGTTATCCAGGTAAAGGCGGGGCAACCCAATTACACTACACCGCGAACCAGCCCTCAACGTTTGAATGTAAGCTCGAAGCATTTAACCCTTATCTGCACTCTATACAAACCCTGTGCCCCAAGCCCCAAAAGCTTTGAGCCGAAGGTGGTGGCCGGCGGCAGCTTTGTGAAAGATTCCCTGAAGCGTGGCGCCCAGTTCCGTGTTTCCGACGACTCGCACACGAAATGATGCGAAATCTGGCGCTCTCCTAGAGTAAACTTATATTGTTATGGGTAGTGTTTCAGACAACGAACCCCCAACCGTCGGCGCTCTGGCGAGTTTCCCAATCTAGTTGCCATGAAGCTTGTGGCGATTCACTGGGCTGAAGGATTGAGGGTTTAGGTCAGGGGTCAGATGCTCAGGCTCGAGCACAACCTCTGGTTCAGGGGTCTAGGGCCAATCTTGGACCCCTGGAATGAAAAATGCTCGTATCGTGTGCAGCAACCCGGGTCCTAGGTACCGCAGGTCATTTCGGCCTCCGCACTACGTATCTCCTCCTAAGCCCCCCAAAGCCGGAATCTCCCAGAATCTGATGAAAAAACAAATAAATTTCCTATAAAAATTCATCAAGACATTTTATCCAGAGGAGAAGCCCAGAAGAGAAACAAGGTTCTGAAAACAACGAAAGCCCTGAAAAGCCATACGAAGTTTATGTGGGCTTCCGGCCTTTCCGCAGAGGTCGGATCAGGAGATCGCAGGACAGAAGGCCACGGGTTTGGGGTCTTTGCTATAGGGGCTTAGAGAATTACCAATACCATTATCGGGCTCCTGATTTTCATTGTAGTATGATATACCTGCATACTCTAATCATTAAGGCTTCTGGTTTAGGGTCTAGGATCGAGCTTAGGGTGGAGAGTTTGTACGATTTTGAGTCCTAAAGGGCATGGTGTTTGTGGTTTCAAGTTTGAGGCTTCCGCAGTTCACAATCCGGTTAGAGTTCAGGTGTGACGTTTGTGGGTATAGGTTTGTTCAGGAGGGCATGAAAGGCACTACCAGTCGTTCTGCAATCTGCCTTTTTGAGCTAGGGCTTTTGGTTTGGTGCCACATACCCTACGTAACAAATGACCTGCGAACTAAGCTCCTTGATCATTCAAGGAATATAGAAGCCTGGTGTTTACCAATGCTTTTCCTTATAAAGTACCCCAGACTCCGCCATTGCTTCAAGGATTGATTCTATATTTGTATATCATGTTGTGTTCGTTTGAAGTTCATCCCGACGGCCCTGAGTTTGAAGCGGCTGAACAAGACTCAGACGTTGGTTGGGATTCAGTTCCTGTGTGACCGCTTTTCGCCGATGTATTTTTGAATGTTGCTGTCATTTGGGGGTTGCGCTGCTATCTAGGATGCATTCAGTTTCGCCCAGTCAAACTCATGGGCGCCATTTCGACATCAGTCCTATTCTGTCTCCATTTTGATTTCATGCGGAGTGGGGGACGCTTGTGGAGACTTATTGTTGATCCCCTGTACCTTCAATTGGAAAGCATTTCTTGGCACTGCCCGCCCCGGGTATCCTGCACTCTGCAGTAACGGGTCGAAGTTCTCTTCAGACCTTCTACAGGGGAATTGGAAAAGTGCCACAAAGCCTCATGCCTAAATGCGCGCCTCAAAACATGACTCCAACCAGATTGAAAACCAGAGACTCGAAATTGAGGTCAACAAGAAGCTTCAAGAGAAAAGAAAGGACCTGTCGCGCCCTCAGTGTTAATTCAAGAGGTCTGCATAGTCAGAAATATTATCGATTCTTGCCCCTACATAATTAAACCGCCATGTAGCCCCCAAAATCCTGTTTCAAACATTACGGCCCCCACGTTTTGACAAGCACTTCTCCTGGGAAGTGGACATGTCTCAGCTGTTTTGCTTCGGCCACTATGTAGGACTGTAGGAGTTTACAGTTCAGGCTTTATGTGTATGTATATATATACATGTACATATGTATGTATGTATATATATATACATATGAGACCATCCGACAGTCGTAAGTTTGGATAAACTAGGTTGTGTTACTGCGCAGACAAGCCGGACAACCAAAACGGCAATGTTCAAGCAAGCTCTTGATTGCCCTCTTTCTGTAGATCCTGCTTTCAAGCCAACAACCACAAGGACGCTGCTCAAGTAAGCTCTTGACTTCGTTCTTTCTATGTTGCCCGCCGGGGCAAACACGTGATCTTGAAGAACGATTTCGGCCTTCCGAAAGGCAGGAACCTCCCTCTGCAGGTCAAAGCAGGAAAGCTGTTAGATACAGAGCCTGCTTGTATGGTCTACGACGAGTGTTCTTTTCGCTGCACAAGTCTCGCATACCCCAACGCTTTCAACCTGCAACCCAATGCGTGGATCTAAAGCCCCGAAACTCGAAAATGCTAAGCCTTGTTTAGGGACTGAGAGCTCAACCTGAACAGCTCCCTTATTCGGGGTCATGTCGCGCAAACAGTTCAGAGCCAAAGGGGGCGAACTGTTACCGCACATCCCGAGGCTGAATGAAGGATTTTACATTAATGAGGGTTTGTCCTGTATAAGCGGTTTACGTTCACCGGCCTTCGCCAAGGCTGGCGTCCTTGACCAACGAGAGCTTTGCCGTGGCTCCGAGCACGGTGGCTTGCTTTCAGCTGGAGCTGAGGTTTTGGTCAAAGCATTGTCGGGGTTCCTAAACACCCCAACTAGGACCTAGAGTAGGCCCTTATTCTCTCTTTAAGGGTTCAGGGCTTTAAACCGAAAAGGGCACCCTTTTTATTCCTAGGTTACTCTTGGGTCTAGCCAAATTCCAACAACCTTAGACGGTAAACCTTGACCGAAAGGATTCGGAAAAGTGCTTTGCATCTCGATGGCTCAGAATCTTCCTCAAACACCTGCCCAGGCGCCCAAGGTGTAAAACTGACGAAGGAATACAGGTCGATAGTTAGCCTTTTCTGTGAACACTACAGGAGCATGTAAGCTTCCCCTAAACCTTAAGGCCTCTGGTATGAATCACCCCTATGAGACCCTTCCACAACACATAAAGACAAGTCTTCGAAACCTGCTTCGTGCGGGCCGGGGCCGGGCCGGGTCACAGTGTGATCGAATGGTGTCTACCTGCAACAGAAAAGCCCTACCTTTGTAGGGTTGTTCATTATGGTTTCTATATACAGTTGCTCAAAACGGTAGGTCTTTTCGGCTACAGGTATACTTTAGACCGGTTTCACAGGGTCTGCACGGAGCTTATGGAAGGGCGCCGGTGGGGTGTAGTAAGATTTGCCTCCGAGGAAGATTTTGCCGAAGCGCTTGGTGGCAGCACACCAGCTTCAGGTGGGGCCTAGAGAGGAACCTTTTTCTTAAACCGCTATAGGACTGGATGGAGCGCTGCTGGTGTGCAGATGCCTGCAATACCGTAGGGACCCTAAATTATGGAACGCATCGTTTATCCCCTAAGGTGTATGATGCAGGCTCTTGTCCATCAGCAACACATTTAGGGTTTTGAATTCGGTTCACTCTCGTTGAGAGAGAAAGCCCCTGAAGCATCAAGTGTTCAAAACTCTCGAAGTAAGGCCTCAAAGACTCTACTCAGAGATCCCTAGGCGCTTCACCCCAAGAGGACCTGTAAAGGAGGAGCCTATGCCCGCTGGAAGACGGATGTGTAAGTCTCCTAGAATATGGTTCAAGGTTAGACATGAAGATGTTTCTTGCTTGTTCGAGGCTGCATTCTACTACCAGGACAAGTCAAACGGCTTGAGGCTTAAGCCTAAACCCTAAACCTTAAAACCTTGAGCTCCGAAGATGTCGCACTTTGCAGCTGTAAACCTCGATGCCAGAAAGCCAGAAGCCCTTCCCCCAGGCCTGACTTCAAGATGTGGGTTTCGAACAGAGCCGCAACCCCTCCCTTCGATTCCTGATTCCCTCCTTCCTCTTTGTCGGACCGGGAAGCGCTGCAGGCATCGTGTCCGTGAAGAAGAAAAGGCAAGCAGAGGAAGCTGCCAATGCTGGCGGGCGGAAGCCAGGCTCGGTTTTACCGGTAGCCTTTGAAGCTGATGGCCCACCGCAAGTTTAGGGTGTCGGGTTTGTCGTCGAAGCTGAGACAAGCTGTATCCAAGTCTTAAAAGTCTTCCAGTTCCTGCTATAGTCCGACAACGATTGGACGGGTCAGTCTTCTGTGGTCAGGGAGCTCAGCATGTTGCAGTGCTGTCGAGGAGGTGTTCGTGATTCAACCTAGGCTGAAGGCTCAGCTTGGGTATTTTGGTGTCCAGGCAGTTGTAAACGGGATAGTGGACCCAAAAAAAAAGTACGCTAAACGGCAGACTGCTTCGATAGAGGGGTGGGGGGGGTTGTTGTTCATGGATTTGAGGAACAACAACCCCCCCCCCCCCACCCCCCACCCCCCCCTTGTTGTTTCCATTTTGAGAGAACAATAAACCCCCCCCCCCCCCTGTTCTTCTTCCCCTTCGTTTCTTCGAACAACAACCCCCCCCCTGTTTGCGTAAACCTCTAAAGGGGTAGCTCTAACAGGTACCTACAGCAATGGCTGCATGCTCATACATATACATTCCGCTGCCCATTGGCTCACAGTGGTTTTACCATATTGAGACAAGACAAGCTCTCCTTGCGTAGCAAGACAAAACAACTACTGTCCGTGTGCAGGGCGCTGCCCTTTGATCCTTAGGGAATAAACTGGTCATACACCTCCTAACAAGGAGCATTTCCTTGTGGGTGTATCGGCTCAGTTTTCTGGTAGCGGAGCCCGGAAAGGGCCGCCCGCCTCCCAAAGTCCGCTACAGCGGTCGGCCTCGCCGAACGCTTAACCAAGCGGATAAGAGGCAGCACAATGTCGAGCTCGCATAGCGAAGCCGACGACAGTTCCCAATCCTCCGGGGGATATGAGAACGAAGAGACCTCCCAAGGTCCAGCCACTTATGTCGCACAGTCATATGCAACATCTGACCGCATGCTTGCATCATTAGGCATAACGCCCAAGATCGCGCCTGCCTATGATGGCACCACCTCGTGGTTTGAGTATGAACAGTTGATTGACGACTGGTGCGACATAACAACGCTGGATGACACCAAAAGAGGTCCGTCTCTCAAGACGAGGCTCTCCGGATTGGCCGCAGTACAAAAGGAATCACTGAACCGAGAAAGGCTTGCAGCCCCAGATGGAGTAGATTACTTCAAGAAGAAGATGCGTCCATTTTTCGTGAAAGGAGAACAGTACGTTTTCCTGTGGCGTTTCCTCGGCCTATTCAAGGCATGGAAGGGCAACCAAGACTTTGTGACTTGGATTGCCAAGTTTGAGATCGTGCTACAGCGCGTGAAAAACTCATGGATGGATCTCTTACCAGAGATAGCTCTGGAGGATGCCCATCCAGATTTCATGCAAGCTGTGCAGGCAGACCAAACCTTCTTGCGCATGCAGGATGCACCGAGAGAGACACATATGCCGCACGCTATTTCGAAACATGGAACAAGGAACGCCTTGACAATCATCGAAGAGCGTTTCCTCTGAACGATAATCTCCTAGCTCTCCTCTTCCTAGTGCAGTCCGACCTAAATGAGATGCAACGTGAGAGGTTGGTAACAGCATTGACCAACCAAGGTCACCGAATTGAGACCTACACGTACCCTGTGGTACGGCAGACCATGTTCGATCAGTTCTCAACGACCAGAACTGGTCTGCAGGATCCCAACATTCGGCACTCTTCTCACAAGAAGGACCGCCATGGAAGGAGAGACCAACGCCGCAAACGCGGAGGTCGAAACTTCCTCATCCTCGATCAGGGTGAATACGATGGAGTCGATGGATTCTGGCTCCAAGACGAAGACACCCTTGAGGAAGGCTTTCTTGCCGCCGAGGATGAAGAAGCTGTCTTCTGGACAGTTGATGACCATGAGGCCTTCGTTGCAAGGAGATTCAAAAAGGGAAGAAGACCAAGAATGCGTCCCGGATCACCGGGAAGAGCAAAGGGTGGCAAGCGAAAAGGACGTGGCCGTTTTAGGTCATACCGCGGAAAAGGGAGAGCCAACCAGGCAGAACATGATCCAACTGATTCCAGCTATTTCGGTAAAGGTAAAGGAAAGGAAAAAGGAAAAGGTGGAAAAGGCAAAGGAAAAGGAAAGGACAAAGGAGATAAAGGAAGCTCCTTCAAAGGCGCAAAGGCAAAAGGCAAAGGTAAGGATACAGCTAAGTCTGCCTCCTTACAAGGAGACCAAACTGGATCTCCACAGGCCTATGAGAGTTCCACCGCACCGAGCTGGGATTCATGGTATGAGGACAGTTATTATACTGACTCCAGTTGGAATTATGCCGCTTATGACGATCAAACGTCTTATACATACTATGCATCACAAGCCTCACGAAGAAAAACACGGAGAAAGAAGAGAAGAAATCAAGCAGGATCATCAGGTAGAGGCACAGATCCGAGCGCGCACCAAGAACCCGTGTTCAACTCATCAGTGAGTTACGTGCCCCAGGTCTTTGAACCATCCGAGGGGCAAGGTGTTGAAACTGCAACAGCGGTGTTTCCGTTGCAGCACACCGTCCTATCTGCTCTCACAGAGCGGATCAATCTTGATAAGAACCCTACCTTTGTCATACTTGACTCAGGTTGTACTAGGGCTATGGGTTCCCGCTATGCGGTGAACAGGCTTATCAAGGCCGTGAAGCAACGTGCCCCAGGCATGATTGATTTCACTTTCTCACCTTCGAACACGAAGTTCTCTTTCGCAGATAGTGAAACAGCTCTTATCAAGGAGCGTGTAACTCTATGGTTCAACACAACTCCAAGAAGAGATACAACCATAGAAGTTCTGGATCAAGGGAGAGTTCCCATTTTGTTCTCCATTGAACAGATGAGGAATCTAAGAATGACCCTCGAGTGTAGTCCCACAGCTGACCTAGCAACGTGTGAAGCTTTCGGTTTGTACAAAACCCCCCTTCCGATTAGTACCAATAACCATTTGGTATTGGACCTTCTAGGCTTCACTTCCACCAGGAAGTATCTCCCTAAGTCAGGTACGTCGTTCAGTGCGACGGAGACTGCTCTAGGAGCTAAGAAGCCAAAGGAAGAAAGAAGATCTTATAAGAAGATCCCGGAAGGTCGCTGTCCAGCCTGCGCAGGACAGAAAAAGCCTCATACGTTCCTCAAAGGTTGCGACAAAGCACCTGAAGGAGCAGCTGATCCACCACCGAAGGGCATTCCAGGTAAGAAGAAGCCTCTTCCATCTGATCCGGCAGAATCATCTGCCAAGAAACCTGATCCACCAGAACCATCTGGTGATGCTCCTGAGCCTTCCGAACCATCGGAACCATCATCAGGCTCTAGAGACAAACCTGCAGAATCATCTGCACCGCACGAACCTCCAGAAGAAGAAAGACTTGAGGTTCCACCTGCGAAGACAAAGACTCCAAAGGGTCTTAAAAACCTTCTGAAGAAAACCCGCAAATATGCGGTCAAACCTCCTGTTGAGGAGAAGTCTATGGTCCCAGGAGCTGATGACGGGACGGAGGTAAGACCACTTGAGTCAAGAGAATACCCGGCTCCTGGTACAGACTCACCTACAGGTGAAGAGATTGTCGCAGAACCATCGCCATCTCTTCCCATTGCTCTTCGCAGGATTCATGAGAAGCTTAAGGACCCTGTAGAACTCTATAAGCTTCACCTTAAGCACCGTCATATGAGTACGGATCAGTTCAAGCGACGCACGAAAGCCTTACAGATCCCAAAGGAGATATATGAGCTATATGACCAACTGGTCAAAAAGTGTTCAGCCTGTCAGGAACACGTGAGAGCTCCTTCAAGAGCGAAGATTTCCGGTTTAAGATCAGAGACTTTCGGTGATCTCACCTTCGTAGATCACGGTGAGCTTCCAATTCCCGGCAAGAATAGTCGCTTAATATTTCTTATTCTCTATGACGGAGCAACAAACCTGTTGACTTCCGAAGTAGTCCAGGATAAAGAAGAGCATACTACAATGTCGATTATGAATGACTACTTTGAGAAATTTCAGATCAACCCAAAGGTTGTAGTTGGAGATCAAGCATTCATGACTCCAAAAATGGAGGCTTATTACAATCGGCAGAATATCAAGCCTGTAGCAACAGGACCTGGAACACCATGGCCCAACAGGGCCGAAGCTGCTGTAAGATTGCTGAAGCATCAGATTAAGATCATACTTCAGATCCTGAAGGATGGTGACCCGCAGTATAACGGAATCACCATGAAGTATGGCAACCTCGTTCGACAAGCATGTTTGGCAAGAAACTCTTCGATTACCTATGGAGGAGTTACTCCTTTAGAAATGGCCTTTGGTAGGCGTCCTCGAGATGTTATAACACCAGAGAACGCTGATCCCAATCAGTTGACAGGTAATCCAACTGATACGGAAGTCACTGCGAGAGCCATTAAGGAGCTTGCCAACAGGGCTTACCAAGAGGCACGCCAATCTGATGATCTGCGCAGAGATCTTGCGGCCAGACTGTCAATGACCGAAGGACCTTTCTCTTTGGGAGATAAGGTTTTCTACTGGTCAGAGGATAAGTCTAAGATTGGATCAACTGGGTCCAAACATGGATCTTGGCTAAAAGGAAAGGTGATCTCCGAACTCGGAGGATCCATGGTAGGTGTGGATCTTGGAACACGCATCGTCCGCGTTAATATCTCAAAACTGAGGAAAAATTATGACATAACATCTGATGTGGAGATTCCTCTCGCGCCTGATGAGGAAACTCTGACGTCAGAAGGTTCTGACCACGCAAGTTGCATGGTCACCTTTGATGCTTCCCTGCAGTCGACAGACCTAACGGTTCCGCATCAAGAGTGTCACTGGCAGGTCACCAGCACTGGGAAGATTGACTTCCTAGAACTCTACGGTGGATCTCCCCGTATGAGTCACAAGGCTGCCCTGTCAGGTCTGCGAGTAGGTCAGCCAGTCGACTTGCGTAGTGGTCTAGATCTTGAGCAACCGCAAGGTCGCTCCAATCTTCTTAGGATCATCAAGGAACAAGAACCTACTATTATTGTTATGTCACCCGATCACTCTCAGTGGTCTAGCTGGTACTCACAGTGGAAGAAAGGCTCTGCCAAGAGACTTTCTGTTTTAAAATTCTGTGAATCGGTCGCAGACCACCAAATGAAGCTCGGACGTTACTTTGTTCTTGAGAACCCATACTACAGCAGGCTCTGGTCTTCACCAGAAGCAAAACGCCTGTTTTCCAACCGCAAGATCAGCTATGAGGTCTGTAACCTACAAGCCTATGGCATGAAAGATCCAAAAGGATACTATGAATCGAAATCCTCGATTTTCATGCACAACCTGCCACCGCAGGTTCTAACTCCTCTCCAGAGGCATTCTGCCAAAACGAAATCTCCAACATCTCCACCAGGAGACGAAAAGGGTATTCAAGGCTACGGTCTTAAAACGAAACTCGCACAAGTGTATCCTTATGAATTCTGTGAGACCTTTGCCTCGTGTTTGGCAAGATTCCTGAAGAGAGATACATATGCATCTCATCTTTCTTTAGTCACAGACATACTAGGATACTCTGGAGATGAATGCCTCCAGGGACTTTCGGAACTTCTTGACCAAGAGTATTCACTTTTGACAGCAAATCCTCTCAAGGATTCCAAACTCCTGCAAGATCCGAAAATCAGATCACTTGTTGCTAGAGTAAATTCCTTATCGAGTAAAACTGAATTACCATTGCATCATTCCAAACCATCACCGTCCCTTGATGCCTTGGTGTCAGACATTACTCGCCTTAGATCAAGACTCTTACCAGGGTCTGGTTTCGAACAGTGTACTCTATACAGAGGTACATTTGGAACAGTCAAAGCACTCACCAGTGTAACTGATGGCGTTCTTGTCTTCTGGAACAAGAAGAAGCCCAATTCGACTATGACGTGTTGCTTGCCGCACCAGGTTTCCTGGAATAAAGTACACCCATCAACCTTCTCGGGGGTGCTCTTCCAGATGACAGGCGGCAAGACTTCACCGTCCGTGCGAACACCGCCGGATGTTATCATGTCGGACGAAGAGGTTTCGCCGTCAGACCCGTCAGAACCCATGAGCACTAATCGCTCACGGATCACATCTGACGATGTCTCTATGCCGGAACCAGATCAGCCGATGCCTCCCGGCACGCCGCCGTCGCGTCCTCCTCCTCCCATACCTCCACCGCGACTACCGGCCGTTTCCTCCGATGAGCCCGTGGCTCCTGCTCGGGCTAAGCCTCGCGTGCATCCGCCTCCTCGCGTTCCGTCTCCTCGGCGTCTGGGGGGTGATGTGTCGCCAAGGTCTTCATCGGAAAGGAAAGTTTCGCCGCACAAACAGAAATCACCTTCACAGGTGCCGACACCAAAACCTAAACCGAAGGCACATCCACAGGGACCCATTCTTCCGTTACAACAAGATGAAGAAGATTCTGAAGAAGAACTGGTCCCGGACGACCCCGGACAACCGTCCGCTCCTCCTCACACCTCTGGTTCACCAGAACCGGAGAGCGATGCCGAGTCAGAAGACACAAGGTATTACTCTGATGAGGAAGGTGACCTGGTCGTAGATGAGAAGGACTGGATCCTTCTCACAGAAGAACAGAAACTGTGCAGTAACACAGGTTCTTTCTCCATGCCTCGGTACATGCATGGCGGACCCGTAGACATCAGAGAGGTAACATCAAGAGTGAGGTCAGACCGAACACGGTATAAACCCACCAAAAGGTTCCGATCTGACATCCGTGAAGAGTATGATCTTCTCACGGAAGAGGACAAGGCCTTATCCCTAAGTTCCCCCAGGAACTCAGCAAATTGACCCAGAAGGCACAACGGAAGGAGGCAACCGCCAAGGAAAAGCGTGAGATGAAGAAACAGTTTGATGAAGCGAAAGCAGCAGAATATCAGAGCTGGCTAGACAATGATGTCTTTGAGCTCGTCGATACACGGAAACTCGGAAACATCCGAAATTATGTCACTGGTCGATGGGTCCTGACTCTAAAAAGAGATAAGGACGGAAACTTCCTTAAGTGCAAGGCCCGATGGGTCCTAAGAGGTTTCCAGGATCGACAAAAGGACATACAGCAAACTGATAGTCCTGCTGCGAGTCGCCCAGGTTTCCGCTTGGCGATTCAACTAGCAGCTAACAAGCTGTGGAGACTGACACACATCGACCTAAAGACTGCTTTTCTGCAGGGTGAAGCCTATGATGAGTCGAGAGACATAATCTGTCAGATTCCTCCTGAAGCAGGTTATCCTCCCTACATTGCAGCGAGGATGAAGAAACCCGCTTATGGACTTAACGATGCACCTCGAAGATGGTGGAACATCGTTGATAAGGCACTCCTGTCTTACGGCCTGGTGCCAACCCGTGCGGATCGCTGTACATATGTTCTGTATGGTAAGAAGTCTGCAACAGCAGATGCTGAGCTCAAGAAGTCTCAGCCAAAGACCATGGAATCAGCGATTGACTATCTCCTAGATCCCATAGCAGGCAACAATGCCAAGGGTAGACAGGTACATGGAGTAGTCTGTTTACATGTAGATGACCTGTGCATGGCCGGTGATGACACCTTTCGTAAGGCCGTGATTGAATCGATCAAAAAGGAGTTTGCAGTCGGTTCTGAAGACACGAACGATATTATGTTTGTAGGACAGAGATTAGTCTGGAAGGATGCTACAGCATCAGTGCCAGCACATATCTCAGTAAATCAGAACCTAGCTGTTGAAGCTCTAGAGGAAATTGTTTTTGATAAGAAGCTCAACAATGAGCAACAATGCACACCACAGCAGCACACTGCTTACAGAAGTGTTTTAGGACAGATCAACTGGCTACAAAGCCGGACTCAAGCTCACATCTGTTATCGCTTCAGTCGGTGTGCGAGTAAGGCTGCCAAGCCTACTATCGGTGATATTCGAGAATTGAACAAGCTTGTTAGGATTTTGAAGTCTACTGAAGTAGAACTGCGTTTTTGGCCGCTGAAAGGAAATCTCAGAATCCTCGGTTACCCTGATGCTTCCTACAGGAACAATGATGACAAATCATCTCAGAGAGCACATGTTATTTTCCTTGCTGAAGATCGAAATCCAAAGCTAAAGGGAATGAAACAATCAGCAGCAGCTGCTTCTTCCAAGAAGAACGATTTCTCTGAATCCTCTATTAAGGAAACATCCTCGAGAGGTAGCCTGGTGGATTATGAGTCTCACAAGATTACGACAACCACAATGTCCACAACAGTGGCAGAGCTTAACGCACTGATGCGTTGCTTTGGTACTTGCCTGTTCCTCAAGGGACTTTGGGCAGATCTCTCATCAGAGACCGTACCCATACATATCAGAACAGATGCGAACAATCTTGTGACAACAGCAGGCACGACACACCTTCCAGAGCAGAAGGAAACTCACCACCTCATTCAGATGCTTCGTAAGGAATCCAACTCTGGATCTTTAGATGACCTAGCTCATGTAAGCTCGAAGTACTGCCTAGCTGATGCATTAACAAAGCACTCGGCGCAACCTGATGAGCTTATCAAGGCTCTGGAAACAGGGAATTTACCAGAAACAGACATTCATCCACCCTTCCGTGAACTTCTTCAACATAAAGCTTTCACTGTTCGGTGGATCATAGACAATCTCAAGAATGCCGCCACAGCGGTAGCCTTCCTTGGAATTGATATCTCAACAGAGATTTACCGATTATTTTACTGCCAAGGAATATGGTGGTAGTCTCGTTTGCTGGTAGCACAACCATGTGCTGGATTTTCTATTTAGACTGTTTTCCGTCTAAAAGAAAATTTGTGTCTGCGAGCTGCGTTTTCATTAAGATCGGACATGTTCATGAGAATTATATGTTCTGTATCATCCGCAGCCGCTTTCAGCTTCGAGCCTCACAGCAATCAGCCTTTCGGGCTAACCAAGCGTTCCTGATCCTGTTTGGTCATTGTGCCGTAATGAGCACACGATCAAACTTCCGTAGCCGTGATGGACACGCCCTACCCAGGGCAGTGCAGGCGTACCATGAGCGACATCCACACATGGATAGCTCATACCCCGAGTCTCGTCGGGAAGCATCACGTCGAAACACCGAACACGGTGGACACCGATTTCACAAACGTGAGAAAAATCACGAGCCTCAATTCATCATCATGGATCACCAACAGGTGTTCAATCCGCATCCAAGAGATCTTGCTCAATTGATCTCACGATATGGCCATGCGAGTAGAGCAAGGCTCACTCTAAACTCCAGACATGGAGTCAGGCTCTACGAAGGAGTCCTTCAAGGACCATGGGACAACAGTCCCCTTGTATACTGGGATAACAACGTCGGTAATCACGCTCGTGATCCACACCAGTTCTGTACGATGCTTGCACATCACCTTCAGACAGGCCTCCCACCGGAGGTAGAACAATGTGTGAGCCTTGATGGATCCGGAGAATATGACTATTCCTCCTCAGTGCCAAAACTGGCAGATGTAACAGGTCTCTCACCAGAGATGTGCTTCCACATTCTTTCCAAGACCAACAGAGTCGGAAGGTGGTTGGCACACTCAACAAGACACCTTCAGAACCAGCGCCCAGATCTCTTTGCTGGCCAACACAATTATCTTCTGGACATGTTCAAGTTGGCCGATGCAGAGCTCGCACAGTATACACCACAAGAGATCGCGCTTGGTGTCCTCCTCAACACTAAGTCTAGGTTTGTGGTCACCATGGTTTATAACAAAGATGGCAAGGCCGAAACCACAGATGCCGCCGTTAACATCCCACCGGATGCAAATGTGTTGACCATGAGCAAAATTTTCCTTTCGGCAGTGGGAGGACACGGTTCACGACGAACTCTACCAAGAGCTGAAGAACCAGATCCTGAAGAAGAGAGACCAAGGTCACACATGACCATCTCAGACTTCATGGCAACGGGGAGCAATCCTGTGCAGTCCCATGCACAGCGTCTCTCCACTAACGCGCCAAGGCCCGTCGGCATGGAGGATTTTGTTCGACAGAACAACCCTTGTTACATCATGCATGCCACGGACCTACAGGCATTATCCTCAATCCTGAGGCACGGTCTGGTACCATCAAACCTCCTAGCGCAGGTGGTTACAGCACCAGATTTCCAAGCTCTTGTGAATGAAAACAGTCGTTCCAACAGGGACACTGTTCAGTTCTCAACGCTAAACCTGGCGAATCCCAATCCGACCATGTTGCGTGCCAACAAGGCACTGCTTCTGGTATTCGATGCAAATAACGTAGTGAACGAAGTCACAAACCTGTGGCAGTCGCAAGTAGGGATGTTTGCTACACCAGATGTAGTGCATGCCCGTACTCTTAGCGCCGTATTCGCACCCTCTGAAACACTCTGGGTATCATCGCAATACGATGAGCTCAAGAGCATCGGACCATGGTGGGCAGACCATTGCTCCGAACAGATGCCGTCAGCGACTTACGAGTCGAAGAAATGGTGCGCAAATTACGGCCGAGAAATCGAATCGGCACTTCGAAAAGTGGCAAGGCGAAATCTGCCACCAGAGCCTCCCAAGGCTAGATCTTCTCACAAGAAGTCTTTTTCTCTGCCAAAGACAGAGGCTGACACAGCTCCAAACCTGGAGCAAACCGCTTCTGCAGGTGAGGTACCTCCGAAAACGGAGACTACTGCAAAGGAGATCCATCCGAGATCCAAGCTCGCCCGGCAGGCCGAGGCTGACAAGGATCCGGACAGTCTTATGGGACAGCTCTGGAACTCCGACGGCACCAGAAGCGCCACCGAAGTTCTTAAGATAACGACAGGTCACAAACCTCCAGAACCTGTTCAGGATACTTCCGCCAACGTAGTTCCTCCCAAGGAAGAATCTTCTGGAACAGAGACGGAACCTGAGGAACCGGATCCTAACCAGGATCGTGACGAAGAATCAGACGATGAGTCGGCATCAAGCGAAAAGAGCTCAAAATCTTCGTCATCCTCAGAACTCCGAGTTGATGTTAATCCGTCTCACAAGACGAACTCTGCACCTGCAGCGTCGGAGGAGAAGAAAGAATCTCCCACGGAAGAGATCACAGAGAAACTTAAGGAGGTCAAACTTGACCAACCAAAGCCTGAAGCAGAATATGTTCAGAGTTCAGACGAAGAGCCACAGAAACCAAAATCTCCTAAAAAGGAGAAGGAGAAATTCCTAGTTCTCTTCGATCCTGAAACAGAAAGTTATTATCGAGTCAACAGAAGCAAGCTCAACCTCGAATACGAGGAACCTGCTGATGAGGAAGATCTCGTAAGAGAACATGAGCGCATCAGCGCTCGACTTCGAGAAAATCGCAAGCACCGAATCTCGAAGTCATCGTCTAACCCGGCTATGCAACAGGAAATGAAAGAGAGAATCTGGGTTAGTCGATGGAATCGAAAAATCCGAAGTCCACTCATGATCAAGGATTCTGAGGCTCCTGACGAAGAGGAGTGGGACAGACCCAGAGAGTCGGCATCTTCCTCCTCTGCACCTCCTACCAAGGAGAGATTTGTAGGAGTACGCAGGACAGCCATGAGTCTTAACCAAAGGATACGGCTGATGACACGACCAGATAATCCTCTCTGCGATCTTTGCAACCAGCCTACAGGCTATTTTTGCTATTCCTGTGGTACGATTGTATGTGCAGACTGTCGACTTACCCCACAGGGTAAACAACAGATGTGCGAGTGCGTCTTGCCAATCGATTGCCTCGAAACCTCTAAAGTGTCAGCAGGAATGACCTCAGAAGAGCGTCAGGTTTTATACGAGGCCATCCTCACACCTGAGGACGTAGATTTGGCAGTCCAGAAAATCAACATGTATTGTGACCACGCAAGGAATTTGTTCATGAGAGCCCATCCAGGCGTTGATCCATGTAGCTTTGATGATATTAGGAATAATCCTCCTAATACTTACACCAGCTCCACAGAGGCTCCAACCCTGGAGGAATACAAGAGCATTAACAAGAGTCACATCAATATCAAGGACTCCAGAACAAGCCACCCGGCTTCTTTTCTCTCTCTTACTGGCTACGAAGACAAACTGGTGCTCGACGCACATTACGAGATAGTTCGTAATAGGATGGCCGGTGTTAACGAAAAGAGAGAATACATAGAGGGCTCAAACCCAGACAGCGTATCACTAAGCCTAGTGGTATGCAACTGGGGAAATATGGATCGAGCGCCGGTGCCAGCAGGGAATCCCAAAAAGAAACTCAAACCTGAGAAGGGATTCGATTACCACCCTCTTATTGACATGTGCTTCAACAATTCAGCACATATTACCCTCGTACTCGAGGCAGGAGCACTTGCGTCAAAGTATTCGATCGCAACCATGCGACAACATGAATACAGAGGGATGCTAATCCATTCTCCTCCCAAGGAGCCTGAGGCACCCTCAATGTATATTGGAGTCAAGGGTGACCCAACAACAGACATCTCTCTCGTCCACCACTTTTACCGTCACCGAACAATGAAGCCTAAGGCTGGTGGTCCCAAGAAGCGACTGTGGGCATGCCACGGTGCGGTATGCCGCCTCACCTTTGGGTACCACAGTACCATCAAGGAGGCAAAAGAATGGGTCCACCCATATTCCGGCCAGAGGATGACGAGAGATGAGTTCATGAAGATTATCGGATATGACCCTCTCAAGGGTAAAAATCCTGACAAGGATGGACCCACTGATGGCTCTTACCTCTCACCAGAGGCGTGTCTGACAATGTCGGACCTCGACCCTGCGCCGGTTCTCTGTGAATGGAACGGCCATGTCGAGGGTGATGAGCCACCAGAGGAAGACTTTGAGTCATACGCAGAGATCTTCTCACAAGAAGCATCAAACGATCTTGACGAGATGTGGTGTACAAAAGGGCCTTACAAGGTCATCACCATCGCGATCGTCCATTTCAACTCATACATGACTCATAAGGAAGAACAGAGGCGCGAACTGGTGAACGCGTTCCTCAACGAGGTTCTCCCTTTCAAACCGGATGTAATTGCGGGGGATCTCAATAATATTGCGTCGAGGCTCACCTTAAAAGGTGGAGACGTTCACCCGCGAAACGGTTTGTTTTCTCTATACCTGGAGAAGAAACTTGCAGCATTCAACAGAATAGCAGGAAGGCACTCACAAGTGCGACACCTCTGCTTGAACAACTCTGACCAGCACAGACTGGCACGTGCAGATCGTCTACCGCCGGACCCGGCGAAGAAAGTTGCTGACCTCGACTGTATCAACAGTTATATCCTTGACTGGAGTAAAACGCCGCACACGGCGTCACCTAGTCCAAGAGATGCTACACCTGCCGCCGAAAGAACATACTGGGAACGAGTCTCAGATATGTGGCAGGACATGAACAGAAACAGGGATATCGATATCCGTCTGTTTGTCTCAGTCAAGCAGTACTATTCAACTTTTTCTAACCTTGACCTGTGGTTGAGTCCCTCTGACAAAGATTGGCACAGCCCTTTGGGCTTCACGATACAACCAATCCTTACAAAAGGGAAACACAACCGGTCAGATGCCCAGGTTCAGAAGATCGCTAACAAGCGACAGGCTTACAAGCAGCGTAATGCTGAATACTGGGATTACAAAGACTCATTTGTGTATTCATCCGGCAACAGCTGGTACGACAGACAGCAACCACAAGGTAGCTATCACAGATATGGAAGATTCTGGGAAAGGCCACAGCCTGAACGTCCCAGCGAGCCTGAAGGCTCTCCTCCAAGAAGGAGCCAGGCATCATCGTCCTCTTCACAACAAGATCTACCAAGATCGAGATCCAGACCTCAAAGAACCAATATTGTTGACAAGCTCAACATGTCTTTGGAAGAGCTGGATGGACTAGAAGAAGAACCGTCACCAACAAAAAGTGACATCGAAGAACACGAAAGAGAAACATCAAACTTGATGTCTGCTCAGAGAGATGAAGAGGAACAAGAGGACGAATCCTCCAGCCGGAGGAGAAGAAGGAAGGCATCACGCCCACCGTCTGCTCCGAGCGGCAAGGCACTCAGAACAGCTGCCACAGCAGCGGGGTTGTCGGGCTGGTTCGGACACCGTAACCACGGTGGAGCGACTTCTCCGTCTTCAGCATCGCGTGGAATGTGTTTCTGCTGCTAATGGGCTTACACTGGATGTGGAAACAGATTACCAGGGCTCCCATCAGATGTATGGACCGCCAACAATCAAATGCAAAAGCAGCAGCGAAACGACCACCACCATTTCTCGAACCCGAGAATGAACCACAGACGCGTGAACCTTTAGGACCCAACAGGGTCAATTCTGGAGAAACAACGGATTTGCGACCTGTGTGGCACACTTCCCGAAGCGAAGTCTACCATCTTTCAGACAGCTGTTACCAGCTCAAGCAAGCAAAAGATGTTTCAAGGAAGGTGCTGTGTAAAACCTGCCTCCAGGCAGTACAAGTTGCGGAGATTCGCAGGAACGATCCTTTTCAAAGAGGTGATACACGATCACGTGGCACCGAAAGGGACATTGAACGGTTTCAAACCTATGACGATGCAAGTACTACTCCTCATATGAGGCAATTATTCAGTGATGCATTGCATTCACAAATGGCCGAAGAAGCCATGCAGATTACCTATACATCAATCCCTAAGGGATCCTCGGCAAGAGCCAGAGGTACATCTGCACTCGCAAGTGCCTCATCGTCGTCAGTGCCCAAGGCAATGCCACCAGTGCCTAACAAGGCAAACATGTCACCTCCACCTAAGTCTCCTCCGCCAAAGGCGAAAGGAACAGTACCTTCAGATCCTCCGAGACCAAAAGGTCCTACCAGAAGAGGAGGTCAAAATCGGCGCATTCAACGAAAAGCAGCTAGAGAAGCCCATAACAGTGGACTCTGCAACCATGCAGACGCTGCACTTGGCGAAGCCAATCAAGGCCAGGCCATTAACACTATGTGCCGAAACATGGCAGTAAGACACGTCAGCTCTATCGATGCAACGGTAGAAGCAGCCGAGCAGTTTACGCAACGCGTGCAACAGCATGTAGAAACATATGATGAAGAGGAACCGTGGAGCACGGAGTTTCTACCAGTCGTGGAAGTCCTATTCAGGAACTTGAGCAGCGACGAAACAACTGTCATACATGACAATCATACGGCAACTATGCCTATTCAGAAATATCTCGACCTCCTCAGAATCGCACAATCATTGCGAAACTCTATCCAGAGAGACAAGGAGGAAAGAAAGGATCATCTTGACACCATCCAAGATACTCTATCCAGAGTGGAAATCCTTCTAACAGCACTGAAGGACTCAAAAACAGTCTTCAATCAATTGGTCCATTCCTCACTAGAGATAGAGCGAAGACATAAAAACCTCAAAAATGTCCTTGAGACACTTTTTGACGACCAAAGCTCTGAGGAAGACCAGTCAGAATCTGACCATGAAGAAGTCCTAACTCCTTCTGCAGCACAGTACTGGAACAGCCTTCATGCCCACGCCTTATCTCCCTCAGGAGATGAAAGTGAAAGATCATGGGCGTCCTCAGACGGACAGCTTGAAAGAAGAAGGGCCGAACGGGCAAAGGCTAAGCAGCCACAACCGGCTAAAGCCGAGGCAACTCCAATCAGCTCACAAGCTGCACCAAAGGCCGAGCCAAAGGCGACTACATCCAACCATGGATATGAAACTGCAGACGCCGCCTTCACCAGGGCTGAGAACAGATTACTCGGAATCTTTTCAAGTTCCGAAGAAGATCACTCAGACCCGGATGAACCACATCCGAACGTCTATGCTCGAGCCTATGATCCAAACCTGGATCCAAATCTGAGATAAGAAAATTCTCAGAGTTTCACAACAGTGACTCACAAAGCTCTAACAAGAGCACAATGAAGGGCTGCATAATTCGGTAGAAGAACATTCCCAGACCTGATCTTGTACAGATGATCTCTCTGACCAACATGCATGAGTGTGTGCAAAAGGAGTGACCTCAACAGTGTACTTCAGTGCTATACCTAGCATAAACAATATGCTGTTTTTATCATGAGTCCAAACTCCGCAACTGTGACAGTGGGCATAATAGTATATGTGTGAATGTGCGGCCATGCTTCCGGTAAAAGAAAATTAGTGTCTGTTTGTTTGCGTAAACCTCTAAAGGGGTAGCTCTAACAGGTACCTACAGCAATGGCTGCATGCTCATACATATACATTCCGCTGCCCATTGGCTCACAGTGGTTTTACCATATTGAGACAAGACAAGCTCTCCTTGCGTAGCAAGACAAAACAACTACTGTCCGTGTGCAGGGCGCTGCCCTTTGATCCTTAGGGAATAAACTGGTCATACACCTCCTAACAAGGAGCATTTCCTTGTGGGTGTATCGGCTCACCCCCCCCCTTAGGGGAGACCCCTTTAAAGGGGGCTTTAAAGGGGCTTAAAGGGGGGCTTAAAGGGGGGCTTAAGCCCCCCTTTGTCAAAGGGGGTGGGGCCCATCCTCAGAACACGACTGTGGCGGAATCTCATTTTTTTTTGTGTGAGCGGGCCTCGTCGACTACGCCCTCAGACCCAGTAAGAAGCGAATGAAAACAAGAAGATAATGAAGAACTGTACAGAAAGATCCTAATGGGTGAAACAGGTCGCAACTGGGGTCGACCTTCTAGATGTACCGTCTCTCAGTTAGCCTTCTCCAGAGCGGCAACCAGCTGCACAGAAGCATGAGCATCCCGGCAAGCAGTGAGAAACAGCGCGTTGCCGTCATTGCCCTTGATGCAAAGCAGCTATAAGAGGAGAGCCAAGCGCACCTGACCAAGGCGTCGTACTGGAGAACCCCAGTTTCCGACGTGTGGGTTTTGTCGTACCCAGAGATGCAATGTGACGGAGAGGCCGCACACAGGCAGACCAGCGTAGCATAACGCGGCAGACTGACAGACCCATCACAAGAGCCAATACGCAGGTTTCACCCAAGTTGCCCAGGTTCAAATCCGGCTAAATCCAGGTTCCAAACACGCCTACGCTCTCCGGGGCATTTCTAGTTCAGAGTCACTCTTGCCCTTGCAAGGCACCATGGTGTGAAGTTGGACTTGGGCGCCTTTTTTGAGCAACATCTGGGTCGAACATGTATCTATTTTCTGGTGGTTGCTTTCTCGGCCCTTGCGAGACCCACGTTTGGGAAGCTGGGCTGGGAAGGTGTGGCGTCCTGCAGGCTGCTAATTGCCCAGCATGGCTTCTGTCCATTGGTGCCTGGCCTGCTGTCTTAGTGCAAAGATCAGAGTATCTGCCCTTGCAAGCAAGGTCCACACTGGTGGAAAGCTGGGCTTGAATTCTAGGTGCTGATGCACTTGCCACTGCGACATGCTCTTCGCTTTGTATGGGTGCTTGGACGCATCCTTTCACACCAAGAGCCTCTCCTTGCAAGGCCCTCCTTGGAGAAGCTGGGCGAAATGAAAAAAGCGGCCGGGATGGGTGTGTTGTATTGTTCGACCTTTTATGGATGTTGGGCAATACGTGTGCCATTGCGCGACTCAGTTCATCTGAGAAGCGGGGCATCTGAGCGGTGGTAGTTGCTAGGTGCCGGGCATGTCTTGCCAAACGACGTCTGCCGGCTAAGTCTGCTAGTTGCGGCCCGTCTCACCCTGTTTTGTTCTTTTTGTGATTGACATTATTGTAGTTTCTTACTGGATTTCAGGCCCGCCCACGCCAAAAAAAAGTTCCGGCGATGCTCCGGAAGCTCTTCCACTCACGGCTAGGTGGTATCCATGTTCGTCATAAGCTGTTCAGCAAAGTGGAGCCTCGCTCAGCGACTCTGAGCAAGTCGTGCACATCAAAGTCCAAAAGTCCAAAAACAAGTGGCAAGCCAAGGACAGGAAGGCCATCAGGTTGGATGCGCGGACATCAGTATGACCTCTCCATTGTGTGCGATTGTGCGCTGTACTAAGCCGCGGAAGTCCGCACGCTGCAGCAGATGCACTTCTCAATTACTTCGTCTCAAATCGGAGACCGGAAGATGGTAGCTTGTCTACATTTGGGGAAGACACGGGCCAGCGACTGAATCCGTGTCCGACTGACTTGCTTTCCATTCTTGAGACAAGATGTCACACATGGAAGAAGGGTCGGAAATTTTGTTTCGAGTGTCATCGACGTGGACTTGCCGGAGGCTGGTGCTTCGGCTGCACAGAAGGAACACCAATGTCACCGAAGATGCTTATCCTTTTAAATGTTCAAACCGGGCCAAAGTCCACCACCACAAGGAAAGTTTGGGGAATTTTGAGCCAGAAATCTCCTTTCAATCAAAAAAGAAAGCCTTCAGAAGCGACTCAAAAGTAGAACGATCTGAGAACGATGCTCTGTTGAGGTGAAAACTGGAGAGTACAGAATCAAAAGTTGCGACAAAACGCACGGCTGCAAAAAACCTGATCGCATCAAGTTGGCCCGAGCCACTTCAAGGATCTCGCGCTTAGAACTGCTTTGTTCTCGCTCACATACTCCCTAGACGTGTTGTGACGAGATCGCAGCTGCCTGTGCGGCATAGCTCCAATGAGCATTATCAAAGTAGATGACCTTGATTTTTCATCATCGACACCAAGGAGATGCAATATGTCTTCGTAGTTTTGCTCACCAGACTTAGTCTGGAAGGATGTAGCTGAACTTAGAGTACACGTCGTTTACCACGTGAGCAACGGCCTTTTCCTGAAACCTTGAATCCTTGGCATCAGCAGTGACAACTTTGCTGTGGATAGTTGATGATCCGCCTGACTTTCTGGTCAAGGTTACATTTTTGGCTCGTTGGCAAATCGGGCAGAAAGGTGAAGGAAGCTTCGTCCTTCTTGGATTTCGGAACCGGCTCGACATGTGAAACGCAGTTCAAGCTGCATCGAAAGTTACGAAAGTTTTGATAGCCTATCGGAGGAAGTCTCCGACAGCGAGTGTGTCCAGGATTGTCCAGGCTTGTCGAGCTTGTAAATCCCAGAAACCCGAAGCCCCCAGATTGGCGGGAACTGACGACGGACAAGGCATGGAACTTTTGGATTGATGGTCAGCTTGTATTCGACGTTATGACATCTTCAGATGTACTCAGGTCTCAAGCTTCAGCACAGTTTTTCGTTGCATGGCACACGACATGTGTCTTGCAATTGAACGATTGCTGGAAGACAGTTTGCCTGGACTGAAGGGTCGTTTGCATCGTGTGGTTGTGTGAAATTTGGGTTGTGAAGAGGCACAACGTTCAGGGTTAGCCTTTTGATCAGAAGCCAGGGTCTTGGGTCTAAGGAAAGGGATGGGGAAAATAGTTTATTTCAGTCATGCAGCTGCGCAGTGCGAGTGTACGCCACATCATGAATGCCAGTCTTTTCGTTGTGACCCATGTGCTCTGACCCTCAACCGTGCTGACTCCGCAGTTTTGGCCTCGGACGATTTTTTGCCTTCGGGCCCGATTTTCGACGTTTCGAGAACGCAGAGATCACGCCATGGCCTCTGCTGGGGGAGTCCCTAGACCCCACCGGCCAATGACTGGTTTTGCACAACTTGTCATTGCAGTCTCTTTACTAGTGCCTTGGATTGCAACATCGAGATCCGACTTCAGTGTGCACACGGCCCTTAATGCATGTCTAAGCCCAAAACCCGCACCTTTCGAGGTGTGTAAACATTGTCTAGGCTCGATGGGGTTCATCGTGATGATGATGATGACCAAGATGACGATGATGGTAATTAGGAAGGTGGTGGCCGTGACGGTGGTGGTGGTGGTGGTGGTGGTGGTGGTGGTGGTGGTGGTGGTGGTACTGTTTACGAGTATCATGAGGCAAAAAGCAGTTCTGCGAGTCACGGTAGTGAGTTATGGGTGATGGTAGCAGTGATGATGATATCGATCATGACGTTGAGAGTGGCGATTGGGGTATTGATGCTCGCGAAATAATCTTGTATTAATCTGGTCATGGTCCTTATGGTTTGTATTGTTATTCGACCAATCATATTTACATATGTGTCGTGCTTCATGACAATCCTCACCGTCGTCATGACCGGGTCGCCTCAACCACGAGAACCAGTAGTGTTTATCGTTTGAGGTGCTTGGTCAAGTCAGCACACCTCCCTTGAAGATATTCTCAGGTTGCTTAAAGCCTGGACTTTGTTGTGGCACGTAGTTAACTTGCAATGAGCCCAGACGGCTCAATGCCCACACCCGGCATATACAACAATTCAATTAAGGTAATGCAGGGTTGATATCATCAACCGTAGAACCCCAAGCCTTTTGACCGTAGAGCTCCAGAGCCCCCTGCAAAAGGGCCGGTAAGTCCTGTTCCTGGAACGCTAAACGCCAGCCCTGAACCTTGAACCCTAAGCCCTGAACCTTAAACCCTAAGCCCTGAACCTCAAACCCTAAGCCCTGAACCCTGAACCCTAAGCCCTGAACCCTGAACCCTAAACCCTACATGAGTCCCAAAGCTCCACGAACCGAAAAGCTGACAGGTCCTCGCTCCGCGCTGCTTCGTGGGCCTGTCGCCGCAGGCCCGGCTCCCGCGCCCGGCAGCTTTGCTGCATTGAAGCTATGAGGGTTGTAATACTTGCTATACTTCGGTGTACGTTTATGAGAGGTACTGTGAGGGTTCTCATGAGTGTAGGTTCATTATCGGTTTTCCAACATCCGTTTACCTGGACCCAGAACCCCAAGCCCAAGCCCTAACCCGAAACCCCCAACCCCTAACCCTATGTAGACCCTGACAAGCCATGTCTGCCACCAGGACATATCCCCACACTTTTTAGCAACAGTGATAGTAACCCTCATGATGTCGAGCTTGACAAGAAGGCAAAGAGGGTTTAAGGGTTTGAGGTAGACGGCAAAGTCTCGCGAAAGAGGTGCCGACTCCTCTCAAGGGAACCTTCATGGAACCCTATGAGGAACCCTTGTCGAAGTTCAAGAAACCCCCCAAAAAAGCACTGTGAAAGGAATCCTTAAAGGGACCCTAGTGGAACCCGAAAAGGAACCCGGCAAGAAAGTTTAATGGACATATTTTGAGGAACAATGATGGGGCTGCAGGGTTGTTTACGCAGGCGTGAACTCGAATCCCTGGGCTCGATCAGGAAATTTCAGGGCTAAATTCTGATGCTACGGTTGATGCTATAAATCTTGCATCACTTTAATGACCCTAAACTATGGGAATTATGGCATATTCATATTATGGCTCATGCATGGTTTATATCATCAACCGTAACACTCCCGAAACCGGTTCGGGGTTTGGGGTTCAGGGTTTGGGATCTGGGAGTTTCCGAAAGTAGGGGACCCTAAGATAGTACCCTAATTAGCAAGATTCTTATAATAGGGACCCCAAAAAAGGTACCCCTAACTTACGTAAACCCTATAGATCCCTTATAGGAACCCTGTAAAGGAACCCTTATAGATCCCTTTAAAGGTACCCCCCCCCAATTTTCGGAAACGCCCATCTATACCTTTCAGCAGCCTCTGAGGCACAGCGTGCCACCATGCCGGAGTTCGATATGAACAGCCGCGCATCTTACATCTTTAATCAAAGGGGAAAAGGAGGGACCCTTAATGGGGACCCCTACCCTATAATGGACCATATAATGGGTATATAATGGCTGTATTAAGGGTATATACCTAGGGGTCCTTATTAAGGGTCCCTCCTTTTACCCTTGGATTTAACGAATGAGGGAGCCAAGAAGCACATAAGCATAAGCATTTTCTAGGGATATCCCTACCTTATTCGGCTTCATTGTAAGGAGGTCTAGATGGGACATCCCTATCTTTTTTGGGGCCTTAAAGAAGGATCCGATTCTTTGGTTGAGGGTCCTGTCTAGAATCTCATAGTACCCCGAAAGAGAACCTTAGTTTAGGACTTTATAGCACCATTACGGGTCCTTCAAGGGTTCCTCTAAGATTCCTTCAGGGGGTTCTTTTTAGGCCTCCAATGCCTCAAGGCCTCGAAAACTTCCTTTCCGAAACCCGAATCCTGGATCCTAAACCCTGAACCCTAAACCCTAAACCCTGAACCCTGAACCCTAAACCCTGAACCCTAAACCCTAAACCCTAAACCCTGAACCCCAAACCCTGAAAAACCTTCTAAACTGGACCCCACGACCTCTTCCTTAGTATGATTTCCTTGTATAGGTCCCCAAAGAGAAAGGTTACTAGGGGTTCAGGTAAACCCTGAAGCCAAAGTATAACACTTAGGATTTCATCGGCGTTTCGGAAGGGTTCTATGAGGAGTTGCTACGGTTTGAATATTTTTGTGGGTTTTGCAGAGGGGATCATGGGACTTAGTAGGGGTTGGGAGTCCACCCCATTGGGGTTGCTGGACTTTGTAACCCTGCTTTTCGCCTACTGGCCTCAAGGGCCTAAACCCTAAACCCTAAACCCTAAATGTGAGGTAGTCGGATTTGTGATTCCGGATCCATCGGGTCAGGGTCTAGGTTGCAGTGTCTTGTGGTTCAAGCCTTGAACACTTGAGCATAGCAAACACTGAAAGTTTTATGCATACTCACCATAGTTCTTTCAAGTTCCTGTGTTTTTTGTTTGCAAGGGCTTCTATGAGGATTTTACAGTTTGTTTCTAAATCAGGGTTCTATGGCCGCACATCTCACGTGTCTGTGAGGATTTCATGGGTATCATTCTCCCGCAAGTAAGGACAAGGAGCACAAACAAGGATAAGAAGGGGTGTGTCTAGTGTTTCTGGGTTAGGATATGGGGTTGCGAGTGTGCGAGGCTTTCAGTTTTTTCTCCGTTCCAGGAAGGTTTCAAGAAGGCCGTCTTAAAAACAAGAACAAACTGTAAATCTTCAGTCCTAAAAAAATCTATATAGACCCTGCACCCTAAACCGAAAACCCATGCCTAAACCCTGAATTGCTAATGGCCGAGGTGTTGTTGATAGAACCGAAATGCAGTTGTGCAACACTACGCTGAAGCTGACCAGCTCTGTGATACTCATCTGCATTACTTTTGGTCCTAAGTCTCAAAAATAGGGTTGAGGATTTAGGGTTTAGGGGTCTAGGGTTTAGGCTCCAATATGCCTTATTTAAGGAATATCTCTTAAATTGTGAGGGGATCCCTAAGATGATTTAAGGACTGTTCATTAACTAAGGGACATCGGAGTTTCTGGGTTCCCTAAACCCTAAACCCTAAACCCTGAACCCTAAACCCTAAACCCCTAAACCCCTAAACCCTAAATCCTAAACCCTAAACCCCAAACCCTAAACCCCAAACCCCAAACCCTGAAGCCTTGAACCCCAGGCCTTGAACCCTGAGCTCTCCTGAACCTTCCGGCTTCTGTGGTGAGGTTTTACCTACTTGTAGTAGTAGTAGTAGTAGTAGTAGTAGTAGTAGTAGTAGTAGTAGTAGTAGTAGTAGTAGTACTAGTACTAGTACTAGTACTAGTGGTAGTGGTAGTGGTAGTGGTAGTGGTAGTGGTAGTGGTAGTGGTAGTGGTAGTGGTAGTGGTAGTGGTAGTGGTAGTAGTGGTAGCACCAGTAGCAGAGCAGTTGTAGCAGTAGCAGTAGGTCGTCGTCGTGGTAGGAGTAGCGGTTTCGGTTCGGGGTTCAGGGTTTCAGCATCTGAGAGCCTGGAGGGGGGCAACGACCATGCGACTGCATGCGAGATTGATTGAAGCCATCGAGCCGGTCTGCAGTGGGGCTTCACCGTCAGATCTTGGTGGGTGGTTCAGGGTTCCATGCGTTGCAGCGATCGCTCCATTAAGCCTCGTCTGCATTGTGCACTCTTCGCCTTCCTAAACCCTAAAATCCTAAACTCCCAACTCCCTAACCCTATAACCCTAAACACCCTAAGCCCAGCCCTATGGATGTTGTCCTCACCTTTGTCTTGAACTCCCGCAGACCCCAGGGCCGTACGCCCTTCGGTCGGTCTCCAACTCCAACTCCCCAAGCCCAAAGCGCGAAACTTCAAGCCTTCACCCAAGACACTTAAACGCCAAACCCAACTCTTAAACCCGGAGCCCCCTAAACCCTAAGCCCTAAACTCTAAAGCCCTACACCCAAACCTTACACCCAAGACCCTGAACCCTATATCCGAAGCCCCCAAAGCCGAAGCACCTAAGCCCTTTACACCCAAGGCGCACCGAAACCCTAAACCCTAAACCCTAAAACCCTAAGCCCGAAACTCCAAACCCTAAACCCTAAGCCCTAAACTCCAAACCCTAATCCTTAAACCCTAACTTCCAAACCCGACTCCTAAACCTAATTCCGCTTTCAAAAAAAACCAAACTCCGAAGCCCACGGAGCGCTCCGGAGGTTCGGGTTTCCAGATTATGAGAGCCTCGTGACTTTGAATCTGAGCTTGCAGAGCAATCTTCTTTTCTTCCCAGGTAGCCCCAAAAAACCACCGAATTAGGGAATATAGGACCTCATATGATGATTTAAGCTGTATTCCGTCATCAAGGGTTTTGGGGTCTCTTGGTTTTGGTGGGTTTTAGGGTTGAGTGTTTGGGGCTTAGGCTGTAGGCTTCAGGGTTTTAGGGCATCCAGCTTGGGGTTGAGACTTCGGGTTCAGGGCTTAAGGGTTCAGCTTAACATCACTACGTAGCAATAGTATGATTGTTCTTCTTCTCCTCATCAGTAGCATGATTGTAATTATGATATCTAGCTTTTTCTGGGTGTGTCCTCTCGTGGGCTTTAGGATGACGAGCCTAGGAAGTTTCCTGATTGAAGTTTAGAGTTTAGTGTTGGAGCCAGCCCTCTCTTGCGAGACAGTCAGCCTTCATATTCCTGCTGTGGACATGAGGATAGCGTCCTGAATTCCTAAATCCCACAAACCCTGAAGCCATGAACCCTTAATCCCGAACCTCTGAACCCGGAACCAGAACCTTAAGCCACCGTCTTGCCTTCTTCCGCACGCTCTTCATGTTCTGCTGCCGAGTCCCTTTTGGGGGGTCTTGCTCAGGCCCCTCCGAAAGATTACTTAGAGGATCATGGGACTTTGTAACTAGGGTTGTAAGTAAGATAAATATAACCGCAATTAAGGTACTTATAGCCTTATTTACTTAGTCCCATGATCCTTTAGGTATCAGGTCTTTATACAGGGTTTTCGGCGTTTCCTGTTCAGGGTTCAGAGGTGGGCCTTTTCAGGTTTTGGGGAAAGCTTCGGCCTTGCTCGTGGGTCCGGCTCGGGCAGCCAAGTAGTGACTGAGAGGAGCGGAGGTGCTTGAGAACCAACGCCACGAGTTAGGGGTCAGGGTGTTGGGTTCTGGAGTTTAGGGCGTAGGGATAGGGGTTATTTAGGGTCTAGGCTTTATTTGGGGGTTTGGGGTTCATATCGTCTTGCACATCAGTTGCAGTGCTAGCACATCACCGCTACTGCTCATGGGCAACATCGGATTGCTTCGAGTAGATGCTTGAACTCCTTTGTTATGCTTGGTGCGCCTGAGCCCCACAAACCGTTGCAAATCTTTACAGCACCCACCAGCCTGGATAAGGTTTCGTTTGCTTTAAACCCTATAATATCCTATAGTCGTATAACCCTAAACCCAAAACCATTCCAAGGAATGACGACGGTACCATCCTCTTCTTTGGTGGCATGGTGGCGAAAGAGCTAGGAGCCTGGCGGCTTGGCAGAAGCGAAAAAGTAACCCTAAACCCTAAACCAGAAAAAGCGATAAACGCCTTGCCAGCGATAAACGCCTTGCCAAGGAGAGAAGAATAGGTGGTAACCACTCAGGATTTGAAGGTTCTTTTGAGGGTTTCCCTGGAAAATGGCTTTTTTGTTGCTATAAGGGTTCTATAAGGGTTTCCTTTAAAGTGGCTCTTTTGTTGCTATAAGGGTTCTACAAGGGTTTCCTTTAAAGTGGCTCTTTTGTTGCTATAAGGGTTCTACAAGGGTTTCCTTTAAAGTGGCTCTTTTGTTGCTATAATATGGGTTCCATAGAGTTTAGGGCTTCGGGCTTGGGGTTTAGGTGCCCCCAAGCATGAGCCCCAAGCCCTGAAACTACGAGAAGCATTGCTGCATAGCCCAGACCTTGGGGTTTAGGATTTAGGGTTTAGGGTTTGGGGTTTAGGGTTTGGGGTTTAGGGTTTGGGGTTTAGGGTTTAGGGTTTAGGGTTTAGGGTTTAGGGTTTCCAAAACCCCTTAGCTAAGAAGCATACATTAGCTCACGTTTGTGATCCTAACAGGATCTGCAGGTATAATCCCTAATTCGTATACTACCCTTATAGAAACCCTTATAGATCCCTTTAAAGAGCCCCCAAAAAATATGTTCCTTAGTTAAATGGTCTGGAAGGTAGGGAAGGTCTGGGAAGTGCGCGGGTTTCAGGAGAACGTTGGGGCCTCTTGGCCCTTTAGGGTTCCCCTGAGGGTTTCCGAAAATGAGAGGTACCTTAGTTTGGGGTCCTGATAGTAAGGATCCTACTATTTGGGGTACTATGTCAGGGTCCCCTATTCCAGGTGGGAACTCCTAAAGGAACCCTTGAAGGAACCCTCACGGGGTTCAAGATCCGAGAGGGGGGTTTGAGGGATAGCCGTAGGTTTCGGGGTTTCTCCATCGATGCAGCTTCTCCAGGCTTTGCAGAAATTTCGCGAAACTTCAGGAACCGTACAAAACCACATAAAGTCGAAGAACGAATCCTTGAAATTCCCTGAACCCCAAACCCTAAGCCCTAAGCCCCAAACCCCTACGCGCCAAACCCAAAAGCCGTACACCCTGAACCCCAGAAAGGCGTTCAAAACGAATCTGCACTTAGACTCAGTAACTAGGGTTACAAGTAAGGCAACTATGCTTATACATAACCCCAATTAAGGTACTTATAACCTTACTTACTAAGTCCCATGATCCTGTAAGTATCAAAAACCAAAAGCCGTATACCCTGAACCCGAAACCCTAAACCCTAAACCCTCAACCCTGAAGCCTGAACCCTCAACCCTGAACCCTAAAACTCCAGAAAGGCGTTCAAAACGACTCTGCAGGTGCGTCATCGAGGGAGACCCCAACGAGGGGGAAGATCCCAACGACCTGTTCATAGAGCTCCGGCCCCGTTTTCCCAAACCCCTTTGGGGGATGCTTTAAAGGGATCTAAGGGTTTAGGGTTTAGGGTAAAGGGTTTAGGGTAAAGGGATCTAAGGGTTTAGGGTTTAGGATATAGGGGTTTAGGGGTTTAGGGGTTCAGGGGTTTAGGGGTTCAGGGTTTAGGGCCTAGAAAGTAGATCTCCTAATTTGGGACTACGAAGGGTCCTTTATAGGAACCCCCATTAAGGGATCTACGCCTTGGATCCTTCTGGGGTTTTTGGGTTTGGGGTTTAGAGACACGGGTTGAAGAAGGCTTTGGACCTGTTCATAGCCTGTGTTTTGCATGTTGGCCCTAAACCCTAAACCCTAATTGGGTGTAGGAAGCTTAGGGTTCTGTGAATGGTTCTATAGTTTTTCCGTCCACTTGAAGCGTTTTCGGGGTGATTCGAAATTTTCGGGAGCTAGGGTAAATGGTTTCTCTGCTTTCACGGTTGAGCGCTTGTGGTGGCGACTGCTGTGCATGTGTGTGCGCTTGTGTGGCATATCCCTTCAAAGTTGTGTTTCTTTCGGCGTTTTCGCAGCGAGGCCGGTGTTCTGCAGTGAGTTTTTCACTGGATTTTTTGGGGTTTGTGTTGCTATTGGAGGGGTTGGACGGTTTCGGTGGCGATCAGTGAGGCACAAGACAGCACTTCACAAGCCCTTTACATAACAGGGGCGGTTCAGGTAGTTTTCTCTGTAGTTTTCTTATATACCCCCCGGCACCCCATTCTGTTTGGTTAATTCAGGCCCGCTGCCCCTTACAATGAAGCCGTACACAGGGACCCATCAAGCTTGCTACTGTTTTTCCATATTCCTGCTTTCACTTGCATCGTTGATGCTGTTGCTGCTGCTGTTCTAGGTTCTTTTCTTGCTCTTCCCTCGCGGCCCCTAAACCCTGCCGGAACCCTCAACCCTGAAGCCTAAACCCGCAACCCCCAATCCTATCATCATTCTAATCCAGAGCGCCCGGTCCGGCTTAGTTGGTTTGAAATGAAAGCTGCTCAAATTGCGCAGGGTTCAACCCTAAACCCTTCTTTAAGTAAGGGGCGTTGGCCTCCTGTGGCTCTGCCAGCCCAGGAGTTTACGCAGCCCCTGACAGACCTGTACAAAGAGGCTTTCACGGACTCTTGGTCAACGCTACTTCAAGGATCATGGGACTTAGTAGGTACGGTCATAAGTACCTTAATTGGGGTTATAAGTATAGTTACCTTACTTACAAACATAGCTACTAAGTCCCATGATCCTCTAAGTAGGGTGCCATTTTTTCTTTTCTGTGTGAGGAGCCCGAATCCTGAACCTGCCTTTGAAACTACCATGGTGCCTTAATCCCTGTAGTTTGTCTTGAAAGCCCTAAACCTAAATCCAAAAAGTGCCTACAAAACCCTAAACCCCAAACCCCAAACCCTAAACCCCAAAGCCCAAACCCTAAACCCCAAACCCCAAACCCCACACCCTGAAACCTCAAGCCTAAACCTAAACCCTAGAGCCGAAGCCTTAACCCCTAATTCTTCAACTTCAAGGATCATGGGACTTAGTAGGTACGGTTATAAGTACCTTAAGTGGGCGTTATAAGTATAGTTACCTTACCTATAACCCTAGTTACTAAGTCCCATGATCCTCTAAGTAGGGTGCCATTCCTAAACCCTAAACCCTAAACCCCTAAACCTTAAACCCTAAACCCCTAAACCCTAAACCCTAAACCCCTAAACCCTAAACCCTAAACCCCTAAACCTTAAACCCTAAACCCCTAAACCTTAAACCCTAAACCCCTAAACCCTAAACCCTAAACCCCTAACCCTAAACCCTAAACCCCTAAACCCTAAACCCTAAACCCCTAAACCTTAAACCCTAATTCCTCAACCCGAGGTCCCTGGTGGCACGGCTTTCTGGCGAGGGAGGCTCAACTTTAGGACCACGAAAGCTAAGAGCCTCGGATGCTAAGCTTCGCAGGCTTTTCTTGGGGGTTTTAGGGGTTCCTTTAAAGGGATCTATAAGGGTTCCTTTAAAGGGCTCCTTTTAGGGATCTATGGGGTTTAGGGTTGAAGGTTTAGGGGTTTGGGGTTTAAGGTTTAGGGTTTAGGGGTTTATGGTTTAGGGTCAGGGGTTTGAGGTTTGTGGTTTTGGGATGGGGTTTACCAGGGTCAAGGGTTTGGGGTTTAGGGGTTGAGGGTTCAGGGGTTTGGGGTTTAGGGTTCAGGGTCAGGGGTTTGAGGTTTTGGGTTGGGGTTTAGCATCATCATCATGATGATGATATTGTACCCTGAATAGTAGGATCCTTACAATAAGGACCCCAGAATTAGGTACCCCCTAATTTTCGGAAACTCCCATTATTACCATCGTCATCATCGCCGCCTTCATGCTGCCACAGGATGCTAATCTCGAAGCCATGGAAATCGTCATGGCTATATGCTTTTCAGGGTTACCATATAGTACGGGTTCGAAGATCGGACTTCGGGTTGTTAGGATTCCCCACATCTCGCCACCAACCCCAAGAACTTTTGAGCCAAATCCCTTGCTCTTTGAAAGGAAGCAGAAGGTCTTTGTAGAGGGCGGCATCGTCGTTTCGGAGCGTGAGGAGGGAACCTCGCTGGTGCGCGAAGGCCGGGGGCAGTGAACCGAATCTGAGAGAAAGTAAGGGACCTTGCCATCGGCTCTTAAATACTACACCGACTATACCCTAAACCCTAGACCCTAAACCGACCCTAGACCCTTGAAGCCCGAAACCTTAACCCTAGACCCTAAACCTTAAATCCTAATCCTTACAAGGCCCGGTGCCTATCCGAAGCAATGGCACTCTGGTTCTGGTTGTAGCCGTCCTGCGGTTGATGATATAAATCCTGCATTACCTTAATGACCCTAAACTATGTTACCGGAGAAGCCAGAAAGCTGGAACATGGGTTTAGGAGGATTAGTGCTAACTTATACTTTACATTAGGGGCGTGAGGATACCAATGTTCCAACTTTCTGGCTTTTACCATGCTTCAAGGAAGCCCAAGCACAAAGCCTTGGACATGCATTTTGTGGCTACGGATCAGGGCTCGCACTTGAACTCTAAAGTAGAAGCCAGAAAGTTGGAACGTCATTATCCTGTTAGCCTTAAGGTAAAGTAAAAGGGGTTCTGGCACTTATCATCCCAAATCCACGTTCCAACTTTCCGGGGTTCGCTGTAGTTATCAGTTCCCAGTGCAGTCCTTGAGCGCCGCCCCCACCCTAGAGCTTAAAGCCTACTTGAAGGATCATGGGACTTAGTAACTAGGGTTACAAGTAAGGTAACTATACTTAAGTGCCATGATCCTCCAAGTAAACCCCCCCTGCACCCTAAAGCCTGCAGCGGGCCCCACTTCTTGAAAGTCCCGAAGCCTTTGATCTCGAACCTGAGCCGACCCCAAACCCTAAACCCTAAATAGGATGCTGCAGACTGCCGCCCCCTGGAAAAAATGAGTTCAAAGAAGAAAAACACCCTAAACGCTGAATCCTAAACCCTGAACCCACAGCTTCCTGGGAGCTCTGAAAGGAACCCTTTTGGGGAAGCCTCTGCCTTTAAAGGAGTCCGAGACCCCTTTCATAATCGAAGTCTTATACCAAGCTGTATAGTAGCCCGAGCAGCAGCCCTTCCAGCAACCCTTAAAGTAACCTTCATCGTAGCCCTTTAGACCTAACCCCTAGACCCGAAAACTTCGAATTTGCAATGTTTAACCCTACACCCCAAACCTAGAGTTCTAAATTCGAAACCCCAAACCCTAAACCCTGAACCCCAAAACCCTAAACCCTAAACTAACCCTTCATGGAGCTAAACCCTAAACCCTAAACCCCAAACCCTAAACTAACCCTTCATGGAGTTAAACCCTAAACCCCTAAACCCTAAACCCTAGACTAACCCTTCATGGAGTTTCCGGGGAGGGATCTTTTCTGCAGAGTCGGCCACGAAGAAGATGGTGGAGGAGGGGAAGCCCGGGTTCTTTCAAAGGGGACCCGATTATAGAACCCTTTAGTAACCTTTAACAGTTCCTTTAAGGGGTTCTGTAAGGGGGGGGTTCTCCAAAGGTCCCTTTAAAGACTTTAAAGGGGACCTTACTATGGAACCGGATTTTTTCTTCGCGTGGCTTTTGTAGGGCTTTCCGTGGACCTTTTCGGACACTTTTCTTGGGCTTGTACGAGGCTCTCCTATGAGGGAGTCAAAACGGGTCTCATGGGCATTTCTGGAAGGTTGTCTAGGGCCCCCCCCGCCCCAAAATCCCTAAAAGCGGAGCCCAAAATCCCTGGAGCTTTAAAAAGCCGCAAACCTTTAGATCCTCAGCCTTAAACGCTATAAACCCTCAATCCCTAAACCCTGAACCCGACGGTGTCCCTCATTCGCCTTTTCTCCTAGACCCTCAGCCCAGACACTCCGACGGTTTAATATAGGGGCCTACACATACTATTTGGGGGTTCCTTATTATGTTTATAGTATGGTCCCAAAACTCTAGTCTAATTATTAAGGCCCCTAGGTTTAGGCTTCAGGGTCAATATCCCTTAGTTAAGGAAGAGTCCTTAAATCATATTGGGCATCCTGTTATAGTTTAAGGTATATTCCTTAGTTAAGGCATGTTGGAGTCTTAGGGAAGCTTGTGTTCAAGGCAAAGGGATGACAGTTGAAGGACCCTTACTATAGGGGCCTAACTAATTGCCAATATTATCCTTAGCGATTCTTTCTTCGTATAGTATATACAAATAAGAAACCTTTTCTAAATATCCAGGCCCATGCAGTAAAGAAGTCATCATTATTCCCATGCTCTTAAGGTAGAGCACAGGGGATGCCAGCACAAACCATCCTTACTCTACTTTCTGGGTTCAGCATAACCCCAAGACCCTGAACCCTCACCCGTCTAGTACCCTTTCAGAACCCAGCAAACCCTTACAGGAACCCTGAAAGTAAAACCTAAAGGAACCCTTAAAGGAGCCCTTGCACTCTGAGGGTTCGAAAGGCTCCCAAACTCATGAGGGTGTACGGCATCGAAGGAGTCAAAGTGGACGGTTTGGGGTTTCAGGTTTGGTGTTTCGGGTATTTTCGGTTGAGGGTTGAGGGTTAGACGGACTGCTCCAGTGATCCTAAAGCCAATCCAAAAGTAGATCCCAGGCTCTCTATCTAAGTAGTATGGGTAGTTTTCTAGATTAGGGTCCCTTTCTGGGTCAGTCGGCACCCGTATAAAAAGAACACCAAACACGACACTAGTTTAAAGCATTGCCCATATACTTACAGGCTACAGGGCATTCAACCATGGAGGGATCCTCCTTAATGTGAGTTGAGGTATACAGGGATTCTGGAGTCAGTAGACCCTGTTGCCTTTAGATTCTAAACCTTCAGTCCTAAACCCTTAACCCCACAGCACGAAACCCTAAACCCGAAACCTTCAAACGTAAACCGCTAAACAAAAGTCTTGAACCCTAAACCCTAAACCCCAATAAATCCTTCTATAAATCCTGCATTACCCATAAAACGGAAAATACCATAATTCCGATAGTCTAGGGTCATTAAGGTAATGCCTCATTTATATCATCAACCGTATGTATCCGCAGCATACCCCAAACCCTGAACCCTTCTTTCATATGTATCTAGCCCCCATTTCTTATAGATCCCCCTCAAAGGAACCCCAAACCCTGAACCACAAACTGGACCCTAAACTGCCTCCAAAATCCCACAAAGAGCCTCGATAACGCCCTTGGCAAGGGCCCTTAAGGAACCCAAAACTCAAAACCCCCTAAACCCTAAACTCTAAACCCTAAACCCCAAACCCTAAACCAACTGAACCCCTTTTCAAGAACCCGAAAGCGCTCCGCAGGATACGCGCAAGAAGGCCCAGGCTGCCTTCGAACGCGCGCTTTCCACCCCGAAGGCCGCGGGGGCGAGCTCGGGGTTTGAGGTTCCCTTTCGGGTTCCTGTTAGGGTTCCTTTTAGGGTTTCTTTGGGGCTTCGATGCTTCGATTTCGGGTCTTTTCAGGGTTCCTTTGGGGCTTCGCTGCTTCCATTTTGTGTCTTGGGGTCTTTTTAGGGTTCCTTTCAAAGCTTCTATGCTTCCATGTTGGGTCTTGGGGTCTGTTTAGGGTTCCGCATAAAGCCTCTATGCTTCCATTTTGGGTTTTGGGCCTTTCCGGTTTTCTTGAGGCTTCTATAATTCTAAGGTGTTCTCAAACGGTCCTTAGGATTGTGGGGTCTAGGATTTGGGTCTGGGTTTCAGGGGTTTAGGGGTCGAGGGTTGACGGTTCTGAGGTCAAGGTCGAAGGGCATTTCGATGAACTTATATATGTTGGTATATCATAGTATACTGCAGTATGCCATCCTTTGTTATTGTATATTATGTATATCATTGTATCTGTATGTTATTGTATGGTATTGTAATTACACGATTGTACATCATTGTATACTTGCTGTATTATGTTACAGTATAGTATATCAAAGTAAATTATCGTACATTATAGTATATTATAGCACATTATGTAGTATAGTTTAGTACAGTGTAGTATAGTATGGTAAAGTCTAGTAAACTATAGTACGCTACAGTGCAGTACTTAGTGTAGTTTGTCTAGTCTAGTATAGTATAGTCTATAACAGAATCAGATGTGTTCGGATGACACCCCCTCCTTGAGCCCTGAAGCCCAAACTTATAAAGCACAGAAGTCCGAAAAATCCCAAACCCTGAACCCATGAACCCCTCAATCCTGACCCTAAAGCTCCCATACTGCTGATATTTATCCTTTGTTTGCACCCGCGAAAGCCTGACCATCAGGCTGTTAAGCCCTCAAGCTGATAATCCTAAGTCTGTAACCCCGAACGCACACCTTAAGCCCCAAGCTATATCGGTTTGGGGTTGATTATCCGCATGCCGACGAAGTCTGCAGCTTTCTGCCCAGGCTGAGTCCACTGGCTTCAAGACACCGGCCAGGCCGCTTGGAGATGATGCATGTACATACCGCTACCCTCAACTTTACTTAAAGGGTCATGGGACTTAGTAAGTAGGGTTATAATTAAGGTAACTATACTTGTAACCCCAATTAGGGTACTTATAACCTTACTTACTAAGTCCCATGATCCTCCAAGTAAATCCCTAAACCCCAAGCTCGCAAAACCGCCGGACCCCGAGGAGCTCCATGCTTCAAAGCCCTACACCTTAGAAGCTGCCCCCCACCCTGTAATAGTGGTATAATAGGAATATAGTAGGGCCCTAATATAATCCTATATAATCCTTATGGTCACTATTACAGGGTGGGGGGGCCCCTTCTAACCTACACCCCCAATCCTTGCGCGTAGAAATATAGTGCCTCTTTAGAACCCCTGAAACAGCCCTTCAAGGAACCTTAAACTCGCAACACTGAAACCATAAGAGCTTTCTTAAAGGATCATGGGACTTAGTAAGTGAGGTTATAAGTACCTGAATTGGGGTTATAAGTTTAGCTACCTTACTTATAACCCTAGTTACTAAGTCCTGTGATCCTCTAAGTTGTAGAACCCTGAACAGAGCGCTTGACAAGAAGGAGCCCTGAGCCTTCTTTGACGAGGATCCCCAAACCCTCAGCCATAAACCTTACGTGAAGGATCAGGGGATGTAGTAACTGGGTTACAAGTAGGGTTATAGGCACAGTAACCCCAGCTAGAGGACTTATAACACTACGCAGAACTTACTTGCTAACTCCCCTGGCCTGAGCACTAAACCTCAAACCCTAAAGCCTACAGCTCGACACCCGACAACTACAGCCTAAAGCCCGACACCTAAAGCCTATAGCCTTCAAGTAAGCTCTCTTTGACGAGGATCGCTGGTGCGGGTGGCAGCCGCAAGGGCAAAGCTCTGCCAAGTGGCCGGCCACGGGGGACGCTCTCCGCCAGCCAGGCATCGGGTTAGGGGTTTAGGGGTTTAGGGGTTTAGGGGTTTAGGGTTTAGGGTTTAGGCTTTTAGGCGTTCCTTCTTCCTAGGTAGTGTTAGGGAGACCCCCTCAAGGGGATCCTTCTTGACCCTGATCGTAAAAAGGGACGTTATTGAGGGGGTCAATGTCCCTTCCGGGGTGGTATAAGTTCAGGCGATTTCTCCTGGGGTCTAGAAACTATTCCTCAAAGTGTCCTGCACGGCTTCTATGGGAGCTCTTCAAGAAGTTGTTTCGGGTTCTGGAACGGGTTCTGAGTAGAAGAGAGAGGAGTGTGTTGTAAGGTTCCTGTATAGGTTCTGCAGGGCATTATAAGCGTTTGTTTAGGGTTTAGGCTACCATCCCCCTCTTTGATTTAGCGCATGTTCCGTAGCGGTTTCTCACGTAATTAAATGAGTGTCCGGATGATGCTTGGATCGTACTACTTCTGTTAGGCTCGCTTAGTGTCTGAAGCTCCCTCGCAATGTTGCACGGGTTAAGACCGGGAACAGGTCTTCGGCCGTGAGCATTCTAGATCTGTGATGAGGAACCCAAAGACTCCAATATCCCTTAATTGAGGAATAGTCCTTAAATCATATAAAGGATCCTACTATGATTTAAGGAATATGCTTAAACTAAGGCATATTAGAGTCTCTGGGAAACCCCTTGTCCGTAAAGGAGGCCTAGATTATGCCATCTCGGGCGTGACAACGGAGGGGTAGAAGCCCTCAGCCCTGATCCCAGAGGCCAAGAACCCCAAACCCGAAGCCTTAAATCCTGAACCATAACCTTCAATCCTACCCTCCGAAACCTTGAACCCCAAATCCACAAGCCGTACATCCCTGTACAGGAGGACCTGGACATGCTCGAAGATGGCAAGGGGAAATCCTAGACGAGCTTGTTCTGTCCTTCCGGAGCGCACCCGGTGCCCCCCCAAACCCTAAACCCTAAAACGTTGAGCCCTGAGGCCCTACAGCCCAAAGGTGATCTTCATGCGGTTTAGAGTTTAGGGTGATTGCACGGTATAGGGCCAGTGCTTCTATAGAAGCACTGGCCCAACACCACCCTAAAGCCCTGTACCTAAGGCTTGGCCCTAAACCTTGTACAGCCCCCAAAGCCCCACCACAGAGAACCCTTGTCACAAGCTCTTCAAGCCTTACAAACCCAATAGAGGACCTTCGCAAGAACCCTTTTACAAGACCTACTGTATATGCCCCTTATAGAAGGACCCTTGTAGCAACCCCCTAGAAGCCATGAAGCCCTTTAACTGAACAAGGCTCAAACAAATGTTAGCCATGGTCTCGGGTTTGGGGGTTTACGGCTTGATGTGGGGTTTTTGAGCTTTCTAGGTTTTGGTACAGGGCTTCTCAGGGTTTTCGTCAAAAAAAAATGCTACGGGGTTTTCAAAGCTCCGCTCTATCGCGTGCAGGTTCAGCCTCAAGCTCTGAAAGGGTCTAGGGTACAGGGCACCTTTAGGGTTTAGGGTTTAGGGTTTAGGGTTTAGGGATGCTTAGTCAATGTTCCGGTCGCATCTGCTGTTCTTCTGACCATGAAAGGGAGTAGAGGTGCCTGAGGCTAGGCCACGATACTTCTCCGAGCTCGCGAAGAATATTTTGTTTCACCGCTTGCGCCGAGACCGCGCTAGACATCGAGTCCCCGAAGGAAAAAATCGGGCATGCGCAGAAATGCATCGGCTAGTGCAGCCCCGTAATCCATCAAACAAACCTGTTCCTTGGGGTTGAGGGTTCCAGGTCAAGGGTTCAGGAATTTAGGGTTGAAGCAGCAGTAGGCGGAATGATCATACGCAAATAACTCAGGAGGAATCAACAACCGCCAAGCAGGGCTGCAAGACATCTTCCAAGCCGGAAGCCCGAAAACCATCTCCTCAACGAGTGCATCAAGGGTGCAGTCCTGATTGGGGTTTTGGGGTTCAACTTCCGTCTTAGTAAATGCTACGGTTTATGATATAAATCCTGCATGACCCACAATAAGGAGCATCCCGTAATTCTCATAGTTTAGGGTCCTTAAGGTAATGCAGGATTTATATCATCACGTAGGATTCGGCTTTTGGGCCTTCCTTGTTTGTTCAGAGTTTTGTCGAGCACCATAGCCTCGATCCCAAACGTCGAAATCTCGACGCCAGACCTGATGCCTTAAGCCGTATAGAACCCCTTAAAGCTAAAGGAGCTCTTAAAGGAGCCTAAATCCTAAACCATCGGTCCTAAACCCTCAACCTCAAACCCAAAACACGCAAGCTTGACCCCTAAACCCAAAGCCTAATCCTAAACCCTATAGTGCCCCACAGAAACCCACTAAAGACCCCAAGGTTCACAAAGATGTCAAGCCATAAACCTTGCGTTGCGTTCAGCTTCGATTTTGGCTTTAGCGGTCTTCCATGGCGACCATGCTCCAAGAAGCAGCCTCCGCGGCTAAGCACGCTGGGAACCTTAAGGCAGCGGTCTGTTTGGGGTTACCCGGAGACGCCTTTAAAGGAATCCGGAAGGGATCCTTAAGGGTTCCTTTGAGGGATCTATGAGGTTTAGGGGTCTAGGGGTTTCGGGTTTAAGGTTTAGCGATTCCGAAATACCCAAGAAATTCAGAGAGCCCAATACCACTTGATTAAGAAATATGCCTTAAACTATGAGGGGGTTGATATTATGATTCAAGCTATATTCCTTAGTTAAGGGGTCTTTGGGCTCTCTGGGTTCGCATGAAGCCCTAAACCCTAAACCCTAAACCTGACGAAGCAACTTGCAGCAAGTTGTAGATATCTTCTTTACATGTGTATGTACACGTTCTCTGAGGATGCATATGATATGTCGTCCTTTGTTTCGCTCTTTGTCGGCAGGCTTTCGCCCGCATCCCTGCAAAACCGTATTCTAACTACAAAAGCAAATTTTCTCGGTATCACAATTGTCAACTCCTCCAAAAAACACTACTCACATTATTTCGGACCATAATAACGCCAGGAATGGCGTGGGAGGAGTTCTGCCCTTAAAGACTTTCCCAACCTTTCAGGCACTCCATAAATATCTATCAACATCACACGGGCAAACTTGTAGAGGAGGTAGGCCCTGAAACCCAAACCCTGAACCCTAAGCTTTGCAAGCCTTACTTAAAAGATCGTGGGAAACCGTAAGCAATCAGGGCTGCGAAAAAGGTAACTATACTTATAATTACTTAACCCCAATCAAGGTACTAATAACCTTACTTGCTAAGTCCCATACATCCCTTATAAAACCCTTATAGATCCCCGTAAGGAACTCTTTAAGGAACTTGACTTACGAAGTCCCAACCGTACTGCGAGGCTGATGAGGTGTCCTGGAAGACGAAGCTCTCCTTCTTTGTGAACCTTGGGCTCTTGAGTGGGTTTCTGTGGGGCACTGTAGGGTTTGGGATTCCGTTGATTTCGGATTAGTTTTTGGGTTTCGGGATCAAGCTTGAGGGTCTGGGTTCAGGTTTAAGGTTGAGGGTTTAGGGCCTAGGGTTTAGGATTTAGGGTCCTTTAAGGGCTCCTTTAAGGGGTTCTATACGGCTTAAGGCCTCAAGGTTGAGGGTTTAGGGCCTTGGGTTTGGGGTCTGGGCTGCATCGGGCGCTTACGGGGCTTTGTGCGTCTTTTGTCGGGTCTTTGTGGGGGTGTTGAATTTTTTAGTTCAATCTGAGTCGACAGTTTGCAGAACTTTGCGCTCTCTATCGCAATGAAGGAGTATTTGGAGGGGTCTAGAGCGTTGGTGAGTGTACTAGCCTTCATTGTTGGGGCGCTGGGACAGAGCCGCACCCCAAAGTACAGCCTCTTTCTTTGTTCCAGGCCCTCAGCCCGAAACCCTAAGCCCTAAACCTTAAACCCAAAGCACTAGACCCTTAAGACTAAATGCCAAACGTTTGCCCTAAACCCTAAACCATACTCGCCAGAAGGCTCGAACACCTGAAAGCCTAACCCTAAACCGCAAGTCACAAGCTGTCGCGCTGTCCATGCATGGGATCGGGGTTCTATAGGGCTATAGGATTTACTGTACGGAGTTTATGTGGTTCACCACGAGGGTTACAGTCAGGGCTCTGTAGGGTTACGACGCGAAGTTTGGGTCTTAAGGGTTTGGGGTTTAGAGTAACTACTTGAAGGATCAGGGCAATTGGTAAGTTGTTTTTTTTTCATGTAGGGTTTTAGATACAGTAACGGTAACGTCAGTTCAAGGATTTTTAGCCTTACTTATAACCCGCTTACTTAGTCCCCTGCGGCTTCAAGTAGGGTTTACTGGATTTGCGGAAATTTGTTACAAGAAGGGTTTCAGTCACCTAGCTACGGGTGCTGTGTATAACACAAAGGTTGCGGCGTCAACCGCGACCGCGCGGCGACAGCGGATTGAGGGTTTGCACCGTGCTTAGGGAAATAGTGTTTTTTTTCGGCATTTTTGCGCATTTGTGTTTGGAAGTGTGCGGAGCCACTCGTCAAAAGTGTCGTTTTTCCACGACGTTGAAGACCAATGTGCAGAAAACATTGGCTGGCGTGGCATTTTCGCAACACACTGTTCGAGCACCTTGAAGTGAACACTTTATCAGGCTGTTTTTGTGTGTTTTGTACTGTTGTTCTTGTTGTGGTGGTGGTGGTGGTGCTGCTGCTGCTGCTGGTGCTGGTGCTGGTGCTGGTGCTGGTGCTGGTGCTGGTGCTGGTGCTGGTGGTTGTGGTTGTGGTGCTGGTGGTTGTGGTAGTGGTGCTGGTGGTGGTGGTGGTCGTTCGTTCTTCTTCTTCTTGTTGTTGTTGTTGCCGCTCTTCTTCTTGTTGTTTTGAGCTTGAAGGCTTCGCAGAAGTCTGTGGTTGTTGTTACGAGCTTCAGGGCTTCACGCAACTCTAGGAGACTTGTTTACTGCGCTTTGCTCGCTTTGTGTGCCAAAGCTCCTAGCGCAACAAAGGCATCAGCAGCAGGAGAGATAAAGGCCAGCAGGCATCAGCAGTAGGAGAGCTAGTCTGAACATAAAGCACTAAAGGGCAGCAGGCGTAGTAGTAGAACTGCTAAAAGTAGAACAGGTTCGTCATTAAGCCCCCCCTGTGCCGATACACCCACAAGGATATGCTCCTTGGTAGGAGGTGTATGACCAGTTTATTCCCTAAGGATCAAAGGGCAGCGCCCTGCACACGGACAGTAGTTGTTTTGTCTTGCTACGCAAGGAGAGCTTGTCTTGTCTCAATATGGTAAAAACCACTGTGAGCCAATGGGCAGCGGAATGTATATGTATGAGCATGCAGCCATTGCTGTAGGTACCTGTTAGAGCTACCCCTTTAGAGGTTTATGGTTTCAAACAGACACTAATTTTCTTTTACCGTAAGCATGGCCGCACATTCACACATATACTGTTATGCCCACTGTCACAGTTGCGGAGTTTGGACTCATGATAAAAACAGCATATTGTTTATGCTAGGTAGCACTGAAGTACACTGCTGAGGACACTCCTTTTGCACACACTCATGCATGTTGGTCAGAGAGATCGTCTGTACAAGATCATGTCTGGTGATATTTTCTACATCGAATTATGCAGCCCTTCACTTTGCTCTTGTTAGAGCTTTGTGAGTCACTGTTGTGAAACTCTGAGATTTTCCTTATCTCAGATTTGGATCCAGGTTTGGATCATAG